>CP119638.1:2525000-2798163 GCA_030078075.1 Crithidia sp. LVH-60A | reverse complement strand
GAGTACAGAAAAGAAAAGAGAGAAAAACAAGCAGGCACAGCTGCGGCAGGAAAAACAAAACACCTAGACAAAACTAGAAAGGTTAACGAAGACACGGGTACTGGGTGGAGTGCGCGCTCCGCGGCCGACAGGCAACAGAGGACAGGTGCAACGAGAGAACAAACAAGACACACCGCGCGTAGATGGAAAACAATGCAGAAGAGAAACGCAGGTGGCCAGCCAACTGCTCAGCGATGGATCGTGCCCACTGCAGGTACAAGGCACAGCATTATCAGGAGAAGAGAAACACAGAATTGCACTACACTAGACACGCGGTAAAGGCAATGGTCGCACACCAAGCGGCAAAGCCGCGTCAGGAGCGGAACATGAGAACAAAGGAAAAACAAGAACAGAGAGATCAAGATAGCGAGAGGAACAATCGAAACAAAAAACGCGGAAATGAATTCACAACAGCCGGTACAGGAGGGAAAAAACAGGAACAGAACGAGCACCAAAGGAGAGAAAGTTACAAAAAGAAAACGGGGAACGAAACAAAAGAGAGGGCAAACTGCCAAACAAGGAAGAAATCACATTTAGAGTGCGCGGCGACACCCGGTCAACATGACGACACACACACAAACACGCACAGCAGCCGTCACAGGCGAACGCACACGCGTGAGAGCGAAAGCAGAAAACAGAGTCAAAAAGAAAAAAAAAGAATCAGGAAGAGAGAGCAAGAGAAAAACAATGCGCGCAGGTTAGGTGCCAAACGAAAACCAAAATGAAAGAAATCAAAAGAAGAAAGACACAACAACCAGCTACGGAGAGACGCGGCTGCTCCGAATATCAGAGTGGGCGGGTCGGCGCTTTTGTGCCTCGCTGCTGGCGTTACGCAGGAAAGAGGACACGCGGAGACCGAAAGCAGCCACTACACAAGATATACACATCCCATTGTTGAGGGGAGGAAGGGGAAGAGAAAGGAGAAACACAAGCAAGAGAGAGAGCGAGTGATGACAGCACGAGGCACAGACAATCATGTCAGCACACACAGCACGCGCACGCAGCACAGCGGCTGTTGCAGATGGGTACATCCAGTGCAAATATTGGCATTGATTTACCCATCGTTGTCACTGCGGTTTCCGCCACGCCACGCCCTTGCACCGCAGCAAGCCGACAGACCCCACAAACGTAAAACAGCAAAGTGCTATTCGATGTCCTCGGCCGCCGGCCTCGAAAATGAAATGCCACCGACCTGTGTGAGAGGGTGCCGCTGTCGAATGAGGTGAAGCGAGGATAAGATGAAGCGGGGCCAGGCGGCACACGCACACAGAGGCCATGCGGCAGCAACTCCCCGACGCATCAAGCGGCAGATATTAACGCAACTGCAGCCGCCAGCTGCGTAACAGCAAGGCTCCGGTAGCACAAACTCACCGCCACGGTGGCCAGTCGCGTGCCCCACGTCGCGACCGGTAACGTGTGTCTTGCTTTGTGGTGATTTCTCGTGGCTCGGCACTGGGACGGGCGGGTACTCACACACACACGCACCCCTGCAGCACGCGCATGGCCAAACTCCGCACACCAACCACTCGGCGTCACCACCTTCACACATCCCTTGCTCACAAACGAAAACAGAGAGAGAGTGGCCTTCGCGTCACGCGTCGCCGCCTTCCTCAACGCGCCGCTCCTCCAGAAGCGGGCACCACGTGTCCCGCAGGAAAGGCACGCCCATCGTTTCTACGCGACGCACCTCGAGCGACCCTGTCGCGTCCTCCTCCCTAAAGTGGCGCGAGTAGGCATCCGCCGGATTCCGTGCACCCTCGACGTAGAAAAACACTACGTCGATTTTTCGGCCGTGCCACAGGCCATACGCGTACTCAAACACAGCCTGTTCAGAGAGTAACTGCGACCAATGCCACCAAAGCCGTTGAGGTGCTTCTGCGCAATCACGATGGCGCGGTGGTCCGTCACCAGCGCCACACATGCGCACCGTCGCGCAGGTCGTGGTGGTGCACACAAGGTGCTGCAGCATCAGCTGCGCCGCGCGAGGCTCCGTGTGCGCCGAGTAGCGCGCCATGAAACGGTCCGCCTCCGCGTCGGGGTTGGGTATGTAGCCGGACCGCTGATAATGACGAAGCTGCCCTTGATACCGACGAAGCTGCTCCCGCACCTGCTCCACGGCACCCTCCTCGCCGTCCACACCTGCTGCTCAAGATCCTCGGTCCAGCGCTGCCGGTACGTCCACGTCTGCGGCGCACGGCCGCGCACGTTCACCACGGCACCCCAGCCCACCAGCGACGCGTCCGTAAAGCACACACCACGCTGTAGTCCGCCTCATCGGAAGTGGGATGCCGCTCGCCCGAGATGGCGCACCATGGGTTGCGCACCAGCTCGCCACCAATCTCCTGCAGCGACCGCGTCACGGAAGCGTCGATGTACGGCACGGCGTCGTCCCAGCCGTAGCCACGGAACGTCAACCGGTAGATGCCGCGGTACGCGCGCAGCAGCTTGAAGGCACGCGCAGGGTTCATCTGCGTCGTGTGTGGAGCGCAAAGAACACACCAGTGAGATTAGCGACGCGAGGCTCCGGATCGTGTGTACGTAGTCTTGCGCAGCGCCAGCTGCAGCTTCGCCGCCGCCTTCACAAAGTTGCACACCACGCGCTCCCGGCCGTCCCACAGGTACTCCTCCCCAAGGAAAACAGTCGATCCGCTCGCCAGATGCAGCAGGTCAGCGTCCGACGTCGCCTCCAGCTCGTCGCGTGTCGGGGATGTCATGAGGTTGGCCGCCTTGATGCGCGACACGATCGCACGCACGGCGCGCACAAACCCCGCCTCCTCACCCACGTGCGCGGCGACGAGGATGTTGTCGATCAGCGTCGACACGGTCACCGTGGTGTCGATGTCGACAATCGTCCACGCCACAGCTTGGCCCACCGCCACGCGCTTTAGCGCGCACCCGTCGGCAGCGTCTGCAGCCGGTAGCAATGCCCGTCATGCTTCGCAAGAAAGACAAACTTGTTACGCAGCGTCTTTCTGCAATTGGGATAGCGTCGTATAGCAAGCTTCAAAGTCGATCTGCAGCATGTAGCGGGCGTGCCGCAAGCGCTGGCGCCGCCCCAGCCGCGTGTCGTAGTGCACGCGCGGCACGTGGTGCTTCGGAACGACACGGTTAAGCAGCGGCTCCGTGATAAGCCGGCGCCAGCCCTTCAGCTCCGGCACCGTGAACACACGTTCACCCCACGCACGCTGTCCGGCAGCGCCACGCCGCCGACCTCGTTGGCCGGGCAGGGCTCGAACTTTCTCATCTCCACAGCTTTGGCCACCTCGCCCGCCGTCAGCGCGCAGCGCTTCACCGTGCGCGACGTGCGCAGCCCGTCGAAGAAGCGCGCGTCCAGGAAGCACTGCACGCGTAGCAGGAAGCGCTTCGTCCGGGCCCGGTGTGTGTCAGCATCCCGAGCATCGCCGCCATGTTCAGTGGTGTGTTGTGCTTCATGTGAAGCGGCCAGTCTCGCACGGCAGCCGGCGTCTTTTGGCAATCACGCGCACGTAGCCGGCCATACGCTTCACCATCTCCGCCACCTCGCGCACGTTGATTCCCAGTTGGTGACACGAAGACTCCTGCGAGCGGTAGCGGAACAGCGACGTCGCCGCCTCTAGGGGGTCGGGAAAGGCGCGCGGCTGGCGTTTGCCCGCGCGGTCTCGGCACATCCACCGTAGGCTGCTGACCATACCCAAGGTATCGCAGCAGCGTGGCCTGCTTGGCGTGGCCCGAAAGCGTCATGAGGTCCTTGATCGGCACCCCCGCATCCGCTATGCACCGCAGCGCTCCCTTACGCACCGACGACAGCTGTGCGCCAGCCTTCTGCTTGGCCAGCGCCGACGCCACCACCGTTCGCAGCTCCTCCGTTACGGCGCGAAAAGACACTCGCCCGGCCCGCGCTGCGCACAAGCATCTGCTGCAGCGTGCCCGCAAGCTCCCGCGTGAGCACCGACGGAATGGGGTACGGACCACGCTTCTTTGCACCCTTGCCCATACGCACCGTCAGCGACACACACGCACCGTGTCTGCCGTGCCATCCGCCAGCAGCACCGACACCGTGCCCACGTTGTGCTGCTCGGACAGCGGCGGCCCCGTATCCTGGAAGATTGCCACGCCCTTGCACCGCAGCGTCGCAATGTCGCCCGCGCGCGCCGCGAAGCCCCACATCATCATCGCCAGGAAAAGCGCCGCGCGTGAGTGCGCACACACCGCAGGGTAGCCAGCACCGCCCGCACCTGCGCGCCAGCGTCACAAAGGGCGGTGCGTCCGGCACCAACTCCTTCATGTAGCGCTGCACCGTCGCAAACGCGCTGCGCCACTCGGGTCGTCCTGCAGTCGGATGCCGCGCCGCTGCGTCGAGTACAGCGGCAGGTCGCGCAGAGCCCCCGCCACCCCCAGCAAACGCCTTGGCCGTCGTCGCCCACTTCCACCGCCGCGCGCGCGCCGTCGACAGGATCAGGTCGATGCACGCCACCGGCAGGCTCATCTGCAGGCTTGCCGTCGGCATACACTTGATGCGCGTCAGCCAGCGCAGGTGGTGCAAGCGGGTGTGTCCGGCCGCACGCAGTTCCACGCAGGCTGCGAGATGTGTGGCGGCTTGCTGGTGAAGAGGAACCAGTTTCGCGGTCAGACCTCAGCCTCCTCCTTGGGTTCTGTCAGAGGCCTGCCCTGGACGTTTAAAGGCAGCGCGCGGATGTCCGTCAGCGCGCGCGTTGCCTCCTCGGAAACGTGCGCGTCCATGTCTGCGTAGCCGTCGCCACGCCGGTTCCCCGGCACGTCGCCGACAGCGTCCTCCGCGTCGGCGACAGCGGCGGTGGTGCCGTCATCGCCCAAGGTGAAGTCGGCGTCGTCATCGGGGAGACGGTCTCGCCGCCGCAGCGGCGCACTGGTCTGTTCCTCGTTGTCGTCGTGCCCGGGTGCAGGCTGCTGCTGACTGCGCGGCAGCGGCATGTACCGGGCCACGTTGCGCAACACGCGTTGCGGCTTGGACGCGGAGCAGTGCGTCATCGCAGCCGGCACGTACACGCCCACAGCGGCCTTCGCAGCCACACATGCGTCAGCGCGTAGTAGCTGCTGAAGCGCACGCCGTCCATGTCCTCTGGCGCCCCCATAGCAAGCAGACACCGAGCACAAACACATACCCACCCACGCTCTATTCGGCAGCCGCTCCAGCAGCGGGCCGCGAACAAGGTAGTACTCGTCTATGAACGGGTCGAGCGTAGCCGTCTCCGTGCCGTCCTCTGCACGGAACACAAGTCGCCGCACACCCGCCACGTCCGCCAGCGTCTCCTCGTCAGCGGGAGAGACGTCGTCTACCACGTGCACGCGCTTCTCCAGCAGATAGAGCATCTCTCCTGCACGCTGTACGGCTGCAGCTCCGGCAGCTTTTGGCGCACACGCTACATGCCAACCGCCACCTCGTCCAGGGCCCGCGAAACGCCGCCGCCGCACATAGCCAGCGCCGTCGCCGCCCACAGGTGGTCCACCACAGAAACGTACACGCGGCGCGCATGTGCCGCCGTGCCTCTGGGAGTGTCTGCTCCGCCCACCTCGCAACCAGTCGCCCGAGTGCCTCCGCATTGCCACTCCGTGATGTGCGCGTGCCGGTGGCCACTGTCGCGCTCGACTGTGGAGCCGTCGTCGTTTTGGGAGCGGTTGCCTGTGCAGAGGTTGGCGCTGCGGTCGCGCTATTTTCAGTCGCACGCGACGCCGCCCACTGCTCGGCCAGGGTCACTTCCGCCGCATCGTCGTCGTCGTTTTTCAGTGCCGCCTTGCGGCCGCGGCTCCGCTGCTGGAGCGGTGGGTTGGTGGGGTCGTGGGCCTGCGCCGCGGCGTCGGTGGCTTCGGGGCGCTCTTCTTGGCCGCAGCAGCCGTCACCTTTGCAGCCTTGCGCTTCGCTACCGCAGCCTCGTTCTGCTTCCTTTGCTTGGCTGCAGCAGCCTCGCGCTCGCGCTTGGCGTCGTCGTCGCGCTTTCCGGCACCACGGCCGCCCTTACCCGCGTTCTTCCTCCTCTGGCCTGCTCTGCCGCGCACCACCGCGCCGTCTTTCCGCCACGACTGCCTTAGGATCTCCTCTTAGAAGAAGTCCTTGTGCGATACAGGGTGATTCACCAGCACCTTGCGGATCTTCTCCAGGAAGTACTCCTTCGGTGGTGGGCACTGGAGCGTCGCTGCAAGGAGGCGGCGCAGGCGTGCCGGGAGGTCGCGGCGCATCACCGCTTGCAGCTTGCGGTTGTGGCCAAAGAACACAGCGGTCATGAAAATGCCGCAGTCGTTGCTGTTCCGCCCCTGGCGCGGGCACACACGCCCTTTGCAAGGCGAAGCCTAGGCCACACAGAACGAAACACAGAGCACAGCTGCTCCTCCACCACGGGAGACGGGGCGGAGTCGTACGTCGTCAGCACGACGTGACCTCCCGTCTGCTGCGTCAGCACGCCGGCGATCCAATGCCTCATCATGAAGATTGGAAAAAACACCGTGCCTTGACGGTGCACCATCTCAACCAGCGTCTTGACGCACTGGCCGTTCAGGCGCGCCATCGCGTCCGACGGAACAATCGCGGACTCCGGCAGGCACCGCTGGTACACGGCGTCGAGCTCGACGTTGGACGTCTTTCCCTCGCGGAAATCACCGCCCCACACACTTCGTTGCGGAAGGCGCTCGGGACGTCGCTCCCCGCGGCACGTGCTGCCACACACCAACGGAACCCGCCTTCACCACGACGGCTCCGGCTCCGCCGGGCACCAGTTTTTTTTTGGCGCAGCCTTACCGCCGCCAAACACCTGACCGCCGTCACTACCGCCTTCACCGCCACCGCGGTAGTTGCCACGCGGCTGCCAGCTTCCGCCCCTCGGCATGTAGCAGTTGATGCTCTGGTGGAGCCGCTGCAGGTCGGCCTTCTGGTTGCGCAGGCCGCCATGGTTGCCGCGTGCCTGTTTGAGGCCCGTGCGCAGCTCACCAAGGACAGTAGAGCCCACCGCGCGCTCCTCCTACCGCAGCCCGTCGACCCGCCGCGACAGGTCACCCAGGAAAGACTCCAGGTCGCTCAGATCAACCGCGGCGACCTGCTTGCCTTCGCTGTCGTACACCGGGGCCTGGTAGCCGCCTCCAAAGAGCGTCCGGTCCTTCCGGAAGAGGGACTCGCCAGCACCACAAGCTGGGGGACGGCCACCGCCCACGTTTCCTGCAGCCATGCGCTTCCCCATCGCTGCGCTGAGGATTTTCTTGCTGAGCGCGCCTGTAGGCGCTCCCCGCTCGGGTGCTTCCATGCCGGGAACAACGGCACCGCTAGCTCATCAATGGCGGGGCCGTACCGCTCCCGCTCCATCGGCTCCATATCTTCGAAAACAAGCCAGTTGTGGAGCGGCAGCCGGTCGACCTCGCTCATGTTTTGGAGGATGCCTACCATGATGGAGTGTTCGCGCGCCACGTCCTCCGTGAACAAAGTGTGCCTCGCGAGAAACACTTCCGTGGGTGAAAGAGGGCCGGCCTCTGCCTCCGAGAAAAAACTGCCGGCGCCTCGTCTGCAGCGTCTTCGTGACATCGTCGCCACTGGAAAGGATGCTGGAGATGTGCCGCTGGGCCCAGCAGCGCCGCTTTCTCCAGGGCTCCAGCTCTTCCTGCCGCTGCTGGCAGAAGAACTGCGCAACCCCGACGTCCTCCTTGTCCTTCGCCGCCGCGACTGGCTCGGAGGACGCTCCCTCCACCATCTTCTCCAGGGCTTTTTCGAGAAGCTCGTTCAGCTTCTCCGTGCTGATCACGCCATCGGCGTGATGCTTCTCTAGCACCGCCCTCACGCGCTGGTAGCGCACGACCTCGGGGCCCACCGGCGCCGCAGGAACGGTTGCCACCTCCTTTGACCCCGCAGAGGAAGGCTCGACCTTGGCAAACCCCGACATGGCGGATGCTCCATGACCAAAAAAAACAAAACACAAAATGAGCTCAACTGCTGACTCGAAAATCAGCCAGCTGCAGATCTCAAATTCTACATATCGCTTTTGTGCCTCGCTGCTGGCGTTACGCAGGCAAGAGGACACGCGGAGACCGAAAGTAGCCACCACACAAGATTTACGCATCCTGTTGTTGAAGGGAGAAAGAAGAAAAAGAGAAAGGAGAAACACGAGCAAGAGAGAGAGAGAGTGATGACAGCACGAAGCACAGACAGCCATGTCAGCACAAACGGCGCGCGCACGCAGCGCAGCAGATGTTGCAGATGGGCACACCCAGTGCACATACTGGCGTTGGTTCATCTATCGTTGTCACCGCGGCTTCCGCCACGTCACGCCCTTACACCGCAGCAAGCCGACAGACCCCACAAACGTAAAACACCAAAGTGCCATTCGATGTCCCCAACCACCGGCCCCGGTAATGAAATCCTAACCCTGATCCCAAGCCCAGCACCGCTTCCTCAATCCTAGAAAGCCACATCTTGCACCGGTTCAATACAGCCGACGACCAGCATTTTTGCACAGCCACGACAACCACAACCCGCACACCAACGCCACACCAAACAGCCAATCAGAATCACCACCGCCAACCCCACGCGCGGAGCGTCGCTATTCTCCTCCAACTTCTCCGCGTACGTTTGGCCGTGCTCGTGAAATATCGCGTCGGCTGCCTTCAAATGCAGCAGCGCAGAGGAGCGGCGCCAACAAACACAGCGTCCAAACTCTCCTCGGCAACCCTGCTTCTTAAACACACATTCGCAGGAAGTCAAGCGAGCTTCTCGGTGGTGCGGCCCACAGCTTTCCCTTCAGCTCAGGCGCCGCCTGCTGAACCGCCTTGTACTTCGCCGCCCACTGCAAGTTCTTCTTCACCGTACGCGGCGGATCCTGAACAAAGCCGTGCTGCACGAGTGCCTCCAGCATCGCCATGGTGTCTGCAAAGCTGTGCCCGATGCCCTAAAAACAGAGGGGAGAAAGACACCGTTCGAGCCAACAAGCCGTAGAGAGTGATCCTACTAAAGTGATAGGGAAGGCCGTGGTGGCGTGCACGCTTGACAGATCGCCACCAGGCTCCGCATCGCCACCGTCGCCCGCCTCGCGGCGCATGGTGTTCAAGTCGTCCGCAAGCGGCTCCTGTGCAGCAATCCACCGGTTAAGGCCATCATTGAAGGCAAGCGCATGCACTCGGACGTCGTCGATGTTGCCGCGCGAGGCGGCCTCCAGTGCGTGGATGAGCTCTTGAATCGAGTACGGGCAAACACCGCTGCGGCATCCGGCAAAGAGCTCGTACACTCTCGGCGCGCACCACGGGAGGTCCAGCTGGTTGCCTCGCAGTGCAGTGGCCACCACCACGCGCTCATCCGTCGTGCACAGGAGACGCGCAAGTGCCGTCATGTCGTCGATCGCGGCGTTGAGGAAGCGGCCAGTGACGTCTCGTTGCAGGTCTGCCGCCAACCGAGCACGGCACGCCGCATTCTATTCCTCCTGAGTGATCACGTCCCTCTTCATCGACAGTCACGTCGCTCAGCTCCACCTCAGAAATCGGCAACTGAGCAACACTGCGCAGCACCTTCGTGACATACGCCGCACCTTCCTTAGAATTGACGGACTGTCCACACTCAATGGACAGCTTTTCTACATTCGGAAATGCAGACAAGTTGCAGAGAATGCTCTTACACTGTCCGTCGCAGGTCGCTGCCTCGCTTTTCATGCAAGTTGGTAAAGAAGTCAGCAGAACCTCGAACGCCTCGACTTGGTCCTTAGGCCCGTCAGAGAGAAGCTTTAGGACATCGCTGCGAGCGTTGTTGACGGTGGCCTTCACAGGCAGGCGACATGCACCAGCCCACCAAACCGAGTGCGCAAGACGCTGCGACTGTGGTGCCTTCGCACTCGCCCAGACACGGAAGTGCAGCCCCTTCGAACCACACCGTAGCCGATACACACTCTTCTTCGTGATCAGGTCTCCACGCCAACGTCTCTGCGTCTAGCCGCATCTGCGGACTGACAGCACTGAATGTGCGCAGCTCTTGTGCAAGGTCGCTGCCGCTCAAGAAGGAGACAAGCTGCACCAGAGGACTGTACTGGAGTCGCAGCAGGGCATTACGGATGAAGCCCTCGTCATTCTCAACGAGAGCCCTCTTATAGTCGGCAATGTGGTTCTCCAAGTGCATCTTGAGCTTTGTTGTTTTGAATAAAAAAAAAACAGAAAAAAGGCGTTTTCAGTGCCTTATACACATCACAGAAAAAAGCGAGAGTAATTCTGGAGAGGAAGAAGAGAAAACGCGGCAGAGAGGAGAAGCATCGAATACTTTATTGTTAGCTTTACGACTGCAAGAAAAAAAAGCTCACAGAAAAATAGTTTGGAAAGATGAGGCAATTAAAGGCCTCAGTCTCTACACGCAAGAGTGTAGCGCCTTTGCACACACTGTTCAAACAGAAACGGAGCTTTGGAAGACCCATGAAGCAGAACAGGAAATTCTAGCGTTGGCGGCGCTTAGCTCTTTGTCCCTTTTCAAGCCATGCCGCACATTGTCCGTGACTTCTTCTTTTTCTTTTTGCGTTCAAATAGGTAGGGTTTTAAGTAAGTGTTGTGATAGTGCTAAGGGCGATGGCTGCTAAGGAAAGAAAATAATGAAGAAAAGGACGAGCAACGTACTACTACTGCGTGTTGACATCGTCGAGAGCCTTCTCGATGGAATGAGCTACAGTGTGACGCCGTTACGTGTTATCTGAGTGGGCCGCTCTAGAAGTTGAAGATGATGGACTCAAGTGGCTTTCCGCTCGCCTTCGTCGACACCACCTGCTCGCGGTACGTGTCAAGGTCCTTGCGCTCGACGGTGCGGTTGGCGTTGGGGTCCTTGAAGTCGAACTCGTTCGCAATGATCGCCGGGGGATGGTTGACGAGGTGGCAGAGGTGCGTCTGGTAGGAGTTGTTGCGGTTCAGCACGTAAACGCGATAGGCGGAGAAGGCCATCACGCCCACTAGCAGGGCATCGCCCACCACCATGTACTGGCGTGTCTCGTCCGAGATGCTCTCTCGGCGGCTCAAGCGGTAGTACCAGTCCTTCTTGAGCGGCAGCTTCGTCGGCCACGGCCAGTTGCCGTACGTCGGGCTGCCCGACAGACGCGCTGCAGTGGAGCGGAACATATGCTACAAGAAAAGAAGAAAAGAAGAGCCGAAATTTGTCCAGACACAGACACAAACTACAGCAAATGTGTAAAGTTTGCGATATGAAAACACTTCTCTAAAGCCTACGTGCGTGTGTGCGTGTGGAAAAAATAGGTTTTCACAACCTGCTGCCAAAGGCGGTTGGGCGAGAATGTAGCCAAAGCCCCCAAATGACGGTGAAGGCAGAACAGAAGAAGGAGAGGGCGGAGTAGAGCAAAGGCATTTGAAGGCTCATAGGATTCTGTTGTAAAAACTCATCTTCTCTTCACTGGAAAGGACGCGCTGCTGGTGTCTGTCTTGCGCGCCAGACCGTGAACCGCGACTGTACGCGCGTAGACATACAAGCAAGGGAAAATCACAGTCTTTAAATTCAAGTACACTTGTATCAACCCGCCATATTGGGACCTTTTCAAAGCCGTAGTCAGTTGCATCGTGACAAGAAACACCGCTGTTTAACTGTAATCAACTACTCTTGCTTTTGTAACATGTACTTTTGTTTCGTGTTCATCCCCCCTTGACAACAACAACAAAAATACTTTTAGTGTTACAGCTCACAGACAGCTCGCGGAAATGAGAATAAATCGATCTTTTCTTCCTTTTTGAAAAGATGAAGGACAAAGGTACCATAAGAATAATGAGAAATAAACGTTAGGATTGCCGTCAAAGTAGAAAAAGCGGGTAACGTCTCAGCTTCTCACCCTTTTAGTAGAAAAGAAAAAGGAAGTCCTGTGGGAAGCGCACGCCGTTCCACCTCTTTTTGTTTAGTTACCCCAACCCTGTCTTTCCTATCTGCGTTCGGCAACGCACACACACACACACACACACACACAAACAGCGCCTCAACATGGTAGGAGACGGAGGCAAAGTAGCAGAGCTCAGAAAAAGAGCCCAGTGAAACTCCGCAAGGTTACCTCCGACTACCCAAACACACACATCAAAGCCAACAGGTGGCCAACAAAATAGCTGCTCACCTTTTCCTCATCATCCAAAAGAACAGACACGGCGACGAACCCAGCGACACCAACGCCGGTTTTTTTTTGTTGTTGTTCATGTTGCAGCGGCAGCTACTCTCATTTAGAGCGTCACGGAGCCTCCTCCGCAGCCACAGGAGCGGCGGCGTCCCCGTTGCTCGCTGCATCTTCTTCCTTATCAGCTTCCTCCGGCTGCTCAGCAGCCTCGCCGTTCTCCTCCTCGCCCTCCTCGTCGTCACCACTGGAGAGCACCAGCTCGCCGGTCTGGATGGAGCGCTCGTACTTGGTCTTTTTCTCCTCAATCTGCGCGATCTTCTCGTCAATCGTTGCGAGCGAAAGCGCCGGCTCTACCTCAAGCATTTGGAAGAGGCGGATCTTGTCCTCCGGGTGCTGCAGCATGCGGTCCTTGCTCTCCGCAGGGGCACGGGGGGCGGCAGCGGCGGGCTTTGCGGCGGCGGCCTTCTGCTTCTGCTGCTGCTGCTGCTGCTTCTTGGCCGCCTTGCTCAGCGGCTTCGCGTCGCTCCACTTGCCCTCGTTCAGCACCACGCAGCCAGCCGGGGCAACCTGCGTGGGGTCGAAGTGCGCTGCCGCCTCGCGCTTCTTGCGGTCCTCCTCGTCCTGCAGGACCATCACCTTCTTGTGCTTGAGATACTGGATCAGCGTCGAGCACGCGCTAATCTCCATCACGTACGGATTCTGTCGCTTCACCGCCCGCTCCTTCTTAGCAGCGATCTTGTGGGCGTTGATGCGCTCTTCGTACTCGCGGCGGCGCTGTTGGCGCTGCTCCTCCTGCTTGGCGAAGTAGCGCTCCCGTGCCTCCTTGGCCCACGCCTCGTACTCGGCGCGCGCTTTTTGGTGTGCGGCGTAGGTGGCGTCGATGGCTTGCGAAATTTCGTCAATGCGAGCGCTAATCTCCGTCCGCTTCTTGTAAATCACCGTGCGGGCCGCGTTGTCGCCCTGCGCCTCCTTGTCAAGTGTGCGCTTGTTCTGCATCTCCTCGTCGTACTCCTTGTTGTAGATGCCGATCTGCTCGCTGATGGCGAGGTACTCCTGCTGCAAAATCGTCTCCTGATCCGCCACCTCCTTCATCGCCTCCGTCAACGGCTGCAGCTGCGACAGGTGCTTCTTGGCCTCCTCAAGGCGGTGCAGCATTGCTTGGTTGCGCTTCTCCGCCTGCAGGCCACCGCCGCTGCTCTCCATCTTGCGCATCAGGAACTCCATGCCCTGGTCGATCTCGCTCACGCTCTTGAAGCCGCCAACCTCGGTTTGGATGTTGCGCAGACTCTCGGCAATCTCGCTACGCTTCTTGCGCAACTTCGCAATCTCGGCATCTTGCGCCGCACGGCGCTCCCGCATCACGTTGCGCTTCTCATTGATGCTGTTCAGCTTGTCACGGCACGCATTGCGCTTCGCGTCACGCTCGACACTCGCCGGGTCCTTGTGCATGGAGCTCTGCAGCTCCTTGCCCTCCGCAATAAGCGCGCGGCGCTGCTCAACCAGCTCGGCGATCTTGGCCTTGTTTGCGGCGCCGTCCGGGCGGGGCGGCGCATCCGGCGAGTTGAGCCACGCAGCGGAGCGAGGCGGCCGAGGGACGTGCGGCTCTTCCTGGACAGACATGGCGTCGAGAGTGGACAGGAGAGCGAGAAGTTTTCCGGTGGCGGTTTCTTAGCGAAGTGAGTGCGTGTGGATTTGTGTGGATGTAAGTTGCAGAGTTCCGATGGCGTTGCCTGAGGCACGGGTGGAGCGGCGTGAAAGTAGGCACGAAAAAGTAGCGAGGAAGAGAAGCTGTAGACTGGTAAAAGGAAGCGAAGAAGATGCGCGGATGCATTCATTCCATAGCGACGAGAACAGCGCTTGTCTGATAGCTCACCAGAGGAGGGCAAAAACTGCACTAGAACGTAAATGATGGTCATGGGAATCGCGTGCAACGTAAACAACAGGCTTAAGCGGGAACCAAAAGGGTGCTTTTTAAACCCTCCTTGACCGCTCCGCGCACGCCACGTGCTGAACTCTTTTTTTTTTTTTTTTCGCATTGGAATACAATTTGTGTGTTTGCTTTTACTTTGGGGTGTAATCGCGCATCAGACGCGCCATTATATATGCGTATGTCGGAAACGTAAATAAGGGGGGAAAAAAGGTCCGTAAAACAAAGCGAAAGAAGGCGGTGACGAAACACACTACCGGGGTGTTTTTTTTTAATTCCATACACACTCCGTTCACAAAAGCAGGCACGGCAACACAACTACGCAGTCGAAGAGAGCTCATGTGTTCCGAGTGCCGGCTAAACTGAAAGAATTGCGGACGTGGCGGAGTAAGAAGCGAGCGATGGCTTCAACGCCACGAGCCGTGTGCATAGAAACACCTGGGAGTGGAACGTGGTAGTTCCTTCGCAGCGCCACAAGGAAAAAAAAGACGAAAAGAGAGTGCGGACCCGTAACACTTCTTGCAATACGAAAAGGGAAAAAAAGAAGAACGCAAGGCTCACGGAGTCCGTCAAAAATAGCGTAATAAAAGAAGATACCCGCTTTCTTAAGAAGAGGGTAAATGGCATTTGCCTGTGTTTGTTTCCTGTTCGAAGGATTTCGTCAGAAGAAAAAAGCAGCAAGGCGAAAAGGGAAGTAAAAAAAGTTGACACGCACCGGGGAAGCAAAGTCAAAATAGGGGTGTAGAAAGAACGTAAGCACTCAAAGAAAAGGGTTAAATCCGTTCAGGAAAGGGGACTTTTTTTTTATCTCTCCAGCTATTCCCACGACATGCCACGCAACAGAACGCCGGGCGTGAAGGACAAAAGAAACATACACTGGTGGTCCGCACCTTGCGGGGAAAAAGGGAGTCGAGTCGCCGGCCGTTGGTAGCTTCATGGAAACAGTGGAGGACACCGAGAAAGAAAAAAAAGGGGGGTATTGGGAAATAAAAAAGCAAAAGAGCGGAAATAGAGAGGGAAAAGCACGTTATGCTGTGCGGAAATGCTTCAAAGCTATCTCAACATGATAATTTTTTTTTTCTGTAAGAGAAGTTTTTTTTTGTGTGTTTGGTTTCTTTTTTCTTTTCCGTAATCCCAACATCAGCAACGACAACAAAAAAAAGCACCAAAAGAAAAAAAAAACGCCTCAGTGTGGGGGTCTGTGGGGCATCGCTTTCGCGTCCTTTCCGACCAATCACGCCCATTACTTTCTTGATTTATAGGGAAAAGTAACGGGGGATGTGTGCAGGTCTGACTTCTTTTTTTCGTTTCCTCAAAAAGCGGGAAGGGACGCGAAGCGCAGCAGCAGAACCGTTTGGTGCTGCCAGAACAAAACTCTTGTTGAGGGGTGGGTAAGGGAAGACTGATGTGGCTTTACGGAAACCCTGAAAAGCATCATGCAAGTGGCGCACCGAGAGGAAACAAAGCAAAAGCAAGAAAATGAAGGAAGTAAAACAGCTTTGAAACGAGAAGATTTACCGGTATCTCCTCTTGAAACAGGAGCGTTGCAGCAGCGGCGTAGCCAAAAAAAAAGAGCGTTTTTATTCTGCTGTTCGGATACCGCCGCCTTTCATACAAGAGTGCAGTGGGGTGCACTGGCAAGTACAGGTCACACAGAATTATTGATGTTGAAAAAAGAAGAAAAAAGGTACACGCCTTGTGCAGCCGTCGCCAACGCCAACGTCGTTGAGCAACTTCATACCTACACTCTTTTTGTTACAAGAGAGGGCATTAAGGAGCTCTCGGAGCGTTGACGCCCCAAAAAAGGCATCACAAAAAAAGAAGAGGAATTTGTTCTTACTTTTTCTAACCTTTTTTTTTTGGTGCTCTTCCTGTCTTTCTTTTTTTTTTTTTTTTGAGTGCATTACGCATGAATACGATTAGTATTTTTTTTTTTGTTTGTCTTTCACGGCGCAGACGATGAGACCAGCGCTGAGGGGAGAAGTAGGAAGAAACGGGAAAAAAAGAGAAAGAAGAATGTAGACGAAGAGTCGGTTGTTCGGCGTTCGCCGCCCCCGTCGTTGCCAGAGCTCTAGCAACGAGCCTGCGAACATGTCCAACTGGAAAAGGCAGATGGAGAGAGAAAGTCAAAGCCAAAGCGAGAAAAACAAAAACGGTATCGGATCGGGTTAAATACACGGCACTTGAGGAGTAAAAAAAAAAAGCTGACAATCAGCGAGGAGACACAAAGTAAACGAAGAAAGGTCCTATGAAAGAACGTGAGCTTGATGTAGCAGAGACCTGAACCGCTTACTGGTATGTCACTGTCAACGTGTATCACTCTTCATGAACGGCGTGGTTCATTTTCTATCATATTGTTCCTTCTTTTCTGTTTCTTTTGAAAAGAAAGGGAAATTAGTATAAAAACAAAGTTAGCTGATACCTGTTCTTGGAAGCAATGAAATGAGAAATCTGAAAGAAGAGACGGAAGCCAATTGGGAAACCAAAGGAGAGGAAGAGAAACCACGCGCATGGGATCATACACGCGGCTCCTTTTGGTTTTTTTTTTTACTTTGAGGCCATAATGAGTATGCTCATCACGGTACCATATTTAAATAGTAAGAAGAACAAGACATGAGACGAAGAACAGGTATCGGATCGATGAACCGCGGAGAAAAATGAATTACAGTCAGAAACGAAACGCCATAGTCTACTTACTCTTGATCGTTCAAATTGTATACAGAAATAAAGCTCTGTCCTCCTTTCTTTCCCGTTGTGACTCCTTTTTTTCGCAGCACGTGTATAGTTCTATACCAGCCCCCATTTCGCACCCGATTCGTCTCTTCTTGTCCTTCCATGCCTCCCACAACTACTTGCTCCCCTCCGCAGACGCACATCGCGGCATTGTGACGTGATTGCTTTTGCTACTCAACTGTGGCGGAAATAGGGAAGAGTCACAAACACGCGCGCGCCGATACGGAGTCATCTGGGTGGAGCAGACAACTGTGAAACGACTCCCTTATCAGGCGCGCAGCTTTACACGGCAGCAGAGGCGGAAGCAAAGATAAAAGTAATCATATCGTCGAAAAAACAAAGAGGCAGGAGAAGAGAACAAAGAGAAACGGTTTGTCGACATTCGGGTGAAGAATGAAAGCGTTGCAGACGAACGTAGTGAGGAGGGAGTCGAGAAAGAGAGGTGGTGATGTAAGAGCTGATAGAGAAAAAAAAAGTGGTGCAAGCTTGATGGCGCCGTGAAAGGGAAAAAGAAGCCTGAAAAGAGAACAAAAAAGAGAAAAATAATGTCGTGTAAAATTACGACAGATCAGCGGGTACGTAAAAAAAGGAAAAAAGGGGGAAGTGAAGAAAAAGAAAATTGTCTTTACAAAAGAAGAAAAAGAAAAAAACAGCATTTTTTTCTTTAGGTGTGTCCCCTTAGGGTGATCGATTTATGAACACGTTGTTTTTCGTTCCAATTGCTGATGTAAATGGCTAACAATGGAAACAAAACGCTGTTAGTGCAGACAAGGCGGTTGAACAAATTTAAAAAAAAATTGACGAAGACGAGAGACCGAAAAAAGCAGAGCAGAGAAAAAAGTCTTTTGTTCGGAACGGCACTCATTGCTTCTCTAAAAGAGACTTCCTTTAACTTCCAACTGGCATGCAAAACTCAGTTCCGCACCTGCTGCACACCCTCGGGATTGAAGGGAGCGAACTGCGGCTGCGTTATGAGGCGAAAGATGTTGTCGTTGCCCTCGCTGACGAAGAAGCACGGAGCTCCGTGGAGGGAGGACATGTCCAACGGGAACGTCGTCATGGCAGGCTGTGGTCCAGGTGCCCCGATCTCCGGTGCCCGCTGCGGCATCGAGAAGGAGTACGGCGGGAGGGGCGAGGGCATCATGAAGGGCGGGCACTGCTGCGGCTGCTGCTGCTGCTGCTGCTGCTGCATCGGTGGCGGCGGTGGTGGTGGCAGCTGCGCCGGTGCCGCGCTTGGCGTGGGTGCGCGGAAGCTCGGCACGTTGCGCACCGGCGCCGACTCCCCCGTGACGGCCCACGACTCCTTCTTCCCCATCTCCGCCAGAGCCGCCTTCACGAAGCGATCCTTCGTGAGGGCCTTGGCGACGTGGCCGTGGAGGTCCGGGCAGGACGCACCCCTAGAGCAGCGTCCCGTGAGCGCGAAGTCCCAGCACAGGTTCGAGGACGAGAAGAAGTTGTCGGTAGCGACGCTCAACACCTTTGCGGAGGTTTTGCGCTGCGCATCGCCATCGCTGACGAGCCAGTGGCGGTACTCCACCTCGTACTCCATGCTGCCGGCCGTCACCTCGATGTCGTCGGTGCGGAACTCCAGGTACTGCAGCGCGATGCGGCGCCGGGCGAGCAGTGAGAGCACCTGCGCAAACTTCTCCGTGACGTTGGCCTTCATGGTGCGGCAGAAGTAGTGGCGCTGCGGGTTGACGTAGCACTTGCGCAGGCTGTCCAGGACGTCCCGCTTGACGTGGATTTGGTGGCACGTGCGGGAGTCCTTCTCGCGGATCTTGCCGTAGCACTTGCCGAAGCTGTGCATGAAGCAGATGTCCAGCGAGGCGTTGTTGCGGTCGCTCAGCCACCCCGCCGTCGGCTCGATGTCGTCGAAGGAAATTTTAAAGGTGTCGGCGGCGACCTTGGACGGCATCCGCTGCATCGTCAGCGTTTCCGAAGGGGCGGGGACGATCTGTATAATCGTCGGCGGATCGGTCATGAGGTCGCGCGTGTAGTAGCTCTGCCCAAAGCCGGCACCGCCCGCGGGTCCGGTAGGCTTGGAGAACAAGTTGTCTTGCATCTTGTCGCTGCCACCGAGTTGCGATTTGTTATGATGCACGGCAATCGAGTGCTCGGGTGCGCTAGAGTAGGGCACGCTTACTGGTTGAGTAAAAGAGAGCACTCGAGCTGGAAGGGTTCCGACTCAACCGCGACGAAGAGATAAACACAGAAGGTAAAAAGGAGAAAGCGAAAGATAAGAAGAAGATTGAAAGCGTACTAATCAACAGGAAAAAGAATGCCAAACAATACGAGAAAGAGAGAAAAGTGTGAGGAGGAGTGTCTGCTGGGCAAATTGCGGTGTGGGTCAAACGGGGAAAGCTGAAGCACTTGACTCACACACAGAGGGGCAAAGAGACAAAAAGCTACAAATCAAATAAAAAAAAAAACAGATATATAAGAACAGAAAAAGAAGGTAAAAACAAAGTATAAAAAAAAAAGAGACTAAACGGAGAGAAACCGAGAAGATTTAGCGATGGAAACTCTCGCAGTGAGGCACTAAAGAGAGCAGCGTGTCGCTGATTGCTTCCGATTAAACAAGAAAAGTAAGATTCACTTTGTAAACTGAGGGTCAATTTACGCTGGGTAGCTGTTAGATCTTATTACTGTGCGGCGTGCATGTATAACACATAGAGGAGTACGAGAATGATCGCGTGAGAGTGGAGGAGAAAAAAAAAAAACAAAGAAGGGGAAGAAGAGGAGGATATTGGAGAGGAGAAGCCACGCACTGAAGACAGCGCGACCCGACGCATCGTGCGGCAGCCAAAGAGCGTGTTCAACACGAAAGGGTGACGTACGGAATGCTACTCCGCAAACGCACAGAGCAATCCCTGCGGCACCAGAAAGATGGCAAATGGCACATCGGGAGTGGACCACTTGTTCAACAACAACAGGGAATTGGAAAGAGGAGACCTTTTCGCAGTGGCACCGCACGCGTGCGCAACCGCAAATACCCCCTTTTTTTTTCCCCCCGGGCCTTTTTTTCCCCCGGGAAAAAACCCAACTTTTTTATCAGCGGAGGCGGCTCCCACTTCACCTCCGAAGTTTCCTCTCCGGGCGTCCACCCGCCCCCCCCAGTAAATCTTTTTTTCTTTTTAGTTTGGGTCCTTTTTTTTTTTTTTGTGATTTTCTTTTTTATTTTATGTAAGAAAAAAAAATAAAGGAAAAAACCAGAAAGTAAAAAAAAAAAAAAATTAAAATATTTTATAAATTTATAAAAACTAAAAAAGAGAAAAAAATAAATGTAAGGTAAAGAAAAGAAAAAAAAAAAAAAAAAAAAAAAAAAAAAAGGAGAGGGGAAGAGGGAGGGGGGGGAGCGCGCGAAGAACGCGGGCGGGGTTTTTTTTTTTTTGACGAAGGAGGGCAGAAGGCCTTCTTTTTTTTTTTTTTTTTTTACAGGCCAGGTGGGGCCTGCTTTTTTTTTAGGGTGTTTTGTTTTCTTTTTTTTTTTAAAAAAAAAAAGCTAGTAGGGGGTGTTTTTCAAGGTAAAAAAAAAAAAGTTTTTGAAGGGGGTGGGAATGGGGGGATATTATAAAAGTGTAGGAGGAGAAAAAAAAAAAAAAGGGGGCGGAGAAACACAAAGGAAAAAAAAAAAAAACAAGTAAGAAAAAAATAAAAAAGAAAAAAAAACTATTTAAAGCATTGGAGAAAAAAAAAAAAAATTTTTTTTACATTTTTTTTTTGGTTTTTTTTTTTTTTATTAAAAAAAGGGAGAAGTATGATGCACCAAAGAGTTCGCATGTTCCCGCGTACTAGCCAATGCGTATCGGAAGTACAACCTGACGAGGGGGAAAGCATGGGTGTAAAAAAAGAAAAAAAAAGGCTGAAGTCATGGGGATGAACATGCTTGTATGTTCAGTACTTGAAACCATCGGTAGGTTCTTTTCTCGTTTTACTTCTTGTATTGAGGGTGGAGCACGGAGGAGAGAAAAAAATGCTTGGGAGAACAAACAATAAAAAGGTGCTCGTGCCACCACTTCTGCCGCCTCTGTGCTCGACCTTCTTTTATTGCATTCAGGCGCAGATAGGCGGGGCGTGAGAGCATCACCCGTTTTTTTTTGTCTTCGTTCTATTATTTGTTTGTTTTTCGCTGTCGCGGCGCACCGGCGTTTTATTTTTAAAGAAAGCCAAAGGAAGCATAATGAAAGCGTCAAGAAAGAAAACGGAGAAGGAGGAAAAAAAAAAACAGGAGCGCGCCTATGTCAACTTCGAAAAAAAAAAAGAAGAAAAAAAAAGAAAAACTTAGAATGGGAGGAGAATTGTGCGCGTGAGGCGCTTCTCCCTCCGTTGTCCAAACAACCGAGTCTCTGCTCAGTTCGTGTTGGAAAAGTAACAGAACGAAGAGCAGAGAAAAAAAAAGGTGTCTGGGTTTCGTCAAGTACGCGTTGTTTAGGGCCGAAGGCGAAATGATATGCTTGCATTTCGCGGTCTCGATTTCATTCTTAGTATAAAAAAAAAACTCTTTTCAGTCTTTCGCTTAGCTGTGTTCTTCACAGGAGGGAAGGTGGGATTGGGCGATGCAGGGGAGTGAAGTACACCTGGAGCCGCAATGCCACCTGCAGACGCGCATAGTCAACATGAGAGCGGTGACGCCGCCGTCTGCACCAGAAAGGGAAACAAACCAGAAGAAAGGTGGGGGCTGAAGAAACGCAAGTGAAAAGGGGGAGCGAGACGAAGTCAATGCCTAATCAAGTGATTAGAAAGAGAGAGAGCGATTGTGATGAAGGACGAGAGAGACGCGAGGGGAAGAAACAAGAATAGCTTAAGTGGGGTAAAAAAAAGAAAACACTCGGAGCGCGTCGCATGGTCAAGCACAGGCGTACAGGTGCAGACCGTTGTGCGACAATTGTATAAACAAACAGAAAAAAAAAGACCCAACAAAGAAAAAAACAGTAAATAAAAAAGTGAGGTGGTTTTCTCGAGATAAATCTGGAGAGCTGATATACGTGTTCAACAGAAAATCTGTGGCACATCTCGCTTTCAGACAATTACAAGACAGAAAACAAAAAAAAAGAGGCAGCGTAAAGAATGCGAACACAACATGTGACGGTCGAAATCGAAAACAGAGAGAAAAGAAGGCTGGAAAGGAGGAAGAGAGGAAAGAAATGGAATAGGGAAAGAGACAGCCAACAGGGCAAGAAAACAGACAAAACGGCAGCAAACTGACAGTCCAAAGAAGTAAAAAATGCGCTCACGGTTTAGTCGCTGCCGCTGCCACTGCTTCCGGTGTGGTTGTTGCTGCTGCTGATGCCCTCGTTGCTGCTACTCACCCAGCCGCTCCCAGCCTTGCTCTCACCCGACACCTTCTCGCTCTTGCTCTCCTTCGACAAGCCTTCAGCAGCGGAGAGATCCTGGGTGGTGCCTTCGGGGCCGAAGAAGGAGATGCGGTTTGACGACTGCGGGCTCTTCGAGTAGCCGCTGCTGGCGCGTGGGTCCGCCTCCTGCTGCTGGAGCTGCAGAGGGACGAGGCGGCCACCCGGCTCGCCGTCCGCCTGGACGATGGTGAAGATGGGCACCTTAGCAAAACTCTGGATCCTGTCCATGGCGACCGAGTTGGCCGGGGGGCAAACGCCGTCCTGGATGGTGCTGCCGAACGTGTTCTCTGTCGAGGAGATGCTGTGGGCGCTGCTCATCGGTAGTGTCCGCGGCACCCGCATGGGAACAGAAGGCGGCGACTGCGTGATGTCGCTGACGTCACGCAGCGCACGCGCCAGCATCGGGTCACGCACCTGCGCCTTTTTAAGGTCGGCGTGGATGTACGGGCAGTCAGTGCTGCAGTTGCACGAGCCGGTCATGGCGAAGCCCAAGCACTGCAGAACGGTGATGGTGCCGGCGTGGTCGACGTTTGTGTCGTCGGAAAAGAGCCAGCGCCGGTACGCCGCCTCGTACTGCAGCAGCCCGGTCGAGGGAAAGACGTCGCTGACGCGGTACTCGAGGTACTGCACCTTGAGCTCCTTGTGCGCACGCATGCAGAGCAGCTGCCGTAGCTCCGGGCTCAGCAGCGCCTTCACCGTACGCGTGAAGAAGCGACGGGTGGGGTTTGTGTAGTGCTTGCGAAGGGCGTTCAGGACGTTGGCCTTGATGTGGATCTGAAAGCACGTGGCGGGGTTCGAGTTGGTGCGGCCGACGCACTTGCCGAAGCTGTGCATGAAGCACACGGTAAGCAGCGGCTTTCCCTCGCGGTTCAGCCACCCCTTCGTCGGTTCCACGCAGTCCTCCGTGACGGCGAACACCGCCTCGTCCTTGTTTGCCAGCTCCGGCGGCTGGCTGCCACAGGGGACAATGACGATTGTGGTGGGTGGCTCCGTCGCGACATCGCGCGTGATGTACGGCAGGCTGGCAGACGACATGATGTTTTTTTTTTTTTCGAGGAAAGAGTGTGTCTGGTTGAAAAATGCTTGCTTGTGAAAGGAAGGGGACTTCTCTGCTGTCTGTACGGGGTTGCCCTGTTAAACACAAGAGAAACAGTAATTCTTTTCTTCTTTTCGCTTCCGTTTCCGGTGCTAGGTCTGGTACTGTTGCCTTTTTTTGCTGGCTGAAGCAAAATGTATACGGAGAAGAAAAAGTCTTTGTGAAACAGAAAAAAAGTACAGAAAAAAAAGGCAAAGGTCAATAAAAGACAATGCAAAGACGAGAGGCAAAAAAGAGGTAGAAAAACACTAAACGGAGAAGGCAGAAAAAAAAAAGAGGGAAACGAATTATCCTCGCTGATGATGGAGGCGGTTTGAAGAAGTACAACGGAAACAAACAAAAAAAAGAAGAACAGTACAACGAGATGAATTTTGTACTGTGCCTGGCCGCACGTTCGTTCTCACAGTAGAATGAGAAGAGAAAGCGGGGCGAGAGCGAAGATAAAGGAGTTAGGAGAGATCGGTGCGCCGGTAGGGAGAGCGGAAGCAACACGTAATGATTTTCGGTAGTGTGTTCCGGATTTTCAGTGCTGGCGGTTTGGGTGGTAGCGAAGAGGAAAAGTGGCAGTAGTTTCTCGTTGAGCGTGAAAGAAAAAACTAAGGGGTTACTTTAAAACACTTTAATTACCTTTTGTTGTTAAAGGTGGGAGTCGTCGAGTTTATAAAGGGTGTATACACGATGGTGCATTAAATAAAATAATGACAGAGGGGTGGATGGAGAGATGATGAGTGGGGTGTGACAAAAGGTGCGAAAAAAAAAAAGAGATAGTGAACGTACCCAAAAGTGCTAGTAAGTGGACAGCGGAGCGTCAGCATCTGTTTGAACACGTCCTTTGCTTGGCAGCGTCGTACAGATGCCCGTCGCTGGCTCTCTTCCTTTTCTGCAAGGGCAAGTGCAGACTGGCATATAGGGAAAGCAGCAAGAAAAAAAAAAAAGCATTCACCGCAGCAATAAAGATATCTTTGTTTTCTTCTTTGCCCCTTTCTCCTCTGTACGCTGCTGCGTGATCGTAGGCTGCAACGAGAAGCTCCACAGACTCTCATGTTTTGTGCAATTTTTCTTCTTCTTCAGTTTTGCAGACCGCCTTCTCGTTCCTGCTGTTAGCAAACGGTAAATAACCACACACACACACACGCACAAACAAACCCATACTCATAAAGCTGTCAGAGCCAATTGAGCACAAGAAAAAGAAAAGCGGCTCTTTGGCTAAATGAGGATGCGGCGGGAAAGCTAAAAGACACAAAAAGAACTAAGCGCAATGCCGAGAGGCACACACACACCACAAACTTACTCTACAACGGTACAAGGAAACGGAGACACGCGACGCTGCATCGGATACGTCCGCACCGGCGCGACGCGCACGCCACTCTACTGCTGGAAGTCCTTCAACGGCAGCTTGATCCACGGCTCCGTGAAGTCGGCCCCCTCGCGCAGCACAAACACCTCCGACTGGGCGTTGGTCACCACCAGCATCTCCCCCGACGGTGCCCACGACAGGCGCCAGATCGGCTCGGCGAACTGGATGACGCTGCGCTCCCACTCCGTTGCCTGCGCGGGGCCCTCGCCAATCTCGGCGCTCAGCTGCTCCCACGGCTTGCGGTAAATGACGACGGTCTTGTCCTGCCCGCACGACGCGAGAATGACGAAGCGCGACGCCGGCGAGGTGGGGCAGAAGGCGACGTCGCGCACCCAGTCCGCGTGTGCCTCGATGACCTGGTGCAGCTCGAAGGCCAGCCCGCTCTCCGGCGTCGACGGCGACACCCACAGCCGCACATGGCAGTCGCAGCCGCCCGAGGCGACCAGCATGTGGGACGCCATGGTGGACTTGAAAGGGGCAAAGGAGACGCTGGTGGCACCCATCGCGTGGGCAATTTGGTTGCTGTTGTTGCTGAGCTTGACGCTCGGCTGCCAGCAGCCACCGCAGTACGTCGTGATGGCGACGGCGCCGTCGCTGCTGGCGGTGGCCACGACGGGGCCGAACTCCTCCGGTGCCCACTGCACGGCGTTGACGCTGCCGCGGTGGACATCAACGACGTGCACCGGCACCCACCGCGACGCTCCCTGCCGCATCTCCTTCCAGATGATCGCCCGCTGGTCGTAGGAGGCGGACGCGAGGAGGTTGCCAAAGCGCGGGTGTGCCCAGCTGACCATCCACACCGGTCCCTCGTGTCCGGTCAGCGTCGCGACGCGGTGCAGCGGTGCCCCGGCGCGGGCGACGTGGATGCCAATCGTGCGGTCGGAGCTCGCGGTGGCGAGTTGCAGGCCGTAGTAGTCGAACTGCGTGTCGTGGATGACGTCCGTGTGCTCCTGCACGGCGGGCGGCTGCGGGGCAGCGGGTGGGGCAGCAGCGGCGGCTGGATTGCCACGCGGAGGCTGGAAGTTGCCCGGTGCGCGAGGCATCTGGGGGAAGGGCTGGGCACGCATCGTAAGAAAGCCGCAACGAGTGGTACGCTTTGGCCTTGTAGTGGCGTCAAAGAGGGACAGATATGCAAGCGAAAGGGCAGTGCAGCGGTGCCGACACGATGTAAAACAGCAACTACTTTTTACTAAACGAAGAGCAGGCGTCGGAGAGAAAAAAAAAAAGAAGTGGAGGGAGGTAAGGGGAGCAGGATCGATGGCTAAAAAAGGGAGTATTGCCATGAGCGGAAGACAACGGGGGGAAACCCGACCGTTCTAGCGAGATAAACGCACCCAAAACTGCAGCGTTCGCAATCACCGACTGAGGGGTACCGCAGGACTGAGTGAACGACGCGAGACTCCAAAAAGAAGCGAAGTTGCTATGCGCTTTTTATTTGTTGTTTTTTTTTTTCGGCACTTTGTGCGCAGTAGCGTCTCCCTGCGCGCCTTCACCATCGAAAATGCATTCAACAGCAAAAGAAGAGAAAAGAAATTTTCACAGCAGCTGCTCGCTCAGGAGTGGCACCGAAGGAGCAGTCATGGCGGTTGCGCGCTGCGTCTCACCTCCCCGCTGTGGAAAAAATGAGCCGTTCGACTCTCACAAACGCAACGAGTGGGCACTGACCGACAATTCCTCTTGCCCCTGCTAAGCTCCAAATAGGTGTTGCTGACAAAGTCACGCAGCGTACGTCACACGCATCAAATGTTTAAACCAACCGCGGACCACATGTGACCACGTCAATATCACTGCGAAGCTCGTGTGTTTGCCGTGAGAAAGTGAGAGACGGCGTGCACCGGCACCGGTGCGTGCTCGCCCGCAGCCGACGCAGCCTCTTCGTCGGCAACGTGGCGCAGGTGAGCCAACTCGTAGAGAGAGAGGTGGACGTGGGCGAGCCGTGCCTCCTCGCGCTGCAGCATAGCGCGGCTTAGCCTCAGCGCGTTCTCGACGTGGTCGGCGCACGTGTCGAGAAGAGCTGCAAGACACGACTCATCAGTGCCGTCGCAGGGAGAGGGCGAACGTGGACGCTTCGATGCCGGTAGCCGCCGCTCCACCACCGGCACGTACCAGTCGCGCTGTTTGAAGGGCAGCGGGCAGTCGCGCAGCACGGCGGAGTGGCACAGCGCCATCTCGTTGTCCTCGCGAATCGTCGCGCGTAGGGTGGGGATCGTGTAGAGCAGCCCGCCGTTGCCGCTGCGCCGCAGCAGCCAGTAGGCGTGCAGCTCCTCCAGTGACTCATCACGCAGCGCCGTCTCCGTCAGCTGACTCTTGGCGTAGGGCAGCAGCCGCTCCAGCGGAACCTCCGGCTGGCGGTAGGCAGCGAGCTCGAGCTCCGTAAACACATCCTCCAGTGCCGACGCGCTCAAGTTGGACTCGATTGGGATGTGCGTTCCCACCCCACCCGTCTTGCCACGCAGCAGCGACACGCCGCCGTCCTCGCCGCGCAAGGCAAGCACCGGCCGCCGCGAGAGCCACCCGCGGTCGTAGCGGTCGGCGATGTAGCGCACCGGCACCGCCTCTCTTCTGCTAAAGGTTGAGGAGTGGAGAGACTGCGGGCCGAGCTCGAAGGCCTCGACGTCAGCAAGAGACGCCGCCCACTCCTCGCGTAGGCGAATCTGCGGACGCACAATGGAAGAGGCCGCGATGGCGGCGGCAGGGTTCAGCGGAGACGACAGCAACGGCGACGCGGCGGCCGACGAGGCGGATGAGGAGAAGGGCGACCGCGGCAGCAGCGGCGACGTGGGGAACTTTAGCACCGACGCCGTGGCGGGCGAAAAGCTGTCGACGCTCACCTGGTGGAGCACCAACTCCTGGCTTGGCAGTAGCTTCGGGTGGTTCATCGCGTGTGTATCTACAAAATGTCTGTACCAGAGCGAATGGTGTGGTTCACCGCAACAACAAAAAATATATATATCGAGCTCCCTCGAGCAGACAGACACACGTCCACTGCTGTTCCGCAATTGAGAAGAGAGAGAGAGGAAGAAAAAAAAAAAGAGGAGCTTTGGGGCAGATGCATTGAACGCTGTGAAAAGTACATTGAAATTGATGGCAGGGACACTCAGTCGATAACGGCAAGTTGTCGCAACGCCTGTCAAGCAACGTTGCACCACTCTCATCGAGATACCGCAATTCATACTGCAGAAAAACGAAAAGAACCGCCGTCACCGCACTCACGTCTTTTCTCCCTGCTTCGTCTCCAATACCGTGAATCCAGTAATGCTCTTCTTGGCGCTGGTCACGCCAACGTGCATCGTGAGAAAGTACCAAAATAAAAAAGCAATAGCAACAACGAAAAAAAAACAGCGCACCAAAACGAAGAAATGATCTTCTGCTCCATGTAGCCCAAGAGAGCAGCCCTCTCTCCCCGCGATCGCTAATAGCGTTCACGCTGCGCCGCACTGCTTCCTGCGCACACCGCGCAGGCACATCCAGCTCATTGGAGCACCGCAACGCACAGCAGTACGCGAAAAGATAACGCGTACGGGAAAAGAAGGCGTCACTTCCATTGTATCAGTGAAAGGGATGACGCGAGGAGAATAAGTAAAGAACAAATGGGATAAAATGAGCTGTTCTCTACGAATAAAGTGTGACAGAGGGCGACGCCACGCTGCCTCAGCGAACCACCACAAGACCAAAGAACATCAAAAAGAAGAAGAGCATCGCAAAGACCTTCAGAATAAGCCCGCGGTTAGAGCTGAGGTTCGTCAAGTAGCGCATGAGCTCGTTGCTGCCCGCGTTGACGTGCCGCACCGCATCGTCGACATCGGTGTCGATGCGCAGCACCACCTCCTCCTGCTCCTGCACCAGGCGAGTGAAGTCGTTGAAGAGCTCGCCCACCTCCTGCACCGCCGCCTCAATCTCCATCACGGCATCAGCACGCTGCTGGTAGTACTGCGTGTTCCCGGTGCCCGCCAGCAGCTGCTGCTGTTGTTGATGCATCTCCTGGTCCTGAAAGAGCGCGCTCTCGAAGGTTTGCGGCCGGTCAGCCGTCGTGAACATGTGTCGGCGGTTGGCTTTGTCCTTGAGGCTTTTCGACTGGTGCTGGAGCGTGGTGCGGAACTGCTGGCCTGTCCGCGCGAGTCGGCTGCGCAGCGTGTCAACGACGGTGTCGCTGTGCCGCTCCGAGGTGCGGAGGTGGTCGGCTGAGGTGGCCACGGTATTTTTCTGCGACGCCATCGAGCGCCGCTTTAGCTCCTCCAGCGTGCCGGCGTCGTTGTGCAGCCGCTGCAGCGACGCCTTGACCATCTGCGTCAGCTCACTCACCTCGGCGGTTTGGTCGTCAAAGACGCTCTGCCGTGAGGTGAGCTGCGTCAGCCGCATAATGTACTCGGAGACGGTGGCGATGTTGTTCGAGAACTCCTTCGCGAAGCTGTTGAAGCTTTGCACGTCGGTGCTGCTGTGCAGGCCGGTGGAGACGGCAGTGGAGGCTGCCTGCTGTGGCTGGCTCTGCCGCATACGCGAAAAGAGGTCGTACAGCTCATTGGAGCGATCTCGTTCGACCACCATGGCTGCGAGCTGGGCAAGCTAATGGGTATGTGTGCGCCGTAGTTTGTAGGTCACAGGCACAGAAGGTGACGCTTGAAAAAAAAAAAAAAGAGAGTGCTTTACGGAGAGCGCCGGTATCACGAGGAGCGAGACGAAGAAGTGTGTGGAGAGGGGATTAAAGAGAGCAGACGAGAAACGGTGCCGTTATCGGTGAACTCTTTTTTCTTGCATCTTTTCAATCAGGCAGAGCAGTCATGAGGGGCTCGATAGAACAAGACGACGGTAGTGATTCGCATCAACTCGAATTTGGAAGAGGAGGAACCTCTGTGCGCTCTCCCGTCCGAGAGCACGTACTCGCAGTGGAAAGAACCTCGCGAAGCCGCCCACGTCGATTTGAAAAGACGCCAATGCGGCCCCTCTCTCACCTGCAAAATCATTTTTTTGTTCAGAACGACGTCTGTTTTGTTTTTGTGCGGCGGCGGGTATGGCACAACGGAGCACAACTCAACTGCATCGACCACGCCAAGATCGACGTTTACCGGCCACATGGTTCGCAAGCTTGTACTTTATTTGTTTTATCTCCTCTTCTTTTGACTGTAGTCTCCAACATTTACCGCTCACATCACTAGTGAAAAAAGAAGAAGAGGAATACAAGTTGGAGGTAGTTGACATGGCACACCCGCACTTCCTCCTGAGCTCAACCCTACTTCAAAAAAAAAACTTGTTTTTCTCTTTAGTGCCCTTCAAAGCCGTCATTGCTGGCAGCTCAACGATCTGACTGCCAGTGAGAATGCGTGTTGGTGCGTGTCGTGCACAAGTAGGTGTGGAGTGCGCATGTGAGCAGCGTCGGTGTGTGCGGGTGTGCGAAGGCGGCGCCACTGGCCAACCTCCTCTCGCCTATTTGCCTCCCTCTCCTCTTTTTTCTCTTTTCCTCCGTCTCCGTCGTGCTCTAGAGCATCACCAACGCAACCTTGGAGGAGTCGATCTTCGGGTACGCCCAGTTATAGTAGTAGTAGCGCAGGTGGCCGTCACCCGGAGCAAACTTCATCTCCTCGAAGAAGGTGCGGCTGTCGAGAATGTCCACCGCGTTGCACACGTCGAAGCCGCGGGAGTGCGCCATGACGAGCAGATCGAAGATGAGCTGGTGCAGTGGCATGCTCGTCGCCGCGTAGTAGTGAATGTAAGCCACCTCGAGCGTGTTGTACTTGGCATTGCCAATGACGGTGGAGGGAATGCGGTAGAAGGAGAAGAAGTCCGTCACCTTGCCGTTGTTCTCCACGACATACGTGAACACCACACCGGGACAGGGCAGCAAGTAGTGCGCGATCTCTGCCTCGTCGAACTCCGGCCGCACGTCGAACTTCTTCAAGTAGTCCAGCAGAATCGTGCGCACCGCCGGAACGTCAGCTGCCGTCATCTCCCGTACTCCGCTACTGCGCGGCTTGTCGGGCAGCTGGTAGTGCCGCTTCAGCATCGCCATCGGGTTCTGGAATTTGCGGTAGTTGGACGGTATCGCGCTGAAGCGGATGTCAACAAGCTTCTCCGGGTTGAAGCTGCGGTGGAAGTACTGGGCCGTCGTGTAGGGCGTACCCCCCACACCCGGGGTTTAAACCGCTCGCCACACCTCGCTGCGGACCCCCCCCCCCTTTCTTCCCCCCTTCCCCCCCTTCGGGGGTCTTGTCCCCCCCCCCCCCCTTTTTTTTTTTGGGTTGGGGCGCCGCCCCCCCCCCCACTTTTTTACGGAGGGATTTTTTTTTTTTCGGAAGGCGGGGGGGGCCCGTTCTTTTTTGGGGCCTCCCCCCCCCCCCCTTCGCGCTGCGCCACCTCCTGGATGGACTTGGGGGTGCCCATGTGCATCGTCATCGGCACACCCGCAATGAAGGCGAGCAGCTTCTTGTCGCTCTTGCGGCGCACCGCCACGTGCCAGTCCGGGATGTAGCCAGGCGGGCGAAGGGCCCACCGCAGGAACTGCTCCGAGTAGTTGAAGCGGAACATGCTGTCATCGTCCTCGACATAGTTGTCGCGCAGCAGCTCGTAAATGGCGGTCAGGTCCTCCGGCTTGTCGAGGTCCGGCGTCCACCACTCGAAGGTGCTGGCGATGGGGTAGGGCTCAGTGGGGACGTCGTCGACCGTCTTGGGGGCGTCCATCGGGCCAGCAAAGATCACCTTCTCCGTCTCGCCTTCGGTCTGCGGCACCGGCTGCGTGCTCCAGAACGCGTGCGCCGCGTCCGAAGGGGTATTGCGTGACATCCTGCGGCCGCTTACGCTGCGCTGAGCTGTCAGAGTTACAGATATATATACTGTTGCCGTTGAGGCGCACAGATTATTCTTTTCTTTGTGTGTCCTGGTGTGGTCTGTGATCGTCGGCCGCGTGGCACTATGTTAACAGATCAGCAAGAAAAAAAAATCCAATGGTGATTGACTAAGCTAAGGTTGCTCGACTAGCACACATGCGATTACTGTCGTGCAAGGGGCAAGCTCGCGTAAGTGGCGCAGACGAGCAGTCTCCGGTATCGACGCGCAAGGGTGGTGTTGCAGTCTTTAAGTAGACCTATACACGCACACGCTTTCACTCGTCAGCTGCAAGTGTTTCCAATACCCTACAATCGAATAGGGAAAGCAAAGAGAATGGGAAAAATAAAACGCTTTTCTTGAATCTATGTGGTGGTTCTCCTTTTGCGTGGCGAACGAAGAAGTAAGTGGGAGAAAATAGGACAACAGAAACGTTCAGCGGCACAGCGAAAGAGATGTAGATCGGTGATTCAGTCTAGTGTGCTAATAAAAAGCAAGCCCGCAGAGCAGGATGCGGGACTATAAACACCACACCACACACACACACATGCTTCCAACGTATTGGGCGGCGCGGTCAACATTTGCAGCGACTACTGCGGTACTTTGTCACTTTTAGCCAAGACGAAAGCGACCAAAATGCGGAATCTGACTACAGCCGCTGTTGCTCTCCTCTCTGCGTCCGATGCAGCAGCCGTGACAGCTGCTCACTTCCTCTGACCTGCTGTGTGCAGTGTCAGTTTTTTTTTTTTTTGATGTGCAACAGTGGCTTCACTTTTTTGGTGCTGCGCGTATTTGTCGAAAAATGTGAAAAAAGGTCCCACGGAGGCTTAGTTGACAAGATCGGGCATATCCGGCATGTCCATGAGATCCTCAAAGGCGCGGGCAATCAGCAGCGCGCCAAGCCAAAACTTGCAAAAGCGGCGCCGCTTCGCCTCCGGAAAAGACACCCACCACACCTCCCACCCTTCAGGAATGCTCCGCACGGCGCTGTGGTCCTCCTTCAGCACCACCACCGCCTTCGCAGACGCGACGGCGGCCTTCAGTCGCGACTGCAAGTCGAGATCCTCGGCGTCGGCGCGGATGGCACGCTCGAAGAGGTCCGACTTGGGCCCAAAGAAGTCCTTGTTAATCTGCAGGAGCTCGCGACTCAAGGCCCGCTCGCTCTTGTCCGCGTCGTCGTTGTTAAAGCGGCTGTGCGCGCTCCGCCGCGACTGCACATCAGTGGCCTTGTACAGCACGGCGGCGTCCGACTCCTGCGTTGTCAACATCGCCTCGGGTGTCTGTACCACTGCGACTGCCCCTGGAGTTGTGCCATCGCCAAGGTGAGCACTCACTGCCGCTGGCGGCGCTACTGCCTGCGCGGCCACCGTCTCAACAGCGATAGGGGGGGCGGGAAGTGGGGGCACGACGATGCGCTGAAGGTACTTCTTGTCCCACTTCGGTATGTGCGGCGTCCCGAAAAGGCCGCGGCGGAACGTCAGCTGCGTGCGGCGATACCGAAAAATGCGCTGGTGGCGAAAGCGTACGAAAGACGGGTAAAACGCCCAGAAGGACATTCCAATAAACAGCACACCGGCGGAGTACAGGTAGGTGTCGTATACATGTGCCGCACTGTTCAAGATCGGGTCGAAAAACTGTTGAAAGGGATTGCGGTTGCCCTTTTCGACAAGCTCCATCATCCGCCGCTCGTGCTCCTCCTCTGCCTTGTCAAGCTTGGTGCGCACACCCATCGTGTTGGAGCCGCCCGCCATTGCTACACCAACCGCTTCCACCGTATGCTTCCCTGTAAGGCTTCTTTGGCTCGCTGCTGATGACGGTTGTGAATGAGTAGCGACGAGAAGCAGACAGTCGAAACGCAAGGTCCCGTAAACAGATAAAAATGCAAGTAGTCGCGCGACAGAAGCAGAGAGGATGGAAAAAAAAAATGCAGAAAGTGTGGTAAGATGTCAACGGTGTAGAGGAGATCAAAGCGAAAGCTGTAGCCCAATGCAGTTGAGAGGGCTGCAGCAACTGCCGGCCTCCTTGTGCACTATAGTCCTGAAGCGGTACCCGGCAAAATATGTATGGGTTTATGACTGCCATGCATGAGTGCGCCGCATTGGCTTTTCTTTTTTACCAGATCAAGTAGAAGGGAGTAATTGAGGGCGTCAACTTTAACTCTTTGTGAAATCGGCGTGCACACACACACACACACACACAACAGAAATGACATGCCCGAAGTGCACACCTTTGTTACAATCACTGTAGTGAGGAAGAACTGCAGCAGCTGCGGAGGCCTCGTATCTCATACTTTCTCGTGTATTGTACGGGAAGCAGCTCTACTGAAAGCATCAAAAATGCGCGACATACACACACGCACATACGTAATTCCCCGGTGTGTCACCCACTAGCATCGGTCCCTGCATACACACACACACGCGCCACAGGTGGGCAACAGAGGGAATGATTCTCTCCGTTGTCGAATTCGACCTTACAGTGGCTAAAACTGCGGAACAGGGTTCTCGGAGTCCATGATGAAGATGGGCTGCAGCACGTTGTACTCGTTCATCTCCGCAACGCGGCCGTTCGTCAGCATTTCCTGCAGGATGAAGTACGCCTTCTCCGAGTTGTACATGAGGTCCAGCTCACAGGCGCTTTCGAAGTACGTGTCAAAGGTCTCCATCACGGCCTGAATGAACTCCATGATGCTCAACTCGTTCTCTTGGAAAACGTCGTAGCCCGTCACGGCGCTCTGCCGCGGTGCGTTATCAACGCCGACGATGAAGTATAGCGAGGCGTATCGTCTGTAAATCAGCTTGTAGTGGAGGTGGTCAACGAAGCTGCAGTCCGTCTCGCGGCGATGCAGACACTTCCGGGCTGTTTCGCTCTCCAGCGAGCCACGCACCTCGAGCGGGATGTGGCGCAGGAAGTAAGAGAGCCGCGTCTCCCCTTGCTTGTTGACAAGAATGACAAACTCGATCGTCATTTCGGTAAAATGCGAGAGTGAAAAACGACGGAGATGCCGAACGTCTTCGGTAGCCTTTCCGTATGAAGTGAGAAGAGGGGAAGGTGAAAAAAAAAAAACGTATGAGCGGGAAAGGGTAGTGGCATAGCATGCGCAACGCGCATGTGCATGAGGAGAAAGCAGAGAGCGTTTTCTCCCTCTGACAGTCACTGATGACGCAGACACAATAAAGCAATGCTCTCGTTGCACATCTCACCTTCGCAAAGATGCACACAAATGAGCAACTATTGCCTCGGTCACTACTGGCATTCATGAAGCGCGAAGTAAAGGAGAAAGGAAAATTTTAAGACAGGGCAAGGAGATGACTCCGCCACTGCGGTGCTGACAAGGGAAACGCTACAAATGCAACACCTCTGGAAAGCTCGCATGTTTAAGAGCTTTCTTTGCAAAATTAGACTTGTCGTTGATGTTCGGACGCGGAAGATGCATTCTACATTGATCGATAGGGCAGATGAGCAGCAAAACCTTCTTCATTTCCGTCTTCCTTGTGAAGCACTCATCGTTTTTTTTTGTGTTTTTTTTTTTTTTAGAAAACGCGTTTGCTACGCGCGTGTCTGCGGTCAGACTCTGTGGTGCCAAACAAATAAAAAAAAAAGACCCGAACAATACGTAAGGGAGAAGGGTGAACATAAGAAAAGAGAAACACAAAGAAATGAGAGATGCGAAACGATGCAGCGCGGACGTGACTCGATGGGGGTCCACAGCAGGCCTTTTGCGAATCGGGCGGCCTCGAAAAAAAAAAAAGGAAAAATACAAAGAGATGGGCATCAGAGAAAAGCGAGCCGTCCGGGTGGCCCGTCGCAGTCACGCAGAGAAAGATTTCTTTCACAGACCAAACCTCCGCTGTATTTAGAGTGAGTGCAGAAACCTGCATATCAGCCACTGCTGCGGGCGTCGGGAAGAGGAAGAGAAATACCCCTCCCCCTCTTGGCAACAATATGCACGCCGGCGAAATGGATTAAATGAACATTGCATTCTCTTCTTCTCCCACACCAATTTCCTTTCCCCTAACCAGCCTCGCCGCCATGGCAATAGAAAAGGAAGAGAGCCTCTTGCTTGCATAAGTGTGTGCGTGGAGAAAGGCACCGCACATCACGGTACGTTGACGACGTGCACGCTTATGCGGCTTCCCAGGTCATCTCTCCCATCTCTCACACACGCACACACAGACAAACACGAAAGCAAAGACAAACTCACCACGACGCAACCAAAGGAAAAAAAAGGCCTGCTCTGAGCGATGGGAGGCTGAGTGTACACAACTACACACACCGCGAAAAGAAGAAAGAAGTATTCAGACAAAAATGGTCCACAAAAGAAAACCCCTACGATTTCGCTCTTCTGCAGTTTGCCTTGTGGCAGCGAAGATGTGCGCCGCTCGCTTTCTTTTCCCGTTGTGCACATCATGCATTCATCTATGTGTCAAACCGTGTTGGCCCGCGTCCAGCTCTCCATGTACTCGTAGAATTCTCGGATCGGTGTTCTTACATCGTTGCAGCTAGTAAACTTCGCCTTACACAGCATGTTGCCAAAGGTCTCCATTGCCGAGTCGCGGCGCATGCGCTCGTAGTTCTCCTCATCGCTGCGTCCCGACTGTGGGGCAAAGCGCGGGATCGACAGGCCGTTCGTCGCGGGCACGACGATGCCGGGTGCCGAGTCGTCCAGCAGCAGCACATTCCTAGGGTCGAAGTCGAGGCCGGGGAGGGCGGAGAGATCCTTGTAGCGCACCCCGTTTGCGTCCTGTATGCAGAAGTCGCGGCAGAACCACCGCGATTCGGGGATGCTAGGCGCCAGCCACCGCAGCAGCGTCTTGGCATACAACTCGTCGCCGGCGGTCAGGATGCAGAGCTCGTAGTGCTCGGCGCGGCGCTGGAGGAAGCGGTCCACGCCGGGTCGCTTGAAGGCGCAGTACTCCACCTCCGGCTCCTCATCGAGGCGGAACGCGTAGAAGCTGTCGCTGAAGTTATTAAAGAAACGGGGGCGTCCCAGATAGCAGTACACTAATGTCTCGTCCATGTCTAAGAAGAGCGTCTTTTTCTGATTATTTCCCACGTACTCCCGCGGCTTTGTGAAGTACGGGGGTCGGCTCACCTCGTTCATGTTGCTGCCAACAGAGCGGGAAAGGAAAAAAATTGGAGTGAAGCTCGAAACCACGCCGCTGCCGCCTCAGCCACACGCACACACACACCCACAACAAGATGGAAAAAGGGGTCAAATAATGCACACTGGAGGTAGATATTTATCGTGGAGAACAACACAACAGGGGAAAGATCTGCACGCAGCTGCCGTAGTTGTCACCTCGTCCAACCGAACTACGGGCTTTGAAGGAGAGAAAAAGGTTAAAAGGTGGCGCACAACAAAAAGGAGACGAGACGCGGCACTCGTTGAAACTCAAATAAGAAGGGCAGAAGAAAAAGTAAGCGATGGGTGGCAGGCAAACAAACAAATAAAAAAGAAGGAGCGTAGCGAAAAAAAAAAAACAACCAGCGGAGATTCTCCCTTCACTTTAATGTAGCACACAGAGGAAAGTAGCTGATCTTGTCACTTTTGTTTTTCCAATCCGTGAAAGACGGCGTCTGTGTAAGGTAGAGGGTGCGTGTGGGCACCAAAATGGTATTTGATTTTCTTTTCTTCCGCGTCCTCCCTCCTACGTGTCGTCTTCGCAGAGGACAATACGCCGCCGCCTTCTGGTGGTAGGAGCCGAGAGAACCAAGTTCCCCGCACCCTACCCCGGTAAACGAGAGAGGAAGAGCTTCGTGATCTCGTTACCCGTCAGTGCCAGCCTTTGTGCAGCCAGCAGTAACGAGCAGCCCCTTCAACTGAGCACAACGCCCAACTGCTTTCCGCACGCGAAAAAAAAAAAGAACAAACAAACACTGGTCAATTGAGAGAGTGTTTGAGCATGTTGATGGTGATGGGCGTGAAGGTGAGAGATGTAGGTGTCCCCACGACGACGCAAACACGCATAGATCCACAACAAACGACGTTGGGAGGAAGAAGATGGGGCGAGAGTAAGGCAGCAGTGGTAGGAAACGGCAAGCGGGCACGGGCAAGCGCTACAGGCTGCGTGACAAACCGTAGAGCGCATCTTCTTCGTGTCACAAATTCCAGACCGGTTAATAACAAAACACGATGAACACTTGGAGACTTGAAAGTAGACTCTTCGGTGGTGCAGTGCTTCAATGATCGTTGAGGTGAGCAGGTCGAGAGACGGGAAGAAGAGGTGCACGAACCTCACGTCGCAGTACTGCAGTCAATACAAAAGAAGCGCCTTTGAACATAGTTTTCCCCCACCGTGTATAGCCTCTGTCGCTTCGTGTGTGGCCTTAGGGCAACAAGAGCCGCGTACGTGCCACTGGATGCTTTCCTCCTTCATCTTTTTTTGTGTTGTTGTAGTCCAATAAATTGGTTTTGTAGTTGGCGATTAGAACAGAGAGGAACAAAAAGAGACGCAGGATCCTTCTCGCCGGCTTTCGCGCCGCTTTATTCGTTAAAGAGCAAATCCAGAAATATGTGACCGTATCACATGAAAAGGCATTTGTTGCAGCGGCTCTGCAACAGTTGCCGAACATTCACAACAGAGCAGCACCGGATAATGTAGAAAGAGATAAAAAGAGACCATGCACGTCCACGAGTGCAGCAAGTAGAACATCCTGATCCACTGCTCTTCTTTTTTTTTTTTAGCATCTCCTTTCTTTTTTTTCCCGCGCACTGTCCCTTTACGTGCGTGTGACCTCTCCTACAAGCGGTTGACAGCGTGAGGGGCGCGGAAGAGGCGATGGAGTAGAAGCACATGGCGTGCGTCGGCAAGAACAGCGCAGAGAGAGGGAGGGCACTGATCACGTGTCCCTTTCCAACGTGTGGGTGTGCCCCAAAATTCCCACCAAACGAACCGGCTCAGGCTCCGTCAATCTTGCGAAAACCTGCCTTTACGAACTCGTAGGTGCCAAAGAAGATGCTGCCACCGAGCGAGATCCAGAGCACCCGCGTGGAGGCGCCGCGGAAGAAGCGCTGCGGGTAGCCGAAGCGGTCGCCTGGCCGTGCCGGCTCGCGCATGAGGTCGTCCAGCACATACTTGATCTTGCTCCCCGTGTGGTGGTGGTGGCGCAGCAGCATGATGCGGGTCTTGATCACGTCGAGGGGGGTGGTCAGAAAGGCGGCGCAGCCACCGCTGAAGGCACCGCAGAGGGGCAGGGCAAAGGCGGCATAGGGGTGGTCTTTCTGTGCGAACACTTTGGACTTGAGCGTCTCGTAGAGGGACATCTGGATAACAGAGAAGGGGAGCTCCCGCATGAGCATGATGGGCATCCCGTGGAAGAGGTGGTAGACGCCCGAGATGCGAATCGGTGGTGGGGGCGGTGCGGCAGGTAGGCCATTGGCAGCCGCAGCGGCGGGCGGGGCTGTGTTGTTCGTGATGTACCGCAGCGCGGAGGTGATGTCGCTGTGGTGGCCGGCCTGCATCTGCTGCTTCACCATCTCCACCGGCACGCGGATGCAGCACGCAAAAGACTCACCAGATATGGCCGCGGCCGCCTGGCACGTCATGACACGCAGCGTGAGGCTGGACGACGCACCAGCGTCGGTGCTGTCGGATGCCGTACCGGAGGCTGTTGCGCCGAGCAGAAGGCGCTTCGCCGTGTCGTAGGCAAAGAAAAAGGCGGCACCGCCGGGCACGGAGCCGACGGCGACAGCGCTCAGGCCCTTGTACACATTCTTAAAGCCGCCCGAGGCGAGAAAGCCTTCCTTTGACTGGATGCGGGTTTTGACGGTGTCGATCGGGTAGAGGCTCAGGTCGACAAAGAGACCCGCACACGCACCGGCAACGAGAGACTCCATTGGCGCGGCCACCAAACCTTGTGGCGTAGAGTACGGGAAAGGAAGGGCACGTAAAAGAAAAAAGGGGGGAAAGGGCGGCGGCGGAGGTTTTGGTGGTTATGTGTGTGGGTTGGAAGCAAAAAGACAAAGAGGCCGCCAATATGCCTTCGTGGCAAGGCATCGACAGCACCGAGTGCACCTCTGCGCTTACCTCTCCGCTAATTCGACTGCGGTAAGAAGTGGCAGAGGAAGGGGCAGCGTTGTGCCCTACAGCCTTTTCCTTCGCGAGCATCTCAGTGAAGCCTTCGTGACCTCAAAGTAATACGTTGAGAGATCTCCACGATCATTACATCTTATTCGCATCGCGTACTTTCACATCTCCCATTTACAGACAAGACGGTCTTCAACAGCACTGAAGCAGTTGCAGCGGTAGCTTTTGTGTTCTCTCACGCTCACCGCCACCTGTGCGTGTCGTCGCTGAGCCGAAGCGGGCATCGACAAAACAAAGCGTAAAAGAAACCGCCGCCCTGTGAGGCTCCTTTTTTGTGACGAAAAAAAAGGAAAAGGCGAAGACAAAAAAGGAGCAGACGCGTCACACCACTGCAGACACTATGTCGGTCCGTGTGTGCAGGCGCAGCCCTCTCTTCGCACTGGTTTCTTTCTACATCTACGGCGTTTGGCACCAGAATGAGAAACACGTAAAACAAAGGAAGACGAAGAAGACAAGAAAAAAGAAAAGCACGAAGGATACACGTGAGCTACGCTAAAGGCAACGCTGGGGCATGCGAGTGTTCACCTTAAGATCTGCACCGACATGAGTGATAGAGAGGAAAAAAAAAAACAAGAACAAAAAAGGTGTAAACACAACGCAAAGACTGAGATAAAAAAAAAACGCGCTCCTCATCCTGCTCACTTTCCCACCTTTAGGTCGAAGAAATTCCAGCTTACAAGCAACAACCTCGCCAATTCGCACGCGCAGACATATCTTGTGTTGGCTTGTACATGAAGAAGCACAAGTGGCGCAGAAAAAAAACGGCGCGTTGTCTTCGTTCTCTCTCCCGGTCATTCTCCCCTCACATCAGCGCTCCGCTCAGCGACACACTCCGGCTGATAGGCAGCGGCAGTGTGCAGAAGGAAAACGCCACAACGCACAAAGGCCGTCGTCTCTTCTTCACTCTTTCACTTTTCTTCTTCTCACAGAGGTCACTTGCTGGTGTGGGTCGCGGAGGCATTGGCGGCGGGCGACGACGCGCGTGAGCTCGGGTTGGAGCTGCCATCGCCGGAACCGGAGCGGGAGGCGACGGCGGCGTCGCGCGGGACAGAAAGAAAGCGGCTGGCGCTGCCCGCAGACATGCGCGAGAGCGGTCGCGGAATCGGACGGGAGGTTGGCGGATAGGCTGAGCCGCTGTAGAAGTGGTTGCCCAGTGGAGCACCGTCCATGCCACTTGTGGCCACGCCAGGGAAGTTGTGACTCATGGCGTTGTGCGCAGTGGTGCTCGTCGGCGTCGACAGCACCGACACCTCCTTAATGCGGTTCGTGATTTGGTTGCGCACGTCGTCTGTGAAGGCGACGACAAAGTTTGGCAGGTTATCCACCAGCTTGCACTGCACGTCGGCCACGTCGACGTTGAGCTCGACGCTGACGGCGTGCCCTGGTGCGGTGCTGACGGAGAAGGACATGTGCAGCTTGCCGTCCGCCTGCGGCTTCAGCCGCTCCGGCAGGCCGCGGAAGCTGCCGCTGCGCTGCATCGACACCGACGAGTCGGAGCGCGGCGTGTGCGGCGTGGCGGCGTCGTGGTTGCTGCCCCCCTTCGACGTCGAGGTGGGGGAGATGTGCGACATGTGCGGCGACCCGTTCTGGCTGCCCGGCGGGCTCGTGACGTTCGTCGTTGTCGTCGTCGCGAGGAGTGGGGCGGGGCGGAAGAGCAGCGGCGGTGCCGGGATCCCTTGCGGACTCGGCGGCACCGACATGCCGCCACGCGACGGCGACTCGCCGCGCGAGAAGGTGCCGCTCGTGACGAGGAGCGGCGAGAAGGCGCGGTCGGTGGCGCCGTGGGCGTTGAGGCCGGCGGCGATGCGGGGACTGAGGCTGCCGCGGCTGAAGGAGCTGTTGCGGGCCGGTGAGAGGACGCGGCCGGGGTGCAGCGCGCCGTACACGCTGTCTCCGGCGGAGGAGCGGACGTGCGTCGAGTCCTCGAGCTCGTCGTCTGGCAGGTGCACCATGTCGAGGTTGCCCTCCTCGTTGATGCGGAGGTACTGCTGCAGCGGCGGGGCGCCGTCGAGGTCGAGGCCCAGCGGGAGGACAAAGTTGCCACCCGACGCACCGAGGGAGACCTGGTTGTAGTAGAAGTTCTCGTGCACCATCGAGTGCTCCGGCGTGAAGAAGGGCGAGGGGAACTCGCCGATGCTGAGGCTCACAGGGCCGCGGTGGCTGAGGGCCGGCGACGGGATCGACAGCGTTCGCGTCAGCGACGGGCTGGTGTCGCCGGTGCCGGAGCCGATGTCGGGCTGCGCCAGCTCCTCCCTGCACCGCACCAGCATCTCCGGCGAGCACACGAGCGCCGCGCAGAGATCGAGCGCCGTGGCGGCTGCGACGCCCTCGAGCTCCTGCTGACACGCCACCTCCTCCTCGGCGGGGTTCAGCGTCGGCGAGGTCGAGACGGACTTCTGCAGCGCGTCGCTGCCGTTCAGACTCGCGTCGTCGCGCTCCACGGCGGAGTCGCGCGGGCTGGAGAAGGCAGAGGACTTGCCAGTTGTGCCAAAGCCCTTCATGTTGAAGAAGTTGTCCTGATGCAGGTTGAGGAAGACGCTCGGGGGGTTGACGACGATCGGCAGCCGCGTACCCAGGATCCACGGGTGCTTCAGCAGCTCCTCCGCCTCGGGGCGGGCGCCGACGTTGCGGGTGAAGCAGAGGTCCATAAAGTTGAGGAACTCCGCCGAGAACTCGTTGCGGGCGTCCGGCGTGGGAAAGACCATCGGCGAGTCGTAGGTGGTGGTGATGTAGAACATGAGGGGGAGGTTGTCCTTGACGCCGGAGTGGTACCACGGCAGGAGGCCGGTGCTGAGCTCGAAGAGGGAGCAGGCCATCGACCAGATGTCCGCCTTGTGGTTCGCCTCGCCCTTGATGAACTCTGGCGCCATGTAGACCGGTGTGCCGATGATGCAGCTGGCCGCCTTGTTGAGCTCCGAGACACGCTTGCTGCATCCAAAATCGCACAGCTTCACCTCGCCGCGGTGGCTGACGAGGATGTTGGCCGGCTTGATGTCGCGATGGAAGATGCCTTCGCTGTGAATAAAGCGGATGGCGCGCAGAATGCTGCGGGCCACGATGCGCAAGACCGCCTCTGTCAGCGGACCAAACTTCTGCAGCAGGTGGAGCGTCGAGTCGCCGGCGAGGAGCTCCATGACGATGCGGCACACCTGCTGCGACTTGCTGTGCTCGAAGAGGGCGTAGCTGACGATGTTGGGGTGGTGCAGCGACTTGAGCAACGCGAACTCGCCCTCAATCTCGTTCAAGGCTGCGATGTCCTCGAGGCCGGCGATGTCGATCTCCTTGATGGCCACCAGCTCGCCGCGCACCGTGTTGACGCCGGCAAACACCTTGGCGAAGCCGCCAGCTCCGATTAAGATGCCTTTTTTGATCTCTATCGGGTGCGCGGCGTCGCCCTTGATGATTGTCTTGCCACACATGCTGATGTACGATCGCAGCGCGTTCATCGCAATGGGCAAGTCCATCTGCGCCTGCGAGGCAGTGCACACGACGGAGCCCATCGCACATGAGGCGACGGCGCGGTGCACGTTGTGCAGGGACGAGACGTTGCGGGGAAGAAAGGCGGCGCTGGCGTGCCGCGAGCTCAGCAGCGGGCTGCCAGTCGACCCGGAGGCGCCAGCGCCGCCAAGGCCACCAAACGGTGACGCCGCCGTGAGCATCCCGCTGACGCTGTTCTCCGGTGGCCAGAAGCCGGTGCGGTTGTTTTGGCCCCCAAAGGCACCAAAGAAGCTGCTCTGTGGCTGGTGCGTGACGGAGGCGTTGAGAAAGGGACGCTCGCCGTCGGGCCCGACGCTGTTGCCGCGGCCGTGCCGACCGTGCAGAAAGGCGTTGCGGTACATGTACGTTGCGCTGCCCTCGCGCTGCCGAGACTGCGAGGCGCCTGGTAGAAAACGGCTCGTGTTGAAGAGGCGGAACGACTTCCCCCACTCCTGCGGCGTGCTGCTGCCCATCGGGGAGACAGAAACGCTCGTGTTGCTCATCGTGCGACTGTTCGACTCGCGGCGGCGGTGGCTGCTGTCGGAGCGGCTGTCATCTGGCCCCGCACCGGGGCGGTAGCTCTCTGTGTGGTTGATCTTCAGCGTGTGCGTGCTACAGGAGCTGCCGTTGGAGTTGCGGCCACTGCCGTGCTGGTTGCCAGTGGCCAGCGACCACTGCGGACGCGAGAAGCGGCCGGTGTGCACGTTCGAGTCCGGCGGCGGCCCCGCCGTCGAGGTGCTGCTGCCCATGTAGTCATCCTCGTCGTCGGCGTGGCTCGCTGTCGACCCGCTTGACTGCCGCGACGCGAAGCTTGACGAGTGGGGGATGTCGTTGTGCATGATTGAGCAATCCAGGGGGAAACAGGAAAAGAAGGTTACAAAGATGAAAAGAATACAAAAAGAAAAAACGAGAGACGACACGCGTGCACAGATACAATCAGAAACGAAAAGAAGCAAGGAGAAGGAAAGGAAAGAGGGTGTGCGTGAAAATCCACTCGTTAAGATGTCGAGCAAGTGGTTCTCTCCACGGCTCTGTGTTTATGCAGATGGGTCGCGTGGCGAAAATTCGGCGTTAGTGCTCGTGTTTGTTTGAGATACGTGCAACGGAAGAGTGGGTAAGCTGCAGCCTCAGACCTTGGCGCACCCGCCGTGCATATACACGTATGCAATGAAGCCACCTTGGCGGGAGTGGAGTGCGTCCCTCGACCAAATCCAAACGAACCCACACAAGCGAATTGAAATGATGTGTATAGCTCTAGAAAAAAGAAGGGGAAGTAGGGACGGCGCTATCGAGAGAGAGAGAGAAGCTGCACAGTCGGCTACTCAATGAATGAATAAAAAAAAAACGAACTCTACACTCTTGCAGGAACGTGACGAGCGGTGGTAAAAAGAGAGCACGGCAGGACAAAGAGGAGAGAAAGGAGAGAGGGAACTTCGATTGAGTAGTGTTTGTTGTTGAGCTAGACAGTCTTCATAGTCAGCATTGCGTGAAAAAGCGCAGCAATGCTGCGAAAATGTATGACAGCCTCCCTTCTCGATTGACGGCATCGAAATAAGAGGGCAGCAAAAGCACCTCCAACGCATGTCCACCCATAGACCAAGACATATCCTCTTTTGTGAAAAGAAGAAAAGCACGAAGAGAGTTCAGCGCGGGAAGAGAAAGAACCTCTCCCAACTTGTTCTCACAAGCACCTTCTCAAATCTGTAGCTCACCTTCTTTTTTGCATTGTCGTCGGTGCGTTTTGCGGGAAGACCGCCTCTACACGGATAGAAAACAGGAGAACGAATCACCGTCGCCGCAATCAAATGGCGCACCGCAGCACCTTGCTGCCGGCAACAACAAGAACAACAAGAGAAGAAGCGAAAGGGTTCTGGAGGCACGGTCCACCGTATTTGTGGAGGAACCTGTTCACTTGCACCGCCCAGACCAGAAGCTTCCCACCATTAGCCCCGACAGGACCGTCTCACCACACCCGCAGCAGAGACAAGAAGCGAATGAGAATGAGAGAGAGAGCGAGAGAGAGAGTGGCGGAGCGGAAGCAGCAGGCACTGCTACCCCACTACGCAAACCCGTCCTCTGGTCGCAGGAAGGGAAGCTGCTTGTACAGCGGCTCTAGCTCCTCCTCCGTCAGGGCGTGGTCGAGCCCGCACAGCTGCAGCAGCTCCTTCTCCGAACCTGCCGTCAGCGCCAACGACGCCAGCATCCCGCACGTCAAGTCGCGAAGTGGCTCGATAAGAAGGAAATCAGCCAGCATCGCCACCTCCAGCAGGCGCTCCATCGACGCCGGCCCGCTCCTCGCCAGCGCGCGGCACAGCGCCACCGACGACTTGCTCTCGTCCGCCTGCCCCATGAGGAGGCAGTCCACCACAAGGTAGTTCATTTCCCAGTCGTACACCAGCTCCTCTATCGGCGCACGCAGCGGCTTGCTCAGCAGCGTCGGCACGCGCGTCTGAAGGAGGTCGAGGTAGGAGAAGACGCACTCGCAGCCCTCGCGAGAAGCCTGCGGCAGCACCACCGGCGGAATCGGGCCGAGCACCGGGTCTGCCTTGCGCTTCAAATCCACGTCTACCGCGTCCAGCAGAGAGTCGAGCAGGCGGCACAGGCGGGCACCGCGGTTGTGCAGCGCGAAGTCGTGCCGCACCACCTTCCTGTCTGTGCCGGCGCTCTGCGCAACGACGCGGATGTACTCACCAGGCGGGAGCCGCTCCTTCTCTCCCCCGCCGAGGTAGACGTAGAGGGGCGCCTTGCCCGACAGATCCCGCGCAGGTGCGGACGGCATCGCAACTAAAGAGAGAGAGGGAAAAAGAAAAAGAAGACTTTTAGCGTGAGAAAGTCACGAGATACGATGAGGGCGAGGCGAGGGAAGGGAAACGGGCGTACGCTGTGAAAGTGCTGGAGCACCCAAGCACAGACGCGGTCAGCGAGTCCGATGGGGACGTGGAGACGTGGAGAAGGATGAAGTCCGTCTAGAATTAATGAAGGAGATGACAGTAGCGATGTAAGAGAGCGCTGCAAAACACACGTTGCACAGCTGCCACTTCAGCCCTATCCTCCTTCTATCCTTCTCTTTCTTTGTTGTGGATATTCTAAAATGTGTCAATGAAAGTAAGTAATAAAACAACGTCCCTTACGTCGGCTGCACGGCTGTCCAAGCGCGGAGGGCATGAAGTGAATATTTCGTGTGTGCGTGCGTGTGTGTGTACATGCAACGCAGCAATCAACTCAGAGAAAGACAACAAGGGAGAAAAAGACGGATGTTGATGAGAAAGAAGCGCTTCATCGATGCTTGCATCTGCAACAGAGAAGAAGGCCACAAGCCAAAAGGAAATGCGAGCAGCGTGCCTTCACCTCTGCACCGGTTTACGGCAGAAAATCGCAGACGAGCACGCACCACCTTCTCGGGTTTTTTGAAGAGATGCTCACGGTACGCATTCCGTGCGGAGACAGTGCATGCTTCTCTCGCTGCTTCGCCGCACTAGAAGTGGGGTCTCCACCTTTTCGTGCACGTTGTCCTCAGCAGCCTAACAGAGCGCGTGGCTGTTGGCACTGGCTTCGGTGGCCAAAAACAACATGAGCGAGAACATTAGGGAGGGTCATTAAAGTTCGGTTTCAGAAAGGAGAGGAGGAGGAGAGACGGCTGCACTCTCTCCAAAGAACGGAAAAGGTGAAAACGTCCAATCTACAAGATTCGCAAATCACACGCGTCACGCAGGCCTTACCACACATTCCAGCAACTGCAGCGGGCCAATTCCAAGGCATCTGCTGTGCTGCGTCGATGCCCACGACAACGCAATAGAGAAACACAGCGGGTGTGCGAGGCACGGTCGAGGGTGCAGCCGCCAGCGGTACCGCCAAAACACACAAACAAAGACAAACACACACACACGCATGCACATTGCTGCGACAGCCCGCAGCTCAGCATATGAGCCTGAGTGAGAGAAAACTAAAGGTGAGCACCTCGAGCAACACAAAAGAGGCGAGACATCGATACGCGGATGTTCTGCACCGTCGCAAACGGCGTCGCGACGATGAGGAAAAAGATGAAGAGAGGGGAGAGACAACAGACGTCAGCTTCAGCCAACTTTTCCACACACGAACCAAAATTGCAACATCAAAGGCGCGAAGAGAGGGAACACCACCGCCCTCCTCCTCTAAGCAGGGCGAACTCTAAAGGAGAGAAAAGGGGCAAAAGAAAAAGAATTAAAGAAATTAAGCTAAGCTAGACTGCGGGAAGGGGAGCAGCCGCCTTCCAACATACGCACAGACGCCCACGAAAAACAAACATACAAACCGTCCACCTACTTCTTTGCTGCCTTCGAGAGCACCTGCAGGAGAGAGGCGGCGGCTCTCCGGATGGAGTCGGTCGAGGCGCGCTCCGACAGCGTGGTCACCAAAGCAACGCCGTTGTGCTGCACAAAGTACGTAGCGGCAGCAGGGATCACGCTGATGTTCTTCACCGTCAAAGCGGCCTCCTTCGCCGACTCCTCGGAGCCGTGCTCGATGATGTGCAGCAGCGCCGGCCCAAACGCAGTCTTCTTGTCCGTGACGGCCTCGTAGCACATCCGCACGTTCTCGTCGTTGCTGACGGTGCAGTTGCGGATCGTGAGCAGCGCGTTCAGCACCGCGTACGTGTGCGACGACACCTCCGCCTTGCCGCTGCGATTGCTGGCCTTGCCCTGCGGGTACTCCGCGCTCGCCTTCTCCGAGACGAGCTGGATGAGCGCGTGGAGGCCGCCGTGGGTGCGAATGGCGTCGCGGTTGTCGCCGTTGTTCACCGTGAGGGAGGAGAGCGCGCCGGCCACCTGCTCCAGCACGACGGAGGGCTGCTGCGGCGAGAGGAGAAGCATGCACATGAGCTCCAACCCGCCCTGCACGCGCGGCTTCTCCTTGTCATCGCGGGAAAGGTACCACAAGGCAGACGCGATCGACTCCTTGAGCTGCAGCGACGGCTCCTGGAAGCGGCTGCTCTTGTGCGCGGCGCTGTTCGACTGGAATACCGTGATGGACGCGTAGCAGTCGAGCACGACGGCGGCGAAGCAGCGGATCGCACCGGAGTCGATGAGTGCAGGGCGGTTTTCGCCCACCGTGCTGCAGTTGCGCAGCACCCCCACCAGCTTCTCCTTCACGTTCATCGGCACGGAGAGCACCGGGGTGGCGAAGGGCAGCTTCTCCAAGGCAGCAGCACCGTAGGTGGATTGGAAGGCGGCCAAGTTCGATTTGCTTGACGCCGCCGGCATGCGGAGGGGGGCGAAGAGGCTCGTGTCACGCCCCGCTGTGTCCCCTGCGCCGGCGATGCTCGGCGAGGACATCTCGAGAATGCTCGCGAAGGCCTCGATGCCGCCGGCGTAGCGGACGGTGTGCTTGATCTCCGGCGAGATGGTCAAGATCCACAGCGTGGAGGCGAGCTTGTCGATCGTGGAGGCGGAGAGGGGCGGCACCTTGCTGCCGGTCTCGCGCTTGCCAGCACCGAGGTACGCGTCCTTCACCTTGGCTACCAGCAGCTCCACGCCGCCGCATTCGCGAATGACGGGTTTGTTTTGGTCGTTGATGGCGCAGTTGCGCAGCGTGCCGGCGACGTTGTCGATGATTTTCTCGCTGAGCGGCATCGTCGACTTGACGGCGGTGCTGCGGGACGCCTCGAGCGGCTTCCGGTGGTTCAGCAGCGAGAGCAGCACCGGGATGCCGCTCGCCTTTCGGATAACTGGGCGGGCCTCGGCGGTGGCGGAGCAGTTCCACAGCGTGCCCGAGGCGTTCTCCACGACGGCGACGCTGTTCGAGCTCGACATGACGTCGACGAGGATGGGCACCCCGCCGTACTCGATAATTTGCGTCTTGTTCTCCGCCTCAACGCTGAGGTTCCACAGCGCACCAGCGGCGTTCTCGCGCACAAACTCGTAGGTGCTCGCGTCGCTGGAGCTGCCGGGGTGGCGGAGGAGCTCCAGGAGGGCCGGAATCGCGCCAAGCTCGCGCAGGTGCTTGCGATTCTCCGCGTTGGAGGCGCAGTTCCACACCGCACCGGCCATCTTCGTCTTGATCGAGTCGGAGGGGTGGCGCAGCGTCGCCGTGATCTTCTCCAGCCCGCCAATCTCGCGGATCTCCTTCTTCGAGGCGTCCTCGCGGGTGATGTAGCCAATCACCATCGACACGTTTTCGAGAATGGGCAGCGAGTCGGTGTAGAGGAGATCGAGCACGGCACGCAGCCCGCCCAGCTCCCGCACCTGCGAGCGGATCGACGTCTCGTGGCCGCCGCCGCGCTCGACCTTCTCGTCCTTGGTGAGCAGCCCCCAGAGAAAGATGAGAGCGCGCTCGAGCACCGCCTCTGAGGTGCTCACGACGACGATGTTCACCAGCGGGTCCAGCCCGTTGGCTGCGAGAAACTCCTTTCGTGCGAAGCTGCTGAGGGAGTTTGCGGGGACGGCGTTGATGAGGGCGTGGGTGCCGCAGACGAGGGGGGCGAGGAACTCGAGCACCTCGCATTTCACGTCATCGTTCACGCTGCTCAGCAGCTTCGTGAGCACCGACACGGCGTGCCCGTCACGCACCAGCGTGTCCAGCACAGCAAAGACGTGTTCGTTGTTACTGGCCTGTCGCCCACTGGGAGACGCCTGCAGCGCAAACCCGAGCAGCCGCAGCTCGGCCAGCTGCACCGGCGGCCGCGGCTCGCCGATGTGGTTCAGCACGGCGCTCATGACGGCCACCACGTCTGGTCTCGACTGCGGCGCCATCCAGCTGCTGTTCTTGCCGAGGTGCTGCGCCGTGTAGCCCTCGATGGCGTTCAGCAGCACCGTCTCCTTCACATCCGGCATGCGGAGGAGGGAGAGAAGACCGTCCGCGGAGAGCGCTGCAGGGCCGCCGGTGCGTGGCGATGCGGCCGCCGCGCCGCCCCTGCCTGCCGCGCCGTCGTCGCTGTCCGCCTCAGGGTTGGGCTTGGGTGGTCGCGAGGTGGGCGAGTTCTTCATCGGCGCCGGCTCCGGTGCCGCCTTGTTGGGCTGCTCCTCGCCCTCCTCCTCGGCTGCCCGTGCGTCCTCGGCGACGCGCTTCATCGCATCAGGCGAGCTGTTCGAGGCAGGCGACATGGCGATGCCCTCAGCATCCATCAGGTTGGGCACCTCGCCGGCAAGGTACAGGTTTAAGGCCAACTTGCAGAGCTTCTTCTGCTGCGATACCTCCTGCAGGCGGCGCTCCTGTGTCCGCATCTGCGCCTCCACGCGTGTCATCTCCGCGCGCAGCTTGTCGTACGTGACGGAGATCATCTCCTTCGCTGCGTTCAACTTCTCCTCCTCCTTCACAAGCTCAGCGGAGCGCTGTGCCAGCACGTTGCCCATGTCCTCTCCGGGCTGCGCCGTGACAAGGCCGCGAAGGTCGCGTGCGAAGCTGCCTAGCGGACACGTGTTGGCCTCCTCGGACGCGCTAAGCACGCCGAGCAGCGATGCGATGTCGTACTCCATCAAATTCATGGTCTAATGGGTGAAGATAAGAAAGAGAGAGAAAGAGAGAGCAGGCAAGACGGAGAAGAAGACAAGAGAGGTGTGACGAGGACTCGGCTAGTTCGCCGACTACAACAAAAGTGATGCAAAAAAATAGTGCGGCCTCCAGCTTTATCGTGGAGGTTGCCCTCGCCTTCGCGATCGGCAAAAAACAAAGGAGAGAAGCTGATGAGCTCTAACAGCGCTACAAAAAAAGAAGGCAGTGTACAACTAGACAAGCAGACGCACAGGCCGGAAGCACCACAGGCAACACTACCCAATAAGTTGGAACGATGAGAGTAAATAAAAAGTGGAAAAGAAAAGAAGTCTAAAAGTGTTTTTTTTTGTGTGTTGTGCTCAAGTTTGAGTCGCGTGCCTTGTTGTGTGGTGTTATATGTGTGTGAGTGGGCGGGAAAGAGAAAAAAAAAGGAAGAATCGAAGACGCAAACAAAAAAAAAATGGAGTCACGATGTCAGGCACACCATCAACAACCGTACGGCAGTGGACTCCTCAATGCTATTGCAGTCTCACAAAACTAGGAGAAAGGCGGAGAATGAGAATAAGAGAGAAAAGTGGAGAGACGAGGTTGAAGACAGGTGCTATTGATCGAGTTGTAGAAGGGCAGGGAGGGCATTGAAAAGCAAAAGCCAAGTGCGGAAATGTGAGTTCCGCCAACACAAACTCAAGTCGTAGAGAAGGCGATGAGCTGCCGACGTACTGGCATTTACGCAGCAGAGGTGTGTGGGTACATGCACCTTAGAATGGTCCGCTGGGTTCTAGAGCGATAGCGGAAGTGCCTCTCAAACCAATGCTCTGCGTCGTCTAAAGCACCCTGCGGACCAGATGCACTGCACCGCTACATCTGTCACCAGAAAAGCTAAGCTGGCGGCACCAGTCCATCACCTCTATCTACAGAAGAGGCCAGAAACACAAAGCCAGAAAACTTACTACTCATCTATTGTGTCATTAAATCGTTTAATCTTAGTGATCGGTGCAAAATCACAGCACCGTTAGCACATGATAAAAGGAGGTCACTCATTCGTAAAGATGAACGGGAATGCTGACTTATTCGATTGTAAAGTACTTGAGTTAGAGGCAAAAAGAAAGAAAAATTGAGATTCAAAAATAGTCTCTTAAACAGTAAAAACCAGGGTAGGATCCGCAAATAATTGAGTCCGTGAGCTTGGGTCTGTGTGTATGTGCGCGTCCAATTATTTCGGGTGCGAACATCTCTTTTAGACACACACACATATGGCCAACAGCAACAGAATAGCAAAAACACCGTGGCACATCCGCCACACATCAAACCGATCAACTAAAGAGCAGAAACGCAGCAATACAACGGCAAGAGTGGGAGAGACGCAAGCACACCAGCAGCAGCGCCAAGGTAGTGCTCTGCAGAGAGCACAAACACACACACGGCGCGCAGCGCACCAAACAAAAGGGTGACGATGTGTGTGTGTGTGTGTGGGCTTAGGCGGTGCTGCGAGCGCCAGCTGCGGCCTCGGTCTTTCTCCGCTTCGTCTTCGCCTTCTGCTTGCGCAGCGAGAGGTCGAGGGGGAGGACAGACTGTCCCTGGCGCACCTCCACGCGCGGCTGCACACCCTCCTTGAAGGAGAGCGCCGACGTCCACTCCGGTCCCATCGGCTGCCGCATCGAGCGGGCGAACTCCTGGGGGTTGGAGAAGGGCCGCGGCACCATGTGCAGCGTCATGCGGTCCGGCACCAGCTCGACGCCGTCGTGGTTGATGATGACGTGCTCGAGGGCCGCATCCGCGCGGCTCTTCAGCAGGAAGGACTTCTCGATCTGCCGCTGCGTGGCGCTGTGCTGCACCGTCTCCTGGTGGTGCTTGTTGAGCTCCGGGTCCTCGCCGCCCCACTCACCCCAGCCGGGCAGGCTTTGGTTCTTGTCCTCCGGCCGCATGATCGTCTCCACCTGCGACTCCTTCTCTTTGATGAAGTCCTCGTCGACGTCGTCCTGCGCAAAGGCGCGAGAGATGAGGTACTCCTGGTGCAGCCGCAGGTCCTCCTCGGAGGCCTCCACGCCGTCGCCAGCAGCGGCATCAGCCGTCGCGTCCGCCTCCGCGTCGGCGGCACGCACCCGCTTTGTGGGCAGGATGGTGACCCGCGTCGACGTGGTCGTCTTCTTCTTCGCCTTCGCCCCCATCTGCGCATCAGGTCGCAGGCCGGCAAACTCCGACGTCGGCGCCACTGCGTTGGCCTTGGCCGCACGCTTCTGCTTGGCGCTCTCCTTGGGCTTCGGTGCAGTGGCTGTGGTCTTCTTCTCCTTCTCCTCATCCGCAGAGGACGCGGAGCCGACGGAGTCCACGTCGTCGTCGCCGCTAAGCTGCTCACTGCTGTCCTCCCTCGCATCGTTGTCGTCCTGCTCGAGGCGAATCCCGTTTTGCTTCCGCAGCTGCACCCGCTCCACCGTCTCCGCGCTCTTCTTCCCCTTGAAGGCAACGCGGCCGGGGCCAGCTCCGAGCGGAGCGCTGACGGGGGCCGAAGACGCCTCTTCCTCCTCGGCGTCGCTGCCGGCGTTCTCCTGTCGCTGGTGCTCCTCGATGTCGCGGCGCAGTGTTTCGATCTGATCCTGGTAATCCTTCTCCTCGCGCTCACGGGCGTTCTTCATGAACCGCATCCCCCGCAGCTCCGCGCGCGCCTTGGCGATTGGTGTGGCCTTGGCGGCCGCAGCTGCTGCCCCTGCGCCGTCCTCGTCGTCCGCGGCGTCGACGCTGCTCCAGAGGATGCTGTGCACGTCCTTCTCGCTGAGCGGCGCGCCGTTTGCGCTGCCAACCTTCTCGATGAGGGCGTCCACGGCGCGGTCCTCCTCGCTCGACGCCTCGCTGGCGTTGTCAGCCGCCACATAGCGCTCGTAGTTGTCCTCGCCGGCGTCCTGCTCCATCTTCTGCATGAGACGCTGGTGGGTGGCGTGCTGATTATCAATCGCATCCTTTGTGTTGTCGTCGAACTCGGCAAAGCGCTTCGCATGCTTGACCCACGCGCTCGTGTTCTTGTGCTTCTGCGTGACGCGCTCCTCGACGCGAGCCTTCAGCATGCGCTCGGCGAGCCGCTCCCGCGCGATCTCCGGGTGGAGCAGCTCAAAGGCCTTCTGCCGCCGCTCCGTTTCCCTGTCCTTCTCCTTGCGGAGAATGCGGCGGTAGGTTTTGCTCTTGATGCGGTTGAGCCGCTTGCGCCGGCTGTTTTCGTAGGCCAGCATCGACTTGAGCTTCGCCATGTAGCCAGGCGTTGGCGCCTCGCCGTCTCCGTTGCGGGCACCGCCCTCGCCCTCGCCGTCGTCGAACTTCACGTAGTTTCCAATGGAGTTTGGCGTGTCGGCCGCCTCCCCGACGCGGCGCCGCGAGAGGCCGGCCTGTGAGAGCAGCTCGTCCATCTTGCTGCCCAGGCGGTAGGCCGAGGAGTTTGCCTGGGCGGCCGGCACGGCGCGGTCGGAGCGGAACTGTGCGTCCGCCGCCGCCACGATGCCGCCAACCGAGGAGGCCACTGGAGTGCTGTCAGGGAGGTGCATCGGGAACTGCATGTGCTTCGCCGCGTCGAGCTCCCTCAGCACCGGCTTGTAGCGCTCCATTCCCTCCTCCACGATGGCGCGCACCTCGCGGCGGGTGAGGCGGTCCTTCGTCATGTCGTCGGCGTCCACCGTGAGCAGGTTGTGCTTGTTGCGCAGCGAGCGCTCAATGCGGCCCTTCACCGCCTCCAGATCGCTGCTGGCGACGCCGTCCTTCTGCCGCATGATGCGGCGCATCGCGTCGTTGTAGGAGCCGGCACCGCCATCACCGGTCGTGTCGGCCTGCCCATACACAGACTCGGGCTCCGCCGTCAGCTGCGCCGCCCGCCGCTTCTTGCTCACCTTCGTGCCCGACTCCGTCACGCGCGAGGACGTCTTGGCCTTGGCTTTCTTCTTTTTCTTCTCCTCCTTCATGCTCATGTCGAGCATGTCGCTAAGGTCGATGTAATCCTCGTCGTCGTTGCTGCTCTGGCCGTCCTCATGGTAGTTGTCCATCTCATCCTCCTCCGCCGCGGCAGCGCGACCGGCCCGCTTCGCGCCATTCTTTCCCTTTTTCTTCCTCTCCGTCTTACCCACCACCGCCATTCCGTCGTCGAGGAAATCGTCCTCGTCGCCGTCCGACTCTGCCGCCGCGCGCTTCGCCTTGCTGGACTTCTTCTTGGTAAGCTTCGGCGCCGCAGCCGCCTTGTTGGAGAAGAACTCGCCGTACAGGCGCTCATCCTCGCTGTTAAAGGCGAGGTCGTCGTCGATGTCCTCGTCCATGTTGGCTGGGATGAGGGGATTGTTCAGCATGAGCTTGCCGGGCTGTTGGTAGTCCTCGTCATCGTCACGATGCTTCGAGGCTTTGGAGGCCTTACGGCCGCTCTTCTTATCCCCCTTCGGGGCTGCACTGCGACGCACCATTGCGCAATCTCAACAATGTTTCGGTCGTGCAGCGCAACACTACGAGCTACCACAGCGCGCGAGGAAAACAGGGAAACTCGAGAGGAACGACAACGACGGAAAAACGGGAAGACAGCCGTGTGAATCCGCCGTCTGAAAGTACAAAAAATCGCTTTCTCGCGACAATGTTTTTTTTTTTTCGCGTTCTCCCTTGCTGTTCCAGATATATATGTGTATTGTTTTAAAGATTCAAGAAAGAACCAGTAGAGAACAGAGATGAGGAGAAACATGAAGTGCAGCAAACAAGTACAAAGGATGCAGTGGCAAGCCCTTGCCGTCCTCTCGGAATGCGCTACAGAAAAAGGAGCCAATTGCAGCGTTCCACCTCCTTCCTGCCCGGAAGTCACAATGCCGAAAATAAGCACCTGCTGCACCAGCAGTCCACTGCTAGTGTGCTGTATCAGTGACATGTGGCCTTTACCGTAAGACCCGTTACAGACACACACATACACACATCCACACATTGAGTGCGATACTGCCGTCTCTCAACTGGAGACACGGGGAAGGGAAAAGGAAAAAAAACACAAGCAAAGCTGATGTAAATTGACGTGTGTTCGTCCTCGTCTGGGAAAACCGTGCGCAAAAACGAGCGCGTTGTCTAGTGCTGACATCAATAAACAGAAATGCAAACGGTGATTGTACCTCGAAGGAGAGAAAGAAAGGTAAACGCGGTGACAAAGCACTGAGCTCCTTTTCTCTCTCTTCGATTCTTTATGTTCTTCGTAAGCGCATGCGCTGCCTCGCAGCAAATGTACATCAGCAGGCAGCTTCCACTCTCTGCCTGCTCTTGAAAAGTGTGAAACATCAAACAGAAAAAAGAAATTGACGACGTTAGCCTTCACTTCAAGACACCAGAGGGTGGCCGCCCTCGTTTCTCTTGCACTACATCGATTTGAACGCGGGAGTGGAGCGGGCCTTGGCGGGGCTCGTGGCGTTTGCGCCTCCGTTTGCCTTCCGCCCCGCCACGCGCTTCTCCTCAAAGGCGGAGAGGGCGAGTCGGTCAGCTGGGACGGCGAAGTCGCCGCCGTGCAGGACAGCACTCGCGGCAGCGGCGGCTTTGTGGCCACGGCGGGCGGACTGCGCGTTTGATGGTGGCAAGGCACCGCCCACGACCGTCACGCCGGGCGACGGTGACACCTGCACCTGATCCTGCAGCGACGCCTCCCCTGCTGCATCTGTTGCGTTGAAGAAGGACGCCGTCCACGCCTCCCGCTCCGCTGGCGCGGCCTTCCGTCCCTTTGCCCCAGCCGCCTTGGTGGCGGCGCTTTGCGGGCTGCGTTTGCCGCCCCGCTGCACCACCGGCTCTCCGTTCATCTCCGCTGGCGATGCAGTGCTCCGCTCCGCGTCTGCCACCTCCTCACCACGCGGCGACGGAGTGGCGCCACCGCTGCCCTCGCCCGCGAGCACCCGGCAGCGCACGCCGTCCTTCCGCTGTCCGCCTCGTTGGAGGGCCTTGGCGCCACGCTCGGTCGTCACCAGGCGGTCGTGCTCCACAGCGAGCACCACCGCGCTGCCGCCGCCGCCAGCCGCCCCTCCTCCCGCCACACGCGGCGACGGCTTCGGCCCCGCCTTCCGCTCCGCATCGGCACCACCGGCCACCACAGCGGGCAGCGGCGCGCCGGCGGGGCGGGGGGCGTTGCGGTCGGCGCGGGCAGCACCAGCTGCACCATCGACAACTGCTGACGCCCCGCTCAGCCGCAAAGCCCGCGTGAGGGGATCCTCCGTCGAGGGCTGCGCCGTGGCACCGAAAATCGTCTTGCCGCGCGCGTGCGAGGCTTCCAACGGCTGCGACGGCGTTCGCGGGAGCTGCAGCGATGTCTTCGACGTCCCCCGCCCGTCCCGCTTGCCCGCCGGAGTGGCGACAATTGGCGGCGACGGCGACAGGGCAGTAGTGGCTGCGGCGGCAGCGGCAGCAGCACCACTCGTCGCATCGGCCGCCTTCGCCTTTCCCTTGGCAACTCGCGGGCGTGCAGCCGCGGCGCGTTGCGGCGAGGAGGGCCGCTCCGCCGCCGCCGCCGGCACCGGCGCCTCCTCCACCACCGTCACGTAGCGCGCGTACGCGTCCATCGGCACGCAGGCCGGCGGCTCCGGACCCCAGGTGTTGTGAGGAGTGCGGCTCCGCGTTCCCCTTGCTGAACGTGACGTGGAACCCAGCGGTGGCGGCGTCAGCGAGGACTGCGGGGTGAGAGTGCAAGTGGGAGTACGCGTGACTACACCGGCCAGCGAGAGGGCACTCCGCAAGAAGAGTGGCGCCGCCGTCGCCTGTGGTGCCCCGCCCGACAAGGCAGGCAGGCCCGCCACCTGCGCACCCGCTGCGCCGCCGTGCAGCCCGCTGCCGCAGAGATCCTGTGGGAGAAAGGAGCCCGCCACCACGTCGCGCGCGTCGTCCCACGCAGCACAAGCGGTGTACGTCTCCACCAGGTCATCAAGGCGTCGCGACGTGTACAGTTGTGCGGCGGACTCGACCACCGCCCTCGCCAGCGCCGCCCCGATGCTCTCCGCCGCTGCCCGCCGCTCCGCGACCGCCACTGACGGCGCAGCCGCCTCTGCGCTCTCCGTCGGCGCGGCGGCTGCGGCGGCTGGAAGAAGGTCCATCGGAAGGCCAACAGTCGCAGAGCTCGACGGCGCGGGGGTCTTCGCGAGGGTGTCGTAGTAGGCGCGCACGAGCACATCTGCCGCACGCAGCTCGTCCAAGTTCGGGAGGGCCACTGGCGGCTCGGCAAAGAGAATGCCAGACTGCAGGTTGTTGCGCGACACACTTGCTGTGCGTTGCACAGATGCGCGCGCTGCACGGTTGTCGCCGCTCATGTTTTTTTCGCGGAGTGGGCTTCGTCTTTATGTGTGAGGTTGTGTTGTGGTATCCACGAAAAGGTGAGTGTGGTACTTTGGTGTGCCGAGTAGCTACTCAGCGTCGCAGCGTGATGCAAGGCGAGAGATGAGGCTGAAAAGACGAAAAGAGAAGCGGAAAGCGGTGAGGAAGTGAAGAAGGACGCGTGTGTCGGCAGCACAATCAACGCGAGATTATTTTAAGAAAAGAGAGCGTGAATCGTGACTACGCTTAAAGACAATCAGCAAAGAGAGTGATACATTGCCGCTTTCCCTCCTTGCGCGGTGCTTCATCGCACACAAGACTCTTCTGACGTCGGAGACGCCCTCAAAAACCCACGCCGGAAAACCGTTAAACATTGGCGTGTCTCGTTTAGCTGTCAACTACCAACGTTAAAAAAAGTAGCATACGAATGTGACAAAGAGGCTTCTCTTACCTAAACTCGCCAAAAAAAAAAAACACCAATGAGCAAGCAAACAGGAATCGCGACACTACGTGCTCTCTGCCTTCGGGGCCGATGGAGCCTTGCGGGCACCCTTGCCGGTGAACTCGAGGCCGCACATGTTCGCCGCCTTCCGCGCTCGCTCCACCTCTGTCTGCTTCACAGCGTAGGTCTGCTGCAAATTGCGGTACTCCTCCAGGCGCTCCCGCATGAAGTGGTACTCGCGCCCGCCCAGCGCGTGCTCGGGGTCGGCCTGCAGCTTCTGCATCTTCTCCGTAAAGGAGAACTTCTTCGGCGTCGACGACGCAGCACAACGCGCGACGCGGGAAAAGCGCAGCATCCCCAACTCGTTGATCAGTGAACGCCTTGTAAAAAAATCACTTGAGAACTGTTAAGGTCAAGAATCGAAATCAGTTATATAGAGGGTTGTAGAAGACGCGCATGAGAAGAGAAGATTAAGATTGATAGCGCGACAACCACAAAGTAGATAGCTCACGAGATTGACGCCGCCTATTGAAGCGTCGCTTAGGCCACTTCGCCCCAGCTTTTACTTGAGAGCAAAAGTGAAATTGGTTGTCACCTCTGGCCGCCATTGTGAGCGCGTTTGTGCGCTGAAGTGTTGATGCACCGCGGGGTAACGTCTAAAAAAAAGCTAGTGCCGAGGCGCCGCCAGTTGTGCAGCTGCTCTACTCCGAGCAAGATGCAAGCCCTCCCTCCTACTTCTTTTTTTTCCATTTTTTCCCCTTTTTTGGATCTGGACATAGCACTGCTTTCACAGATAGCAACTCTATCACAGTGCACACAAGAAAACGCCGCGCGCATCACCACTACCACCGACACAAGGTCGCGACTCGCCACCCGCACGTGTTGGTCCCACCACAATGTTTCCAATCACACCCACACACACACACACACACATATGCGGGACGGCTCAATGACGCTTCCGCTTTCGCGCGGCCGCCATCTTGGCAGCGATCTCCGTCATCTCCTCCTCCAACTGCGCAATCTCCTCTGCGGTGACATCGTCAGACAGCAGCCGCTCCTCCAGCTGGTCGAGGTGGGCCTGCAGCGCGTCGTCGCTGTCCTCCTCCCCAGCAGCCACCTCCACAGCAGCGGCGGCATCGTCCGCCACCGCCTCCTCCTCCGCACTCACTGACACCGGTAACGGTGGCGGGTTGAGTGCGGCAGCAGCAGCAGCAGCCGCACGGCCCTCACGGCCACGCTTGCGCAGCTTCTTCCCCTCTGCTGCTAATGACGACGATGACGCTGCGGTGGTTGCGGACGGGCCGAAGGGCGAGGACTCCCACACTGCCATCAACTCCTTGAACTCTTTCTTGTTCTCCTGCATGCAATCGCGGTCAGCTTTGGTGACGCGCTGGTAATTGATGAGCTTCAGGCTGGGGCACAGAAACACCAGAAAGGCCCGCAGCTTCGCCGTGTCGAAGTTGTTGCTGTTCTCCGCCCACACCGGGTTCTCTTCAAGCGACAGAACCTCCAGCTTCTTCCAGTGCTTGAGAAAGCAGAGCTCCTGCACAGCACTGAAGCGATTGCGGTCGGCAACGAAGTGGCGCAGGGCGGGCAAAGCCAGCGCACACGACGTCACACTCACGCGCTGTATCTCGTTGCGGTGCGCAATCAGCGTCGTCACGCGGCTCATGCGGACATCCTTGCCGCTGCCGGTCGTCTTGGTCGGGAAGTACTCCAGCGCCGTCAGCGCGTTGGAGGAGAGGTTCACGACGTCGAAGCTGTTGTCTAGGAGCACCAACACGTGCTCATCCAGCGAAGAGACGCGCAGGCCGCGCAGATCGATCTCACGCTGCAGCAGCGTGTTGGTGAACTGCGGGGCACGCCGCACAAGGTCAATGGAAAGCCGCATCTGCGCGAATAGCATGTGTGCAAAAACGAAGATGTTGTCGAAGAATGAGAGGGGAGAAGAATGGAGGAGACAGAGAGTGAGTGAGGTGAAGAAAGCAAAGAGAGTTGTGCCTCGCCGCTTCTTATCCAGTTTTTTTATTCCAAATTTTTTTCTCCGACGAAGAATACGAGTGTCGAGAATTTGCATGAGAAATGAAGGAAGCTCAGCCAATTCTCTGCCACACCTTCCTCCGGCAAAGTGACATCATCAATGTCACGCCTCTTTCCTTTTAGCTGATGGTCTGTGCTAATTATGGGGTTTCTGTGGACAAAGTGGTGTCACGACGTCACATGACAAAGTGAAGCAAAAACAGCAAAATGCAGCCATCGTTTCACCAGCAATAAAGCGGTGCGCTGCGGTGCAAAGCCAACAAAAACGCAAACGCAGGTTTAAGAGTGGAGAAGCCCTGCGTGCGTTGAAAGTGAGCAATTGTACGCCTTCGACTTGCGCAGCGCGTACAATTTCCGCTGTCTCACTCGCCTACCTCCTCACTTCATCAAAAAACCTTCTTTAGCAGATGAGGAGGAAAAAAAAAATGTATTTTTTCGGTGCCTGCGTGTATGCGCCTTACACGATCTTTGCCGCTGTGCCTGCTTCGTCGGCACCGTGGTTGGCGTTGATGTGGCGGTAGCCTTTAATCTGGCCGCGGGCGTCGTAGAAGGGCTCCAACGTGTACTCCCGCATGTCCTGCTTGTGTGGGGTGAGGCCCTGCGTGAACTGCTCGGCGTCAATGAGGGATGGGATGAAGTAGGCGATGGTGAACGTGATGAGCAGCAGCGGGCCGGTGATAACAAACTCGCGGACGCCCATTGGGATCTTTGTGCTGTAGAAGCGGGAGAACTTCACAAGGAAGGCGTTCTTCTTTGGCGGAGTCGTGTAGTTGGCCACGCTGCGCTTCGGCGGCACAGGCGTCGCCGTCGCCTCTGTTGACGGCTGGGCGGACATTTGGCTTTTCAAAGACGTTGACAAACTTAGACGAGAAATTCTTGAGCCGATGTGAGCAACTTGCTGCGCAACAAACGCAGCAGGTGTTACATCGACGGAATAAACAAACAAACACAAGAGAGGAGGTCAGAAGGCAGGAGACGACGTAGAACACTAATTTTTTTTTTTTGAAAAGGGGGTCATAGTGAGCGGGGAGGACAAAGCAACAGCCGCAGCAGCAGCGTGCAACACTGGCGGGAGACGAAGCGCAGAAACAGTGCCCACCCGTGCTTGCACCTCCCCAACATCGACCTCCTTCACGTGACGAGCAGACGTTAAGCTCCACATCAGCGCCTTTTACTGAGCGGAGAGGGCAATAAATGATTCGGGTGATCAGTGGGAAACAAACGCCTGTGCGCTGCTCTCACAGCTCACGCGTAACGCAGAAGAGAATGCCCTCTTTTCCGCTACCGTAGTACGCCGGATCCACATTTCAAATAATTTTCAGCATTTTTTTCCTTTTTATTAGTACAGCTTGCTTTAAAGTGCCAGCGAGCTAATACAATCACTCGTGCACAGGTGCCGTGTGCATCACACACAGACGTCAGTGTGCGGGTACATCGCAATGGCAGCAAAGAACAAAAAAAAAAGGAAAGCCGTTTAATCGAAACAATTAATTCATCAAGGAGAAACAGGTACAGGTGAGGTTTTCTGTTATACTTTTTTCGTTAAGCACTGTGTGTGGGTGTGTTAAGCGTAGTGACCACACAGCAGAGCATCAAAACAACTGTCCCCCTTTCACTCTCTGCACGCACTCAGTCCTCTTTTCAGGCACGGCAGAAGGGCACGCTGATGGCCGAGCCACCTGCAACGCTCCTACTGCAGCGTGAGCTCGGTCGTACTGCACACGTTGCCGGGGGTGATGACGGCTGGGAGAACAGCAGCAGCAGCACTGCCACCGGCCTCACCAGCTGGCGCGCGCACAAGTTGCACGCTGACCTGCACCTCCCGCTCCAACTTCTCGTTCCACTTCGCCTGCGCCGTCACGACGATGAACAGCGCGGTGGCAGCAGACGACGAGCCACCAGACACCGCAGCAGCAGAGGCGGCAACAGTGACACCCGTCGCGCTCACCGGACGCACCTCCGCCGTCTCGCCCTCCTCACTCGTGGCCGCGGCGGCATCAGTGAAGAGGTACAGCACCACCTTCGCATCCGCGGAGGCCGGCGTCCACGGGATGCACACGCGTGTCGGCAGTGGCGAGGAACGCGCCAGCAGCACCTGCAGGGAAGTGCGGGCCACCGTCTGCGCAGAAGCAGCGGTGAGCAGTGCTTTATCGCCCACGTACAGGTAAACGTTCTTGGCGAGAAAGAGACCCGTGTGGGCCGCCTCGGCCTCCACTGCCTTCAGCGAACCGGCATCGCTGCCCTCGTCCTCGTCGTCGTCGTCGTCGTCCTTCGTGAGGGCGTCCCACACACTCGCCGCCACCGCCGTCGTCTCAGCCACGACAGCGGCACGCAGCTTCCCCGCCCCCTTGCGCACCTGCCGGCTCTTGGCGAGGCGCTGCGCCGTGAAGGCCTCCGCCACCTGGTAGCTTAGGTGGCAGCCACCCACCGTGAAGAGCTCATCGGCGCAGACGCCGTTGCCCATAACGGACGAGTCGAGCACGCGCACGTTGGCGTTGAAGTAGCGCCGCTGCTCCGGCGAGGTGATGGCGGCAGCGAGCAGCTTCGTCAACGACGTCATCTGGCACATACCGCCAGCCAGCAGCACGGCGTCCACGAAGCCCTCTGTCCAGAAGGCGTCGTAGTTCTCGGCAAAGGCGCGGAGTGCCTTGTTGAACATGTCGACAAGCCCCCACTCGCTGCGGATGGCGTTGTCCAGCTTGTTCTTGTTGAGCGTCTGCGTGTCCATCAGGTCCATGCCCTCGAAGAAGGCCTCCACCTCCACCGAGACGGACGACGCCTGCGGGTTGGTGTTGAGAGACACCTTCTTCTCGGCCATCAGCAGCGCCAGGCGCCGCATCGCACGTGCCGGGATCGCCTCCTGGATGAGCTGGGTAGCCGGGTGGTCGGCGCTCCCCATCGACGGCAGCGCCTGGTTGAGCCGCATGAGGGGTGTGAAGTTGCGCACCGTGTTGGCGAAGAGGCGGCGCTGCTGCGTGATGTACTGTGCCGCCACACGCTCCGCCAACGCGAGGTCCAGCGCGTCGCCGCCGCTGAAGCCGCCGACGCCGAAGTAGCCCTCACTGCCGGCACCGCTGCCCTTGGTGAAGCAGCGGAAGGGTACGTTGTGCTGCTTCGGCGGGCACACCAGCACACCGCCGCGCGAGCAGAGGAGGGAGAGCGAGAGGCTGTGCACGCCCCAGTCCACCACGAGGATGTTGTGCGTCGCCGTCCCGAGAAAGCGCGGGATGCGGCGCTCCAGCGCCGCTCCGTCGTAGGCCATGATGGCCGCCTCGTCGCTGAACATCACCGTCGTGTTCGTCACCACAGCGCCGAGGTGGGACGCCTGCACCGCCTCCCGCAGCCACTCCACGGTGCTGCCCCGGTGCCCGTTGTGGGTGCTGTCCGCCGCATCGGGGAAGGCGTAGCGCGGCACCACGAGCGTCAAAAAGAGCTTCGTGGCGCTGGGCGAGGCAGCATTGCCGTCGCTCGCGCCGCCGCCGCTCGTCGTCGCCAGCCCGCAGGCGCCGTCGATCGAGTGCTCCTTTACGTAGTTTAGGAACCGGATGAAGAGGTCCTCCGCAGCGATGAAGCTCTCCGCCGGCTCCCCCGACGCCTCCGACGTGTACTCGAAGCCCAGCCGCCGCTTGCCGCTCGTCGACACCGTCATGCCGCAGTGCCCGCGGTACTTCTGGCGCACGGCCGCCTCCACTACCTGCAGCAGGTCAGACGTCGGCTCCTCCTCGCCGTCAGCAGGCGCCTGGTGCGCATCCGCAATCGAGGCAGCCGCCGCGGCGAAGCTGAAGAGATACGGCACGACCTTCTGCGGCTGGCGAGCGTACTGGTGCAGCGCGTTCTCGGCGAAGAGCACCTCCTGCTCCATCAGCGCCGCCACCACCGGCGTGTTGCGGTGCCCGCTAGAGTTGGCAATGACCTTGATGGGCGGAGCGTCCGTGGGCGAGGTGGCCGCGTTGGCGTTGCTGCTCACCGGCGCCACCGCGACGTAGCTGCTCGACGCGCCGAGTGAGATACTAATGGCGTACATTAAATAGACGAGAAATGACTTGCACTTTTTTTTCTTTTTCTGAAGTTTTTTTTGTACGTGCTACTACTGTAAAGGGTGTTAAGCATTGAGGAAAGGTCAACCAGGTTTTGTTGTTGTATTAGACAGGAGGGAGAGCGAGAGTAGTGGATGGGAAAAAAGTGGGAAAAATTGGAGGGACGCAAACGTCAGTCATCACTCTAGAGTTCTTTGCTCCGTAAGAAAATAGTAACACGACTGCTACACCCCAGGCGCGCAGCCCGAGCACGCAGCCAAAACATCTCCCATCGGCTGTTGGCTGCCACGCAAACGCGGTCATCTCCACTACAAGTGATGGGACCGCTTTCGTTGAGTGGTACGGCGGCAACGCACCCGAACTCGCCTCTCCGCCTTCACACCGTGTAAGAAAAAGAGTGTCGCAGCACACTCAGCAAGCTACTCAAATCGCCTTTTCATTTGGGTGAAACGCGTTGCAGGCGCGTGATAGTCGTACAATCTGAAGAGGGGAACCAAAGAGGCCCACAAACACAAAAAAAAAAGATCGTCCTTGGCAAGAGAGGCGCAGAAGCGACGCTCAAAAGGCGGCGTCGGAAGCTTAAGCCGCGTCGAGACTCTCCAGCTCTTTTGTGATGTTGTCTAAGAAGTTGGTGATGTCATCCACCTCACGCCTTGAGATGAACGCAGTGCGCGGCGGCGGCGGCGGAGGCGGTGGCGTTGGGGCAGACGTCACCGACGTGTACACAATCTCAGGCTCGTCGTGGCGCGAGGACGGAGGCGCCGCTGCGGGTGGCACGCGGGTTTGGGGCGGAGCAGCAGCAGCAGCAGCGGCAGGGGCGGTCGTCGGTGTTGTCGGCGCGGCGTGTGTCTGCTCCCGCACCGTGAGCGGCTTGCTGGAGCGTATGGACTCCAGCGTGCGGCGCACATCGTCGAGCCCGAGCTCCTCCATCGCGGCCACGTCGTCGCTCTGCGTCGGCGACGGCGACTCGAAGCGCAGGTTCTCCTTATACTCCTGCAGCGCCCGCTGCGTCTGCTGGTGCTGGGCGAGCTGCTGGCGCAGGAGGTGGCGGGGGGTAGGGAGGCGGTGCGACGACCCCCGCTCGGAGCTGCGCGTTGGACTGCCCGGCACGGCGGTGTAGCCGCGGTCGATGGCGGCGATGAGGTCGTAGAGCTGCTCCTCCTGCTTCTTGAGGCGCCGCTCCAGCGTGCCGACCACCTTGGCGTGCTGCTCCGTGAGAGACTGCGTCTGCTCCTCGACCCGCAGTCGCTGCCGCTTTTCCGCCAGCAGCACGCGCCGCAGCTGCTCCGCCTCCGTCAGCGCCGCCCCGGTGCTGCCCTCGCTGGACCACGCCCTGTCGAGTGCGTCGAGCGCCTCGATCTCCTCCCGCAGTCCACCACGCACGTCATGCGGGGCCGCCGCTGCCTTGCCGCTCCCAGTGCGGGACTGCGCCTCCAAAGCCGCACGCAGCTGCCGCACCTCGTCCTTCAAGTTGGTGTTGGTGGCTTCCAGTGTCTGCACCTTGTCCACAAAGTGCGCCTCGACCCGCCGCACGATGCGCTCGATCTCCTGTGTCTTGAGCCCCGCCTCCTGCTGCCGTGCGGAGGAGGAGGAGGTGAGGGCAGGCGTGGGCGACGTCGCCTCCTGCTCCAGCAGTGCGGCGATGCTGTGGCTGAGGTCGACCAGCTCCGTCAGCATGTGGTGCACCGACGCACTGGGCACGCTGCTGGGGGTGCTGTGGCTCACAAGGGCACGTTGGCGCCGCTCGGGCGTCGGTGTCGCTGCGGCGCCGTTCATCGCACCCGACGGTCGGGGGTGCGAGCGCAGCTGCGACACGCGTGGCTCCTCGCGAAGCTGCCGGTCTGGCGCCGCAGCGGGGCTCCGCCATCGGCCCGCGGAGGGGGTCGAGAAGCTGTGCGGTTGGGCGTAGCCGGTGTGTCGCATTGCGGGGTCGCCGGTAGGCGTCGCAAAGCGCTTGCCCTTCATAACAGAGGTGTCGATTTGAAGGAAAATAGGAAATGAGAGAGCTATGGAGCAGCAGCTTGTTTGCTTGGTAAGAACGTTTGTGAAGATCAGAGGCGTCCCTCGCGGCAAACTCTCCCTTAGATTTCTTTTGATAGTGTTTGCTAGACAAGCATCGCGCGAGGAAAAAAAAGGAAGAATGAGAGTGAAGAGGAGATTTAATAAAAAAGAAAGAACCTTTGCATCGCGAGAGAGCAGCTCAAGCCTACCAGACAGCTTGTGGTGCCTGCTCACGCTGCTGTCGAGCAGCAGACGGACTTCTAGAAGGAGGCTGACTGAAAAGACCTCTTTCTCCGGTTTTCGGTAACGATGAGCTCCCGTCGGCAAGAAAGCAGCGCACCACCATTTCTGCCTGACCAAGAAGAGGCCGTACTTCGATTATGCGATGTTTGAGAAACACAAACAATGTTAAGTGAGAAAACAGAAAAGTAGTGGCGTGCTTAGTGACGCATGGCAGCGGCGCCGCACCGCACTCGACTACTTTTTAGCCTCACGGGTTTTTTTTTTCTCACACGTCCCCTCTATGCTGCAAAGCACTGGAGAAGCTTTTCACGACGCGTGAAGGAAGAAAGAGCCAAAAAGAAAAAATATGGAGAAAGGGCAAACAGCGCACACGGTGCGCCGCCCTCCGACACACGCCGGCGTGGACAATGGGTGAAGGAAAGAACACGGAGGCCCGAACTGCACACACACACAACACACGGATAGCACAAAATCCCACGTCTACTCGCTCGCCTTCTCATGCCTGTCTTTCTTATCCTTCTTATGCTTTTTGTCTTTCTTGTGCTTCTTGTCTTTCTTGTGTTTTTTGTCCTTCTTGTGCTTATTTTCCTTCTTCTCCCGCTTCTCCGGCTTCTCTGTCTTCTTCTCGGAGCGGCGGCGCTTGCGAGTTCCCTCGTCGTCGTCCGAGTCATCGTCCGAGTCATCGTCATCTTCATCGTCGTCGTCGTCGTCGTCGTCGCTGTCCGAGTCGTCGCCACCGTCGTCGTCGCTGTCCTTAGCGTCTTCTTCATCGTCCTCCTCGTCCTCCTCGGCATCCCCACCCGCGTTGGCGTGGTCGAGGCGCACCTTTGTTGCCAAGTACGCCAGCAGCCCCGCCTTCTCCTCCTTGGCAATGGAGGAGAAGACGTACTCGTCCTCGCCCTTCAACCCTCGCACGTACACCGCCAGCGGGAACGTTGCCTGGCCGCCCTCCGCCTCGTCCACCTTCACCCGCACGACATCAGCGAAGGCGATGCGCGTGGCTGGGCGGTGCAGAAAAAGAAAGCCGCTGTTCACGATGTAGAGCAGTCCCTCCGTGCCGTGGAAGAGGCACCGCATCGAGGACTGCTGGCGGCCCGTAAGGACGGAGCGGAACTCTTTGTTCACGCCGCCGTAGGCCGGCACCTTCGCGATCGCCTTGAAGGCACGCGTGAGGATGTCGCTGACGCGGCCGCTCATCGTCGGCACGAGCGCCGGCTCCTCCGCCTCTTTTGCCGCCGGCAGCTGCAGCACGCGGTTGATCTCCTCCTGCGTCGTGAGCTCGCACCTCCACGGGTGGGCCTCGTCCAGCACCAGCCCAGCCGGGCACGAGATGACGACATGGTTGTACGTCGTGGCGCGAACCTTCAGCGGCGCCTTCAAGATCAGCACGACGTACTGCGGGGCGGTGCTGAAGTCCGCAGCGTCCGTGGCCGAGAAGTACACCGGCACGTCGCAGAGGAAGATGTTCTGGATGTCGGACAGCGGGAAGGAGAGAAGGCCGCCGGCTGTCGACTTCTTCTTGTCCTCCAGCACCACGTTGTAGTTGGAGATGACGATTTTGTACTTGCCAGACGGGTAGGAGAGCAGGACGTCGTCGAAAGTGGCGACTATCTTCTCATCCGCGTGCTTCGCCTGTCCGCTGCCCATTGCAGCAAGCGCGAGCAGCTTGCCGTCCTTCGAGCCGCTGCCGTGCGCCTGGAGGAACTGCTCCTGGTAGTGGAGCATGCTGGTTTGCACGTCCTGCAGAATGACCTTGCCGGCCTCCTCGGTCTGGTCGTAGCCGACGCACATGTTCGGCACGGCGAAGCGGATGGAGGTCAGCTCCACCTCGCTCGTCGCGCCGGCGGCGGGGGCGGAGGGACGCATCGTGAGGCTCACATCGTTCTTCGTCGTGCCCGACGCGCTCGCGATGGCGGAGATGGGGATGCTGAGGATCGGCTTCGGCACATAGGTGGCGTTGTCCTTCGCCTTGCCCTTTGGCAGCGCCAGCAACTCCAGCATTGCCTCGCCTCTCCCGCCGTCGGCGCCGTTCTCCGACTTCACCTCGGGCTTCGCGGTGGTCAGCTTCAGCTGCCCCCAGTTCTCTAGCGGGATGGACATGATGCAAGTGGTGAAGGAATGAATAAGGAAAAGATACTCGCGATCTTGCCTTCTTTTGCAACTCTGTTGGTGCGCAGACTTTCTTACTTCTTTCTCTTCGTAACTCAGCGCTCTTCTATGGCCGGGGAAAGGGCGTTCACGGAAGAGCTGCTCTTCGCCGTGGTGCTGCTCCTTCTCTTCTCTTCTCTTAAATCTGTGACAGAAACGTACAAGTGTGCGTGTGCGTGCCGTTTGTGTGTTGGTGTGCTCCACTCCTTTCTTTCTTGGTGTTTTGGAATGCAGGAGTAAATGGGTTCACGGTCGTTGCGCAGCGCAGGTACACATGGAGTTTGCGAAGAAGAAGGAGGAAGAAAGAGCAAATGACGTTGCAAGTGGGGAGACGGCGAGTTGCCTTCAAATTATAGCCGTGGCGTTGTGCTTGGTGGGCAAGAGAGCAACAAGCACATCATATTGTGGTACCGCGAGGCTTTCATCGTCTTTTCTTCCATACAGTCTATCAATTTTCTCCCGCTCCGACCCAGACGCCTCTTTTCATCGAAACGCAACAGAGATAGCTAGAAAGGGAGCGAGAGAGCGAGAAGACTGTTGCGGAACCAAAAAAAAAATACCTGGATTTTGTACTCATTTCATGAAGCTGGGTATCAAGAAAGAAAGAGAGAGAGAGAAAGCGACAGCGCAACGGTAGCACAGAGGCACACACACGCAAACACACAAACAGACGTCGCCGACGCTCTAAAAGGGGAAACAAAAGTCATCAAGGGCAGCGATGCGTGACGTAAGAGACAAGGCAAAAAGCCACTCAAGTAGCAAAGTGAGAAGAAAACAAGAGGGGGGAACGAGCGACTCTAGGACAAGAGCGCGGGCACTCAGCCACGAGAAGCGCACACAGGTTTGATCCACCAGGCAAACAAAGCGGTTGGCTCAATCGCAACACAGCAGAGAGAAGTCAGTGGGCAACGACACCGGCGGTTGGGCCGCTCTGGAGAAGACTTAACGAGAAGCACCATCGCCATCTCCCTCTTTTTTACTACCTCACTGCATGAAGTGGAGCACTGCCAAGACGATGGCAAATATCACAAGCACGATGGCAGCCGCAACGGTCTTGCGAGTGGACAACATGCTCGTCTGGAGCAGCGGAGGGGGCTGCAGAATCATGTACAGAAGCGAGGCCGACACATCCTGCGTTGTGCCGGCAGCCAAGCCGGTGACCTGAGCCGTGGCCAGCTGCACCGCCGGGTCCTGCGTGCCCCACCGCTGCAGGGCCGACACGTACACGTCGCTGCCGCTGCTGGCGGAGGTGTAGGGTGGGAAGAGACTGCGCAGGAAGCGGCCGACGCGCTGCACAAAGAGCGGCGTCACGTACCGCACGTAGTCCTCGTTGACCAGCGCCAGCAGGCGGAAGAGATGGCGGCGCACTTCGGCGGCGTCGGCCACGATGCTGCGGTCCTCCACATCTAGTCGGTACGACCGCGCCGCCCGGGACGTGCGCCGTGCGAGTTGCGTGTCGAAGGCGAGCCGAAACGTCTCGAGGTCCGACATCCACCGCAACTTCACGTCCTTCCAGAGGTTGAAGCTCTCTAACGGCGATGGCTCCGCACTGGGTGACGCAGAAACCGGCGTCACGGATGTGGCAGCGGGCACATCAGCCTTCGCTGCGGTAGGAGAATGCGTGCTGCCGTTCGCCGACTTGTTCTTCAAGGAGGGCAAGACGCCGGTGGCCTTACTGCTCACTAAAGATGGCAGTGCCGCATCCTCTTCTCCCTCATCGTCATCGTCGTCGTCGTCGTCGTCGGTCGCACCGGCAGCGCCCTCCTCAGTGCCCTCGTCTTCCGCATCTCCCTCAGCACCATATTTCTCGTCCCCCTCCCTTAAATCGTTCGTCTCTTCCACTCTCTCCAGCGACGGCACCGCCTCGAAGCAGAGGAGGCCGCGAAAGAGGGGAAGGCGCCGCCAGTAGAGCGCCACCGGCTGCGCACTCAGGTCGACCAGTGTCTTCGACTCGCCGTCGTCGCTGTGGAAGGTGCTGCGGATGTGCGCCTGCTCCTCCGGAGTGAAGAAGGTCAGCACATGCTCCCGCCACGCCGACTCGTGCGTCTGCCAGAAGCGCAGCTCTTCCAGGGAGTTCCGAAGGAAGGTTGCGGCATCTGGAATGGAAGGGTCGTCGGCCAGCGGCTGCGTCGACGGCGCCACCACCATCTCGCTCAGCACACGCCACAGCATCGTCGTGTTGTCGGTGAGTCCGCGGTTGCGGGTGCGCAGCAGAGCCACCTCCTCGCGGCGGTACCGCACCAGCGCAGCCGCGATGCGCAGCGCAGCGGCCCGGCGGTGGGCCTGGTTCGAGATGAGAGGCTCGTTGTGCACGAGGCTCGCGACGAAGCGCCGCAGGAGCGCCATCCGCGCCATCGCGGCGCCGGAGAACGCCTTTTTCTCCTTCGACCTCTGGCCGTTCGTCAGAGTGCGCAATGCCTGAGGCGGCTGCAGCCAGTTGGCACCGCGTTCCGCGCCGGAGAGGAGCTGACGGTAGCGGTCGACGAGAAAGACGCTCGCAAAGGTGGCGAATACGCGCTCCGTCAGCTCCACCGTGTCGACAAGTTCCTTAGTGAGCTGCAGGCAGCGGTTGCGGTCCTCGTCCTCGGCGGAGGCCACCCACTCCGTCAGGTGGAAGTCATTGCCAAGCTCCTCGCTGTACACGACCCACCCGCCATCCGCAGAGTTCCGTGCGTTGGTGGTGGCAAAGAGAGAGGCGTCGTCATCTTGAGCGCTGCGGGAGACACGAGCCACGAAGGCCCACGCCGCCGACGCACGCCGCACCCACCGCTGAACGTCCGCCCGCAGCCGTGACAGCGACATCCGCTTCGCCGCTGCCGGTGACTTCTTTGCTGAGCCGGCGTGCTTCGAACACGCACCGTTGGCAGCGCAGGTGTCTTTCTTGGCGGTGGAACTGCGTGACGATGCCCCTGCTGCCTTCGACACGAGGGCAGGGCCACTGACGGCGTCGCTCGTCCCTGCTGCGCTGTGCGTCGCCGCCGCCGTGCGTGGTATGCTGAACTCCGACGACATCGACAGCGGTGGCGGCGGCGCAGACGACCCGCTGTGGTCGGTGTGCGCCACTCGTGCAGCGCGGTGGCCCCGCAGCGTCGCCATCTTTGCCTGGATCGCCACGTAATGCTCCATCAGCTCCACGGCGGTCTGCTCCAGCTGGCCGGTATACACGATGCTCAGCTCCGCCAGCCGCTTCTGCCCGCGGTGGTAGCGCCAGAGGCTCTCGTGGCTGTCGTACGACTCGAGCTCCGCCGTCGCGCTGGCCAGTGCGTCCATGTCGCGCAGCAGCTTCTCTGCCGACTGCGTGGCATAGCGCCCGTCTCTCACCCGGACGGCGCGTGTAATGTAGCGACTCGACAAGACCACCATCACGACGACCAGCAGCACCGCGACGTGGCGGTAGACCCGCAGAAAGAGAGCGGCCAGGCGGTTGCGCTTCTCCTCCTCGGCGCTAGGGCCGGCAGCAGTGAGGAGCTTCACGGGTATTTTGGGTTTCGTAATGGAAGAGGCGGTGTGGCGGCGGCCGCTGAAGGAGAGGGGTGGCACCACGCGCGTCGGCTCCGACTCGGGCCGGCGTGGCACGGCCAGGCGGGACAGGTTGAGGCTGTCCTCCTTCAACGCCTCCGTGTCGGAAGACGTCACGTCGTCCTTCTCCGTCGTCTTCTCCGGCCGCTTCGTCGCCGCTGTCGAGGACCCCTTGTCCGTCTCCTCGCGGCCCTCCTTCTCCGGCGCCTTCTCAGACGTGCGGTACAGCTCCAGGTAGTGCTTCACCAGCTCCTCGGCTCCGAGCAGGTCTTGGAAGCCGTAGAAGAAGAACTTGCGCGACGCCGAGCCGCGCTTCTTTTGGCTCGAGTTGGTGGTGGACTGCAGGCGGATAGCCTCGTTGTGCTGCAGTACGACGACCAGCACGCTCGTGGGGATGCCCTTCACCTGCTTCGTCTCCAGCCGCACCCGCTTCACGTTGCTCCACTCCAACTCGATGCGAAAGAGCGAGGACGTGAAGTAGAACTCCTTCTCCGACACGACCAGATTTCCACGGTAATTCTGGCACTGGCACGAAAAGGTTGACATGGTGAAAACAGACGCGGTGCGGTACAGATTGGGAAAGAGTATGTGTATTCTAGACAAAAATTAAAGAAGAGAAAGAAATAGCCGAGCTGCAAACAGCTATCGAGCGAACAATCGTGTATAGAAGGAGGCGATGTGTTTTGCGTGTGGGTATGTGTGTGTATCTCGGCGTCTGCTGTTTGCGTGCTCGCCAGTCCACAATCGCACGAGAGCAGAGCAGCCGAAGGAAAATTGTAAAATAAAAAAAATAAATAAGAGTGAGTTGCTTGTATGAAGGCAGAGAAACGAGGAAAAAAAGTGGAGTCGAGACACAAATAAAAAAAAAGCCTCTGGCAACGCCAATGGTACGGCAATGCGACAGCTGCGAGCGATGTTCCCAGAAGCAAGCAGTCCCTCACACACACGAGAGAGCGAGAGGCAGGCGAGCACGAGGCAAAGAAAAGCAGAGTAAATTAACAATGAATTCGACGCTAGTAATAATAGAAGGAAAAACGTCGGAGGGTATTCGAAGTGCGTGATTATTTTCGCCTGCTTCACTAAGCAAAAAAAAGCGCACTTTTCTTTACTAAATAAAAGAAATCGACTCGTACACGCTGTATAAGTCAGAGAAGGATCGGCGTGAAGAGGCAGTTGCACATCAGGAGGAGAAGAAAAGGTGAGGGATTGCAGGAGAGTCGAAAAGAGTGCTTATTTTGTTGTTGTTCTTCTTTCTAACTTAGGCAGCAACGTAACGCAAGAAGGACAAGGAATAGAGCATCGTTCTTCTTGATTTTACATCCAACATGCGCATTGGTGAGCTGTGTCTGAGTGCGAGAAGAGCGGAGAAAAGCCGTTCTTTTGCATGCAATAAAACTCTTCGCCCGCAATTCCGTGCAAGCCGCCGCTATTCGTCTCAACCTCTCTCTCTTTCTTCTGACAGCAAACACAGATTGCAACGCGTGGCAGAGAGCTTTGAATCACGACGAAAGTGCCCAGTGCAGGTCACCACGCATCAAGAACAAGAAACTCTGAAGAGAATGACGACAAAGGAAAGCATGCACGGCAGAGCCGGCCACTTCCATTTTCCTTCTTTTCTTTTTGTACTTCTGGTGTTTTTTCTCCTCAAAACAGATTCAGTCGCTCCTACAGAGGAAACAAGTTCTACATTAAACCAAGAAGAAACGCGTAGAGACGAGCGCAGAACATCAAAAAGGAAAAGGTGCAGAAGGTGGCCCACATGAGGTGAGCACGAGACCGACAAAGGAAAAAGAAAGACATGAAAAGTCGCTCGAAACGCATCCCTCGTTGCAATCCGCACCGGCAGCGGGGGCTTCTCCATCTCCCCACTCGCTGAAAGTACTGGTAGATTAGTCTGCAAATCGGGAAGCATCATCGCTCACTTTTCTTTGCCATCCTCATTCCATTTTTTTTTGTTTTGGCTGAGTGCGTGGCGCTTCAGAGTGCGGTGGCATCTATGAAGCATGGCTTTCCATCGCCCGCTGTCCGACTCGAAGACGCCAACTTCTCATAGGCTAAGCACTTTTCTTTCTTTCGATTGAATTGTGCGCCTTTGCGGTACTTCTCTTCGCTTCCTCCTGCACACGCACACTCACACAAACCACCGTTTCGTTCTGTTGAAGACTGAAAAGAGACGCCCTCGCATCCAAAAACAAACAAGAGAAAAAAAAACTCGCGCCATACACTGAGAAGTTGGGGTAGATACATAATTCCTTTTTAGTATTTCGTACAGGGATAAAACTAGAGGGTAAGCCAAAGCAAGGTAAACAAAAAATAGGAAGAGAGAGAGGAGAGCCAGAACGTAGTGCGCGAGTTCGAGAAACGCCAACACACACGCACACAAGAAGCTCCTCTACACTACAAACCAACCTGTCCAGCTCGAGTCGCAGCCAGGAAGCACGAATTCAGCGCCGCCCCGCAGTCATGCAATGGTAAAGAGCGAGAAGCAAGGAGAGCGAGAGGGACACCACAGGCGAGGGGAGAGATGGCAGCGGCGATACACAAGACAGAAAAAAAAAAGAAAATCAGGCTAGCACCGGAAAAAAAAGAGAGAAGAGGGGGAACTCAAGAGTACACGTGGGTGCCGAGACAGACAGACAGTGAGACCGCCTCCGCCCGGCAACGTATAAGACGTGTGCAGCCACCAATACCCCTTCGTACTCGTTTTTACTTCCGCTTGCCTGTTTTTTTTTCCGCTTTCTTCAGCGCCGGCCCATCCCTCACTCCTCTTCCCTCGCTACCATGTCGACGCTCCTTCTCGCGAACGGAGAACGCTCCGCCGTGATGGCTTCGTCTGACGCAGAACACGGAGTACATAGGAGGCCTCCTGGAGTGACAGCGAGCCGCAACAACACCGATGCACCGCACAGGATTCCAAGGGGGAAGGAAACAGACTCGGCGAAGGGCAGGACCTAAAAGACAGAGGGAGAACAACAGCGTAACACGTGCTCCTTATCTGCCTGCCGCTCGCGTGCCCTCAGCCTCTTACCCGCACTTGAAGAGCAGCACGGCGACCTGGCCGAGGTAGAAGTAGAGGAAGCAGTGCGTGTCGTGCGTGACGAAGCTGCCGAAGTTGCGGCCAACGATGCAGTGCCACGTCGGCTGGTACTTCTTGTCGAACTCCTTCTTGATGTAGGCGGCGATATCCTTCTCAATGTTGAACTTCTCCATGGCCTGCAGGGTCACCTCGATCGCGTCCGCCTGCATGTCTTCCGGCATGTCGGCATTCTTGACCGTCGCCTTGTGGTCGTTGTTGTACATTTTCTCGGTGGAGAGTGGTAAAAAGAGAAAGAAGAGAAAGGAGCTTACACAAAGAGAGAAGAAAAAGGTGCGGTGTGCGAGGTGAAGCTCAAAGGATTCTAAAGGGGGTTGTGGAAAGAAGGCGTAAAATGGCCGAGGGAAGGGGAACCGTAGATGATGACTAGATCTGTAGGAGAGTGGTGCGAAGGTGTAGTAGGGGAAACACATATATGTGTGCACGACAAGTTGAAAAACAGGAAAGAAAAAGGGGTCACAAGGGCAAAAGTAGGAGATTGAACAAAAGAAAGAGAAGGCAATTCTGCGTTTCCTGTACACTTCTGTCAACGCGAGCTCCGGTCTAATTCGGCGATGCAGCACCGCGCTGCATTCAGCCAGCTAGTGAGCAAACAACTAAAAAGTAGCACGCCAAGATCAGCAGCTTGACCGCCACGGAGGATCACAGACAATTACTGGCATCGCATTCTTTTGACATCGTCGCTTGTTTTTGCCTATGCCACAAAGCTAGAATCCGATAACGGGGACGCTGTCGAAAATCACGTTTGACAACGTCATCCATCAAAAATGACGCACCGATGTACAAGCAACAGTACAAAATAAAAAGTAAGCAGCAGCAACATTCTCACAAATTTCTCTTTCTTTCACAGTTAGTGCTGGAGCATTCGGCGACAGAGCGATCGGCAATGCCGTGCAGCGCCTACGTTTCTATGCGGTGCGTTGACAGAATTCAGAGAAGCGCATCCCACAATTGGTATTTTTTTCGCAGCATCGAAGGAGCGAGGAGAAGCTGTATATTTTTTTTCGCTCATACTTGTTTTCCCATATTTGTTTAATGGAAAAGCGCACGGTTGGTCTGCGGTGGACGCCCCGCCGAGACGCTCCTCGACGTGTCGTCTGCGTCGTCGGCCGTGACGCCGTTGCCGGAGCTGTCCTCCTCGACCTGCAGCACTTCACCAAGCCGGGCAAAGAAGGGGGAGCGCGTTGGCGGTGCTGCCGCCGCGTCGCCATCGTCTTTCGCGCTGCTGCTACCGTAGGGCTGTGGACTCTTTCGCTGCGCCAGCACCATGTCGAAGAGCTGCTGAGCGCTGCGCGGTGGGGGTGGGGGTGGCCGTGGTGGTGCGTCCGATACGACGGAGCGGAAGGGCGAGTTGGCGTGCGCAACGCGATGCTCCTCCTGTGCCGCAGCCGATACCGGTTCGGCCTGCCCCAAGTCTTCAAGTACGACCTGAGAAAAATGATCTTCGCCCTCGTCTTGCTCTTTCTCTGGAATCGCGTAGGCGGCATCATTCAAGTGCGACGGCGGCGGTGGTGGCGGCTGCCGCCACTGCTGGTGCAGCTGCTGCAGGGCGAGCTGCTTCTGCCGTATCGCCGCCGCCGCGTCGAGCAGCTCCGACAAGGACAACGAGCTCAAGTCCCTGCCAGTATCTGGGGAGGCGCTGAGGCCGGCCAGATTCGACACAACAGCCGCCTCCTTGCCGCTCAGCGGGCTGCCACCGGACGGTGACGAGGCACGGCGTACCGCAGAGGAGCCGCGGCTGCCGCTCGATGGCAGTCGTGTGGACGCCTCCCGGAGCTGTTGCTGCTGCGGTGCCGGCAGCTGCGCCACGTAGTGGTCCGCCACTTCTTGCAGCGCCGGTGCCATGGCGAGGGACCCGTAGAGGTTGAAGTACGCCTGCTCCTCCTCGCTGACCGCTGCTGCACCCGCAAGCGCCTCCGCCCTCGCATCCGGCGACGTCCGCGGCGTCGTGCGGCGCACGTCAGACTTGAAAGGGGCGGGAGCGTAGGCGAGGGGGTCACGGTTCTCCTGCTCCGCCAGCCGCTTCCGCACCGCGGCCTCCCGCAGCACCTCGCTCCGCAGCTTCTTTCGCTGCCCAGCCGGGCCGTCGCTGTGGAACTCCACGGCGAGCGCACCCGCACGGGCCGCCTGCTGCCGCAGCTGCCGCTCCCTCCGCGCCACAGCCTTCTCCCGTGCCGCGAGCCGCTCCATTGCTGCACGCTCCCGCGCCGCCGCCTCGCGCGACTGGATGGCAGTGACGCCGTACACGACCTCCTTCTGCCGCTTCTCGAGCCGCCGCCGCTGCCGCTCAAGGCTCTGCTCGAGCTGCGCCTTCTCCTCCCGCAGCCGCGACACCTCCTTCCCTTGGTCGGCAACGAGGCTGCGGTCCTGCGTCAGCTGGTGCCGGAGTGCGTCGCACTGGCTGCGGAAGTCGCGGCTGCGCTCGTTGCTTGTCAGCACGGCGGCCTGCAGCTCCTGGGCCTCGCGGCAGAGCGCCTCGTACAGCAGGCGGTCCTCAGCACTCAGCCGAGTGGGCGTGAAGAAGTCCTCACCGTTGTTATTTGCTGCCGTCGCCTCTGCCGCCACCGCTTCACCCACTGACGAGGCGGCCGATGATGCGGAGGCCACGGAGCGCGTGGTGGCGGGCGTGGCGGAGGCAGACCGGCTCGGACGCAGCGCAGCCAAGGCGGCTTGAAAGCGTCCGCGCCGCGCACCGCTGTCCCCGCTTCGGTTCGTGTCCACTGCGCTAGCAACGGGACCAGAAGATCCATCAGAGGCCGCCATCGCCCCCGCTGGGTCGGCGTGCGCGTCGTCAGGGCCCACCACCACCCGCGAGCGCAGCTCCGGGGCAGCCGCGTTGGCAGCACTGCCAAGTCCACGCGGTGGTGGCGGCGGAACAAGCGGTGGGTGCAGCGGCGGCGCAGCGTCCATGGGCAGACGTCGTGCCTGTGGCTGTGGGAGTTGTGCGATGCTGTCGGCGCGCAGAAGTCGCTGCAGGGATGCCACCAGCAGCTGCTCCGAGCTTGCGACGGAGAGGGTGGCTTCCACCGTGTCCAGCGAGGGCACCACCTGGCGCAGCAGACACGCGTACACCATCAGCGCTACTCGCTGCCCACCAAGCTCCGCCACCGCCGCGGGGACTGCGACGTCACTGTTCTGCGCCGTTTCTCTCATCACCTCCTCGAGTCGCTCCAAGAAAGATGCGGGGGCAGCCCTCTTGCTTGCCAATACACCGGACAGACCATCTGTGGAAGCAGAGACCGTTGACTGCGCCGGCGCACCCACAGCACCACCACCATCCTCCAGCGTTGTCACCACCGCCTGCAGCAACTCGTGCAGTACAGGCGGTGGTGCGGCCAGAACGCTACGGGACAACGGGGTGGGGTGCAGCTGCAGAGACCACCGCGTGGTGGGCTGGTAGAGGCTCATAGCGGAGATGCCCTGCAGATCCTCGATGGATGTATTGCATACGTTCATGGTGCATGGTGCGGCGCTGTCAGTATCCGTGGAGAGGGGCGCAGAGAGGAGAAAGGCGTTGACGGCGGCAACACCCTTGTTAAAGGAAAGATCCACCAGCGTCAGCGTCGCACTCGCCGACAGAGTGGCGGCGTCGCTGTTCTTTGCTAAGGCGGGGCAGCTGGCGTCAAAGTGGGCCTGCATCTCGTCGCTCTCCCGAAGACTCAGGGCAAAAGCGTTGTGAGAGAGGTGCAGTTCGCGAAGGCGGGGGAAGCGCACCGCGGGAAAGAAGAGGGCGATGGCAAAGGGGCAGCGGTGACGCTCCTCATTAAGGAGGCGCTCTGCCTGTGATACGCCTGACGGGCTCACGTCACTCTTACGTGGTGCCGCCACCTCGTTGCCAGCCGCGCAGGTGCACTCGAGGAAGCTGTGCAGGTGGTTGTGGGCCACGTCGAGTACCTCCAGCGTGGCGGGCAGCGCTTCGATCCACGACGCCACACCTGCGCAGCTGCAGTGCCAGGGGTGATCACCGCCATCGAGTGCGTTATGACGGTTCACGCGGTAGTATGGGGTGCTGGACCGCCCCAGCTGGTTGTGTGCGAGGCGGAGCTCCACGAGGTTCACAAAGACGGCGTTCAGCCCTTGCACGCGTTGGATTTGGTTGTGGTCGGCGAGCAGCACGGCCACGGCGCTCGCCACTGTTGCCTCCTCCTCGCTCGTCTCCTCGGCGCTGAAGCAAAGGCGCGAGATGCCGCGATCACGGAGATCGATGTCCATCTTTGCCTCGAGAGGTGACTCCACTCTATCAACGGCGATCTGTTGCGCTGTGCGGTTTTTACTGCGGCTTTTCACGCTGCCAAAATGTCGCGTCACGAAATATGTATGTGTATTTGTGCTCTATGGAAGAGAGTTCGTGTTTGTATGTGTCTTTTCTTAGCCTGTGCTAGGCTGATCTATGAACAGTGTCTTGCTGCAATGGCACCGATCTCAAGCTCTGGTTCTTTCTCTATTTCTCTTTTCTTAGTAAGTAGTGAAGTAGCGGCGCTCAGCAAGCTCACACGCACCCTCAAATCGCAAGATGTGCGCTGCTAGAGCAGATTGAACAAATGCTTTCAGAATAGCAGCAGGAAGACAAAAACGAGTGAAGTTAGACAAACAAAGTTAATTGGTGCAGCTGTGCCTTTTTTGTATTCAGCTAGATGACCAGGCAAACCATCTGGTGCGCTTTTAGGATTTTTTTTTCTTGCAGCCACTGTCACGCAACGTCACGCATGACACACAGAGAGTAGAAGAGAAAGACGAGGATGTAGAGGCGATAAAGAGAAGACAAAAGCAAATTCTAAAAAAAAAAAACACAGAGAGAAGAGAATAGGTGATTGGCACCTCTTGAAGCACCTGCAGCATCTGTATCGCGTAATTGTTGTTGCTTGAAGCGCTTCAAGAGGCAAGAAGGACGCAAGAAGGAAGCACAACGTCACTTCGCTGTGCACAAAGGCACACGACAACTTTGATGCGACCATGCAGCTTTCACGCAGAGCCTTTTTGAGCCAACGCGACAGCAGCAGAGAGGGATGCCAATAGCACTGCAGCAAGGACTGACCTCTGCGCTACCGCAACAGTAAGGACAAGTTCTACTCTCGCTTTTTAATTGTCTATTTTGAGTTCGTCAACGAACTCGCACGGCTGCCCTTCCAACAGCACATGAACAACACGCCACTATAGTCCGCCTGACGTGACAAAGAGAGAGGAAAGGATCACGACAGAAGCAACGTGTTTTTGATGATCTTCGCGAGCAAAGCGATGACTGAAATACCGAAGAAAGCGATACTATGATGTGGAAGAGAGAGAAAAAAAAAAGAAGAATCGCAGGCACAAAGAGGCAGGCGAGTGCCAAGCTCAAAACCGTTCACGGCAGCAACGATAAAGAAAGGGGAAAAAAAACAAGTGAAGAAGGAGAAGATCTACAAGGTGCTCCCGTCTGCCACCGGCCTCCTCTGCTTCCTCACTGCTGCATGTCTGCGATGAAAAGCGAAACACAGCAGTCATCATGATGCTCGATTGTGGCAGATGACAGGGTGAGAGGTACAAGCCAGTGAAAAGAGGAAACCAAAGAGAAGGTGGACGCCAGAGAAGGCGATCGAAGCGAAGAGCGCCATCCGCCAATGACGAAGCGAGGAGAACAAAGAAAAAAGAAGAGGAGGAAAAGGGGAACAAATGCCTGCTCTCCCACATACGGCAACTCAAAAACACGCCTTGCTCTTTATAAGCCAACAAAAACAGCAATAAATGAGCTCTAAAAGGAAAAAAAAAAGGCGCAATGTTGGGAAAGGAGAGAGAAGGTTAGAAAGCGCACGGCAGTGGTGGCCGCAGCGGAGCGTTGGAGCAGCACGCCGGAGAGCCCTGTCAGTCAGAAGCATCACTAAGAGAGCAGCGCGGAAACAACAGAAGGAATAAGTACAGTGACAAGGAAAAAAGAGAGACCGCAGAAGCCGGTCGTGCGCACCAGACAATTCGGAAAAGTCAAGAGAGAAGGCGTGTGGCAGAGCATCTGCACGTGCGTCCTTTAAAATTCCAGGTAGGTGTCGCGGGCCGAGGCAACCTCGCCCGTGTGCGAGCCGCGTGGGTTGCGCGGCACAGGGCTCTCGCGGTTGACGCCGCTCGACGCGTGAGCCGAGCCGCGGTCGTGTTGTGTGTCTAGCTCGTCGTCCGAGGGCACCAGCACGTACGACTCCTCGCTGCTGCTCTCGTGAAAGATGCGCACGTTTTCGGAGCCGTGCACGATGCTGCCACCGTGATGGCTGTTTGACGCGAGGCTGCGCAGCGACTGCTGGGTCTGCATGTCGATGGTGAGGCGATCGGCAGCCGCGATATGCGGGTCGGAAAGGCGGTGGGGCTGTCCCTTCTTCTGCAGCGTTGCCGCATCGAGGAACTGCCCAGGCCAGGCGTGGGGGCGGCCACCCTCGTCGTGGGAGCGGTGGCTGTGGTGCGAGGAAGGACGCGAGGAGGCTTGCGGCTGCGGCTGCGGCTGCTGCGGCTCCCATTCCTGCGGCCGGTTGCTGTGCTGCGATGAGCGCCGAGAGCTGTGCTGTTGCTGTGGCTGCGGCTGAGAAGAGCCAGGGCCGTAGCCGCTCGTCTTCCCACCCGGGCCAACGCCGCCCTCTGCTCGCTGATGCCGTCGGGGCTCCTGCCGGTGACGCATGTTCGCGTGCCGCGCCGCGAGGTCGTGGAGGCTCTGCTCCATCTCGTGCATGTCGGCGTGCTGCCGGTGGCGCCGCGGTTGCGCGTCGCTGTCGTGGTGCTGGTGCCGGCGCGGCTGCCCGGCGTCGCGGTCGGCCTCTTCGCGGGCACTCCGGGGCGGCTGGCGGTCGTCGCGCCAGTAGGTGGGGTGGCTGCTGTACGTCTCCTGCGGGGCAGGCGGCTGGTGGAAGGCGTGGTCTGCCTCGGCATCAGCGGGGCCGGCGGCGACAACGCTGCCGCGCAGGTGCGGGCGGCTCGCCGTGCGTCCCGGGCGTCGTGCGTTGGGCGTGGAGTCCACCACCTGCTCGTAGTCGCGGGGGTCGCGGCGGCGGCCCGATGAAGTGACGGAGGCCGTCTCGCTGTCAGCTGCTGCGTCGCGGCTGTGCGGCGCGGGCTTTGTCGGACGGTTGCTGATGGTGACGGCGTGGGAGGTACTCTCCGCCTCGGCAGACGCACGGCGGCGGCTGGCGGAGTCGCGGGGGCCGTTGGTGCTGAGTGCGCCGCGCACCTCCGTCTCGAGAGCGGCGATAGACTGCCACTCCGTCGGGTCGTACATCGCCCGCAGCCGCTGCTGACTCCACGGCGCCGCCGCCGGCGACTGCGAGCGCGGCGAGGGCAGCCCGTTGAGCCCCTGCGACATGGAGTTGGTGCGGCTGAAGACGAGGCCTTCCGTGGGGTCGAAGTCCGCCGCGCCACGGCCGTCAGCGGTGTCGCCGCCGTCCCGTGCGGTCTGCTCGTCGCGGTGGGCGGGCGAGGAGAGCATCAGCAGGGGTGCCGCGCTGTTGGCGCCGCCAGCGGCGTTGTAGGCCGAGCCGGTGATCATCAGCGGCATCTCCGGCCGCAAGGCCATCGGGCCGCGGTAGGAGCGGGTGCGGTAGGCCAGCAGCGCTGCCTGCACCTTCGCCTTGGTCAGCTGCCGTGTTGCGTAGGTGGCCACCGCAGGCGAGAAGGCGTGCGTGCCGTCGAAGATGTGAGGGAGGCTGAGGCCGCGGAAAAAGGGGTGTGAGACGAGACGCAGCGCCGGGCCGTGGACAGCGCACGCGGTGTGGCAAAAGACGGCGTCGAGAATGGCATCAAAGAAGTCGCGCAGCTGGAAAACCCACGGCATCGCCTCCAGCACGTTCTCCGCCTCGCCCTCGCCGTCGTCGGTCTCGAAGGCAATGCTCGACGTCTCGCTTGCTTCGCGGGCTGACTGCAGATACGCAGCGGCGAGGGAGACGCCGATGGTGCGTCCCTGCGAGCCCACACGCGGCGGCACCGCCCGCACCACGCGCCGACCGCGCCGCGGTGCCGTCGTGCCAAAGAACTCCACCTCCTCCGCCTTGGTGGAGATCCAGCTGTCCAGCGAGCGGCTGACGCTGCGCAGCACGCGTTGGTGCACGTAGCGGCGCACCCGCATGCCGACCGTCTCGGCCGCCGTGCCCGCCACCCCGGCGCTGCTGTCCGTCACCACCTCCTGCCACACGTCCAGAATGTCCACCGGCGTGAAGAAGCGCGTGAGCGTCGGCGTCGGCGTCGGCACCGGCGGCGACTTCTTCGGCGTCACCAACGCGCTGCCGTCGCCCGCGAAGAGCTCGAAGCAGAGGGTCAGGTAGGTCCAATAGTCATCGTGCATCGTCCAGGCGCGCTCCCCGCCGCCGATGGACTCGCTCAGCATCTGCTCCAGCACGTAGAGGGGCGGCAGGTACTCCAGCACGCCGCACTGCTGCCGCTCGTAGCCCCAGGCCAGCGTGTTCACGCCAAGGTCTGGGACAAAGACCTGGATGCGGCTTGAGCACACCGTCGGCGGTGCTCGCCGCGCCTTCTTCCCCCTCTCCGGCGTGTCGACGACGCTCTCCGGCTCCTCGTCGTCCTTGGCGGCGCTCTCGATGCGGACAAGAACGCGCTGCGGCGGGCAGGGGCCGAGCAGCATGCCCTTGCCGTGCAGCGACGTGATGAGCAGCAGCAGCTGCGCCGCCACGACGTGCGCGAGCTCCAGCTTCACCTCCTCCCGCATCCCACGCGCGCTCTCGTCGGGGCGTAGAATGGCGTGCACGAAGTCCTTCAGCGACATCACCGCCGTCGACTGCGTCATGCTCTTCAGCTGCGCGTTGTAGTCGATGGCGTCGCGTTCCGCCGACCCGCCCACCGACTGCTCCAGCGCCAGCGCAGAGATCCACGGCTCCTGGAAGATGTAGTAACGCTGCTCGTCCACCAGCACGCCGTAGACGCGGGAGTGGAAAGGCAGGCGCGTGGCGTACTCCATCATGATGGCCGCCTCCACGTCCTGCTGGAGGAGGTGCTCCTGCTTCGCCTTCACCGTCTGCCCGCCAGCCTCGCTCCACTCCGCATCGGCGGCGGCGTCGTACGTTGGCGCCATGCGGCCGCGGTTGCGCGGCATCACTCGCACGTCGAACACCTCCGACGTCTTCTGGCTCACGGCGCGGCGGATTGCACCGTAGGCGGTGAGCCCCACCACCGTGTCGGTGTTCGGCGCAGCGCCGCTCTCCTCCTCCTCCGCCTTCTTGGCCGGCGCCAGGGTGCTTGTGAAGATGGAGCTGCGCCGCTGCTGCCGGCCCGTCGCCGCGCTCTGCTCGCTGCGGGCGCCGTCGTCGCCCTCCTCGCCCTCGCCCTCGCTGTCGCCCATCACGAAGTCCTCGAGCGTCAGCGGCTCGCGCGGCTCCGGCTCGGTCTTCTGCACCGCCTCGGGTGGAGCCGCCAGCGTCAGCACGGCGAAGTCGAGACAGTTGCCGTGGTACGTCTCCTCGCGCGCCTGCCCGGCAGCGATGCGGCCGAACGAGGCGACCCACGGCACCATCGGCGACGACGTGGCGCAGACGCGCAGCCTCGAGTAGCCGAGGCCCGCGCTGGCGGCGTCCTCGCCCTCGCTGGCCTGCACGTCGACGATGTCGCACTCCGTCGCCCACAGCAGCGCCTTGTAGGCGGACAGAAAGGCAGATTTGGTGGAGAAGGAGAGGGCAAGGCCCTGCAGGCGGCGGTACGCCATCACCGTCGTGGGGCAGAAGCGGGGCACCTCGGCCACCGTCTTGCCGCCGTGGATGCCGCTGCAACGGAAGGGCAGCAGCACCAGCGTGAGCTCAATCGTGTACTTGAGGCGGGAGCTGATGGTGACCATCGTCAGCGTCAAGTACTGGCCCGCCTTGCCGGCATCCGCGGCGTCGGCGAAGGTGTCGCGGTCGTCCTCGTTGTTCACCATCGCGATCTGGCGACTCTTGGTGGTGAGGAGGCGCTTCTTGTACTCCTTCAGCGCCACGGGGTCGTCGACGATGCGGGGGGTGAGGGGGAAGGAGGAGGCCGGCGGGGCGATGAGCTGCCCCAGCGTCAGGCCCTCCGAGCCGTAGTTGACGGCGGACGGGCTGAGCGACTCGCGCGGGAAGAGGAGGAGCTCGTAGCAGCGCACGTCGAGTGTCGTGCCGTCCTTTGGCTGCAGCGGGACGCCGAGGGCCTGCCCGCCGCAGATGCGCAGAATGCGGCGGGGTGCGGCGCCGTCCTTGCGGATCGCCGGTCTCCCGTCCTCCCGCAGCGCCTCGGCGACGCACCACAGCCCGCCCAGCGTCGCCACCCCTCGCGAGTCGGCACCGGTGGCACGCTGCGCCGCCTCGGAGCCGCTGCCGGACTCCGCCGGGGAGTCGAGCGGCGCATCGACGATGTTCTGCATCTCCACGTTGGCCAGCTGCATCGGCTGCAGGTTCAGGTAGCGCCGCACGCCCTCCTCCCGCACACCGCTGCTGCTAATCAGCTGCCGCAGCGCGTCGTCGCGGCTGTGCTCGTACTCGACGCACCCGCACGTGCCCGTCGCGCTCTCCGCCGGAGCCACCTGCACCGGCTGCAGGGCACGGACAATTCTCTCTGTGTCGTGGCGGCTGCCCGGGGCGGCACTGGCGCGAGCGACACCCGTGCAGCTTGCTGCCGTGTCGTAGGCGTGTCGCGTCCAAAGCCCGTCGTTGGCGGCCTGCGCCGCCTGTGCGTGCTGCTGCGACACCGCCTCGGTGTACACCGCCGAGGGGTCGAAGTTGAAGCGGACGCGGGTGCGGCGGGCGATGCTGAGCCGCTTTGTGCTGCGCGGCGGCGCGGGGTGGCGTGCCGGCTTGTTGGGCCGCGGCGCGCTCTGGGCCGCAGCGGGGCTCTTTGTAAAGCTCGCGTTGTCCTCCTCCAGCTTGAATTCCTCCTCGTCGTCTTCTCGCTCATTCTCGTCTCCCTCGCCGAGCTCCTCCTCAAAGAAGACGGGGCTCTTGATGGACTCCGGCGCGGCGGTGCGCTTGACCGCCTCGGCGTGGCGCTTCTTCGCCCCCGCCTCGACAGCGCGCCGCTTCGATGCGAGGATGTCCTGCGCACGCTGCGAGAGTCGCCGTGGCGGGGCGGGAATCTCCTGCAGCGGCGCGGCCGTCCCCTCGCCGCGTCGGGGGCTGAAGAGCATCCACGCCTGCCGCCCGTCCGCCGTCTCGGTGAGCCGCACCTTTGCGCGGTGCAGCATCACCCGCTGCCCGTTCTCGTCTGTCGTCATGGGCGTCGGTGCGTCGTCGAGGGCGGAGGGGGACGGGATTTGCGGGTGGCGGTGCGCGTAGCTGCCAACAGCCGAGCCACCACGCGCGGCGCTGCGGTTGCCTGTCCGCCCCGGCGTGGCGTCGTCGAACTGGAAGGAGATGGTGTCGTCGGTGCGCGTGTTTGTGTCCTCGACGTGGAAGTTCACCGTGTTGTTCGTGGGCGTCTCCTGCGCCACCTCGAAGGCGATCGGGGAGTCCGCGTTGGTGCTGCTCTCCACCGGCGTCCGCGGCGTCGCGTGGCGGCTGCTGTGGCGGTTCGACCGCGGTGGCACGAGCGGGCGGGCGGCGGCGCCGGCGTTGGTGTGCTGCGAGCGCGTCGAGAGCGGCGGCACGGCATCGACGTTGCCCGCACGCGGCGTCCGTGGCGTTGCGGCGCGGCTGCCGGCGCGGCTTAACGGGATTTGCGGTGGCGCATCGCGCTGGGCACCGCCGCCCGGTGTGCGGGGGAACTCCGACGGAGTGTTGGCGCGGCTGGCTGAGCGACTCGCGGCGGCGTGGACGGCGCGTGGCGACACCCGTGACGGCGGCAGCGACGACAACGGCACGCGACTCGTCGGCGTCGGGGCAGCAGCGCCTTCCTGCCGGCCGGGTCGGATCACATCCTCATCCACCCGCAGCACCTCGCCGGGGTCGTTCGGGTCGGCGTCCTTGCGGCGCCGCATCACGACCTTGCGCCGCACCACCTTCGTCTTCTTGCGCTGGCCGTCGCTGCCGATGGAGCCGGCACTCGACTCGCGGGGCGTGCCGTGGGCGGTGGAGGCGGCGCCGCGCTGCGACCCTGTGCGGTGCGACGGGTCGTCCATCGCAAAGTTGATGGAGCTGGCGGTGTCATCGCGGGGGGCCGTTGCGCCGAGCTGCGGTGTGCCATTTGGCGTCTGCCGGCCTGATGGAGCACCGGCACGCCGCGGCACCGGCACCGCGAGCCCCGATGCCCCGCCCACTGACGGCGCGGCGCTGCTCGAGAGGACGTCGAAGTTGACGCTGTGCTGCGAGGCGGAGAGAGGGGCGGCTGCAACGCGGTTGGGGGTCGGCTCGACGTTGAAGTCGACCGACGTGGCCGACGCGTCGGGGAGAAAAGCGGCGGAGTCGGCCTTGGCGGCGAGGGGCCGCGACGACGTCACGCTGTCGTTGCGTACGGAGCCCGCCGCTCTATCGGCCGTCGCGGTGGTGGGCGGCATCGCGGGCTTTGCCTGCGTCGGTGTGCCGACTGGGGGAGGAGTGGGAGGCGCGGAGGCAACCCCGTTGCTGCGCTGCCCCCGCCGCTCCATCACGGCGTGGTCGGTGCTGTCCTCGTCGCTGTCGCTGACGACGAACTGCTGGAAGCGACCTGCCATGCTGCACGCACACGTGTCGGCTGTGAGTTAAGAAGACTGAAAAGGCGAAATGCGAAAGCAGAAAGAAGTTGTTTTTTTAGAAATGCACAAAGCAGGAAAAAAGGCAAAACTCCCTAGAGGTGATGAGGGTGCGCTGTCGAGTGAAGGCGTAGGCGACCAGCGGGCACAACGACAACACCTTTCTTTCCCTCGCCGTCGATCTATTGATACAGGGCAGATGAAAGGCAAAAAAAAAATTTAAAAAGGGGTAAAGGGGGAAAAGGCAAAAAAAGTATGATCAATGAAACCTGCACGATACGGCCTCGTCAACACGTGCCACCTGTGCAGCGACAGCAGTAGCAGCAGCGGCGCTGAGGATAAAAACAGCTGAAAGTCAGAAATATGTATAAGAAAATAGCTCACCAAACCACAAGACAACGCCGCACGGAGCTTTCGCGCAAAAACAAAACAAAAAAAGAAGTGCCAACGTCTCTCTACTGGAGAAAAGAAAGGCAAGGGAGAAGAAGTCAACAAGGAGGTCGGTTTTAAGCAGGTTCTCACACACGCACGCACGTGTGACAGTTTTCGAGTCACAGCAGCCTTTCGTGCCACCAGGGAAACAACGGCTCGATTGCGTCTTTTTCGTTTGTTCGTTCGTTTGAGCTCCGCTTCTCACACTTGATGGCGCAATGCAGCGCGAAACGGACAAGTTGTGCGAGAAGAAAAAGAAAGGACGCTGTTAAAACGATAAAAGGGCAAAACCTGAAGACGATACTCCTGACTGTCGTGCCGCAAGCCTTCCTCCTTTGTTGCTGTGTTGTGTGTGTTGTGTGTTGTGTGCTGTAGGGAATATTTTTTTTTTGATATCTATCCGCTGCGATTAACGACGCTGGCAGCGAGAGGAGAGAGAGAGAGAGTCTCAAAGAGAAGCGCAATCTCGAAAGAGCACCACAAATCAGCGTTGTTTCTTTTTCACCTGCGTGCGGGGTTGTAATGGAAGCGTTAGTGGCGAGTGTCCGAAGTATACAACAGAAAGGAGAAATAAAAAAGGGGAGGAACAAGGGGGAAAGGGGGAAAGGGACAATGAGTGGGCGAGTGTCGAATAGAAGAGGATGAGGTGACGGCTCAACAGAGGTGCACGGCACGGAGTAGGAGTATTCCGCTCCCTCGAATGCAAATGAAGATAGCGGCGCTACTTCGAGGAAACAGTGAGGTCGCGGTGCCATGAGAGAAGAGAGAAGGAGAGAGGTGGACGCTAATAGATAACTTTTTCCTTTCCACAACCCCTCTCTTCAGTTCGAGACGATGCACAAAAGTCCACGCTTTCTGTCGCTTTCTGCACGCTCATTGTGGTAAGGCAACAACACCACTATCTCTCTCTCTGCAAGAGATGGTTAAAGAATTAGAGACGAGAATACAGCTGGAGTAGAGAGGGCAATATGAGTGAAAGAGGCAAAGCAACAGTTCCAAAAGGCGACACAGGGAGGGAGAGGGGAAAAGATTGCCGCAGAGGCGCGACACACTCAAATACACCCGCACGCAATTCATATGGAAGAGACGTGGGTAAAAAAAAAAAAGTAGCATGAAAACACATGGGAAAGCACCACTGTACATCGCAGGGAACATGCAGCGAGAGGGAAAGAGGGAGGGGAGTGACAGCCATCCAACGACGGGCGGGGAAAAAAAAAAGCAGGAGTTGTGGAAGAGAAGAAAGCCTCGGCGGACACGCACACACACACGAGCAAGTATACATGTAATAGTGTTCTTGATTATTCAAGCCAGCAGCAGCAACAAGAAGGCCACCAAACAAAAAGAGACATAGATTATCGGTGAAGTGGTACATCCCGCATGATCAGAAAAAAAGAAAAAAAACTGGAAAGGGTAGCGACAAGAGCGCAACGAAGCTTGAGAGGTACCGCCGCCGTCTGGAAGTTACGAAAGCCACTCTCACTTGCCCTTCAGCAGCTCCTGCGGAGACGGCAGCTTGTAGTAGCCCGTGTAGCCCTCCTCCCCGTCTAGCTCCTCCTCCATGTTGGCGGAAGTCAGGTCGACGTCGTCTGTGTACACGTCGTCCGGCACCGCACGGCCGGCCTGCTTCTGCTTCTGCTTCTGCAGACGCGCGTAGGTGTCGTTGAGCTCTGCACACCGCACCGGCGAGAGGGGAACGGCATCCTCGAAGTCGTCGTCGTCGTCCGCAGCGTCAGCCGCCTCGTCGCTGCCCGGCAGGTCGAGTGCGGGAGGCAGCGGCCGGAGGCGGTGCAGCGGCTTCGTGGCGTTGAGCTTCGGTGGGGAGAGGGCGGCGTGGTCGCTGCGGTGGGCCGCGCTCTCGGCTGTCGACAGCGCGTCGAGCGGCGGCGGCTGCGGGAAGTGTCGCGGCGGGCTCGCGGTAGGGGAGAGGCCGCTCTTTGCCACCTGCTGCGCGACGGCTGCGTTGGACGTCGGGGTCGAGGCGGTGCTGCTCGTCGTGCGCGTCACGCGGCGGCGCTGCAGCAGGTCCTTCAGGTGCTGCAGCATCTCGGTGTAGCCGTCCATCGAGCCCTGCTGACCGCCGCCACTGCCCACGTGTGCGCCGTGGCCAGACGAGGGGCTCGGCGGCAGGCTCACCTTCGGCGACGCCGACGGCGAGGCGGAGCGTGGTGCGTTGCGGCCGACGTCGCCGAGCGAGAGCGCCGTGACCGGTGCGGATGTGGTGGGCGGTGGGTTGCTGCGGGAGCTGTAGGGACGCCGCTCCTTGCGGGCCGCCGGGTCCGACGCCGCCGAGGCCCACACGCCGTCGCTGCTCGGTGCCACGGAGTGCGGGGCCGATCCCGGAGCGCCGCCCTTGGCGTTGCCTGCCCCGCTCTGCCGCTGCTGCTGGCGCTGCTTCAGCAAGGCGAGCTGCCCCACCGGGTAGGCCTCGCCTGCCGCACCGTCGGACCTCGTGGGTTTGTCGTCCGGCGCGCGCAGACTGCGCAGTGCCTCGAGCGTGTTGGGGACGGCACTGCCCTCCGCCTTGCGGCGCCGCTGCTGCTCCTCGGCGAGGAAGCGCTCGTCGTCGTGCGAGACGCCCTCCCGCGCCATCCCAACGTAGACGCCGGCGTCGTCGGAGTGGTGGCGGTTATGCGGCCGCCGCCCCACGCCCACTTCGGACGGGGCCAGATTCAGCGCGGGCAGGTCCTTCACCTCAGCGCTGCTCTGCCCCCCGCCGAGCTGCTGGCGCCGCCGTCGCAGAATGCGCAGCGCCTCCTCAACCGGGCCGCTGCCGGCTGCTGCCACCGCTGGGGCCGTCGTTGACGGTGGGCTCGCGGTGACGCTGCGCGGGATGTCGACGAGCTCCGCCGGCGGGGAGGCGCTGCGGCCGTTCGCCTTGGCTGCATGCGCGCGCGGGGAGACGGCAGGGGAGAGGTTGGCGGCAGCGGCGCGCTCCGGCACGGCGTCAAGACGCGGACTGACGCGTGCGACGGGGCTCTGCGCAGGGGACAGGTGGTCGTCGCCGCGTCCGCTGATCGGCTTCAGGTAGCCCTGATGCACGCGGCTCGGTCGCTGCAGGCGGGGGTCGCCCGCCGCACGAGGCGAGATGACCTCCCCTGCATTGGCGTTGTTGATATCGCCTCGTCCCACAACGTCGTTCGTCAGCGCCGGCATCGCAGTGCGGGGAGAGCGCCGGTCGTGGGCCTCGCTGACGAGTGGCGCCAACGTCGACGGCCGCCGCAGCGCATCACCGCCGCCGTCGTGCGAGTGGCGGGCCTGGGCGGACTGCGCGGACTGCAGCACCATCTTGTGGCCGCCAACGCCGTCGTCCAGCCCCGCCGTCGCCGGCGCCTTCTTGCGGCGCGACGGTGTCTGCGCGGCCTTTGCATTGCCGATGGCGCGCCAGTCGATGTTCATCACGTCGGCGTTGGCCGCAGCCGCAGTGGGCGAGAGGCCCTTCGCCGGCGACTGTGGACGGCGCGGCTCAGCAGCAGCAGCAGCAGCGGCGGCGGCTCGCTGCTCAATCTGCCCCGGCTGAGGAGAGTTGGCCGCGTACACCACCTTGCGAGCCGGGCCGTTTGCCGAAGGCTTCGGGCTCACAGCTGCCACGTTGCCGCCTCGCTGCGGGGTGGTGGGCCTCTGCGGTGTGGTGGGCCGGCTGAGGGGCTGCGGCGCTCCGTTGCGGCGCGGGTCGCGGCCGAAAACACCACCACCATTCCCAGCTGCCGGGCTCGCTGGGGACCGCGGTCCGGCCGGGGAACGACTCCGCGGTGACTTGTCCTCCGACTTGGGCCGTGCCTGCGCGCTGCCAAGCTGGCGAGGCGGGGAGTTGTGCGCGCTGGCTGGCTCCGACGCGCGCGGGGCCTCGCGTTGGACGGCGTACGCGTTGGTCGGCGAGACGGCCGCGCGCTGGTTCTCCAGCACCCGCTTGAGCTCCTTTTGGCGGAGGTCGTTGCGCCGCTCTCGGTTCTCTAGCTCCTCGCGCTGCTTCTTCAGGTAGGCCTCCTGCTTGCGGCGCATGTAGGCGTGGATGGTCTCCTTCGCCCTGTCGTCGGTGTTCTTGCCGTACTTGGCAATGATGGCGTCGACGCGTCGCATATCGGCGTGGAAGGCGTCGGGTGCGCCGCTCGTGGGTCGCTGCGCTGCAGCCGCCGCTGCTGCTGCGTTGTTGCCGAGGTTCACGTTGCTGCGGGGCGACACCTGCGCTGTTGGTGAGCGATAGGCGGGGTTCTGCGGCGACGGCGCAGGCGCTGCGCTGCGGCCACCTGGCTGCTCCGCCACGATGGGGTTCGCCTCGGCCTTGCGCTGGTACTGATTGTAGAAGTGGTGCACGTCGTAGCCGCGGTTTGGCGCGGCAGCGGCGCTGTGATTGTCATTGTGCTGCTGCTGCTGACCTGGTGCAGACGGCTTCGGGCCCACGACGGCGCCGCCACCGCCGTTGCCAGCAACGCCGCCCTTCTGCGGTGACAACACGGGCGATCGCGTAGGAGCGCCGGCGGGGGCGGCGGACTTGTGCTGTGCCAGCGCGAGGGCGGCGGCCTGGCCAGGCGAGATGCCCTCCTTTGCCGCCGGCCGAGGAGAGACGGCGGGCGGCTGCGGAGAGGGCGGGCGAGGCGCCTGGTCCATGCCGGACTCAAAGTCAATGATGTCCTTAAGCCGCACACGGCACTGCGTGGCGAGCATCAGGTTCTCCTCCAGCTGCTCTAGCGCCTGCCGCATCAGGGGAAGGGCAAGGGTCTGCTTGATGCTGGGCCGCCGTGTTGGCTCCTTCTGCAGGCACCAGTCCACCATCTTGCGGAAGTCAGACGAGTACTGGCTCGACAGCGGCGCGTAGTTGCCCTTCACGATGCGCTGCATCAGCTGGTTCATGCTGGTGCCGTCGAACGGGTGCCGCCCACCCGTGGCGCACTCGTACAGCAGCACGCCGAGGGCCCAGATGTCACTCTTGTTGTTGTAAGGGCGGTTGCGACACAGCTCGGGCGAGAAGTAGTATGGCGTACCGCACACGGTGTTGGCCATACCCATTGTGTTGCGCAGCACCGTGCTGATGCCGAAGTCGCCTAGCTTGACGGCGCCGTTCTTCATGAGAAAAACGTTCATTGTCTTGATGTCGCGATGCAAGATGTGGCGGGCGTGGAGGTACTCCATGGCGAGGCAGATCTGTGAGAAGTAGTAGAGCATGCTGGATTCTTTCATCGGGCCACGGCTCTGCTTCACCTTGCCCGCCAAGTCACCACCGTCGCAGTACTCCATCACGATGTAGAGGTTGTTTTTGTTTTCAAACTGCTCCACGTAGCGGACGATGTTGGGGTGCTGCAGCTGCTGGAGCACCGTGCACTCGTGCCGCGCCTCGTCCCGCTCTTTCTTGCTCATCTTCATCAGCGAGACCTCTTTCACGACGAAAAGCAGCCCATCGGTCTTGCGCTTGATCAGGATGGCGCTGCCGAAGCTGCCCTTCCCGAGCACCTTCACCTTCTGGTATTTATCCATTTTTTTTTGTGGTGTTAACGGCTTTGATGCTTTGGTTCCTCCTTCGTTAGGGTGCCCGAAATGGGAAGTGGGGCAGGCCAAAAACTTGTTTTGTGTTGTGTATGTGCGGCGTTTGCACTAATGCTTGTCTCGATCTTGTCTGTGATGGTGACTGTGTGAGTGTGAGCGCGGGTAAAGAGAAGGCTGCTGACGGTGCGAATTACATGAAGTCTATCACGCCAGACAAATACATACACGCAACCCGTTTATGGTGAGCGCGAACAGACAAAGACACACACACAAAAGCGCGTTTTCCTCCGCAAGAGAGAAAAAATAAAGCTCTAAACAACAAAAAAGAATGCAAAAAAAAAAAAGAGGAGGGTGGCGTCAACCCAAATATACAGTGAGCAGAATAACAACTAAAAAGAAAAGAGGCCGCCAGTAATGTCGGTATTTGAGGTTAACGGTCTTTGTGTGTATGTAAGCGGATGTGCTTTTTTTTCTCGTTTTGTGACGGAATGGGAGAAGGTGCAAAACGGAGCGCAGCTTCGTATTAGCTGAGTCCCTTTCTTTTCTCTTTTTATTTTCTACTTTCCTTGACGTGGTGGACCGCACAAAAACAACAATGGAAAAAAAAAGTAGTGCGAGAAGCGGAGACAGCAGCTGCCCGTAACGTACAATAATAAATTTGCCCTGCGTAGCGCGCACCTAAGCAGTTCGCAGCTTTTGTTAGTTTGTTTGCTGGGCTGTTCCTTGTCCGCCAATCGTTCCTTTTGCGCTTTTTTCTCTCGCTCAAAGAGGTATGGGGAGAGAGGACTGTTTTGCAGAACGGATGACTAAAAAAGGGAAAGAAAAAACCAGTCCGCTTGTCGCTGGTGTGCAGCAGAGAGAGGATATGTTGAGCGAAGAAACGACAGGAATAGAGAAAGTCAAGATGAAAAGATGCGACGGTGAAAGGGGCGTGTGTGAGCAGAGAGACGCGAGGCGCCGCGCATCAGAAGCCAAAGAAGCAAGTGCTATGAACTGACGGCCACAGCCGTTGTGCGAGTCTCCGCAGAACTGCGCAGCACCGACACAAATTCTGCAGCGCGTGCGCGTCCCTGCTGCGTTGCTGGCCCACGAAACACGAAGGAAAGTCGTGCGGAGTAGTTCATAAGCAGCGCGTCACCTGCAGCAAAGACATGCGTGTTAAGCCCCGACGCTCTTGACTGTCCCTACTGCTCCTTAAATGCAAGGGGGATAGAGAGGGCTGCGCGGCATGTGTCGCGACGAAGAGCCGCCACGCACTGGGCACGAAACACATTTCCGACCTCGACGCAGGCGTGCCGAACCAACGCAACGCACAGGATTCACTACATCTGCGAAGCCCTTTCTTCACAAACCCGGCAGGGTTGACGCATTCCGACTTTATACTTTTTATGTTGTTTTCAATATTATTGTTTTTTTTTTTTCAGATATTTAAGAAAGCCACTTCGATAAAGACAACAACACAGGAATGACCATTACACCAACGCACCGATAAAGAGGGAGAGACACACGAGTACAAGTAGACAGACACAACATTCCATCAAAAAGCTAAGCACGGAAGAGGAACACAAACAAAAACAAAGGAGATCGATACACGAATGCTCGCACAACAGTGCAACACGGCTCCTTACTTCTCGCAGCCACAACGTGCCACATCAACAACCAGAAAAAAAAAGGAGGAAGAAATAAAAAGATCAAGTAGCTATCTACCCTACAATAGAGAACAGAAGCGGAGAGAATTGGAGCGCGCAGCTGGAGGAAATACAATAAAATTAACTAAGGGAGCAAACAGCTGGCGCTCTGATTCAAGACTGAACCTTCTAGACCATGAAAACACCAAAAGGCGAAGAAAAAACATATATACCCGTGAAGGTCATTATGACTTTGCACCGTAAAATCGTCTTGTCAGCAATTTTTCTTTTCTATCGTTCTGTGAAACATCCTCATTAAGCTGGAGCCAAAAGAGAAGAACACACAACAAAGACGCAGACGAAATCCGGTAGCGAAGCAATGCGGCGGAAACGAAATGACAGAGAGAGAGAGAGCTAGAGAGAGACCTACAAAAAGTAGAACGAAAGTGGTGTGCGTGACCTAAATGGCCCTTGCTGCACGTTTGCGCTGTCTCCTCCTCGTCTCTTCCTCTCGCTCCACCAAGGTGCGGCAACCGCAGCGACGAGTTTCTCTCGCGTTTTTGGTAGGGTGTTTAAAACTGCGCCACCTCGTCGTCCTCGACACGCGACTGCTCCTCGCCCACCGGCGGGTTCACCACCGTGTACGTGTCTGCCTCCGTCCCGGCCGCGCCGGCCTCGCTCGACGCGGAGCTCGAGCCAGCCGCGGACTCCGCCACGCGCTTCTGCTCCCCTCGCACGGTGCCGAACTTCGTCTTGATGTTGGACCCCGCGGCCTCCCCAGCACCAGCAGCAGCGGCGCCGCCGCGTGTCTTCGAGCCCGACGCCGGCACCGCCGCCTCTGCCCGGCTGCCCTCCTTCGCCGTCTTCTGGTTCTCCTTCGGCTTGCCGTCGCGGCCGTAGCGGATGCCGACGGCGCTGTCGGGGCGTTTCGGGTGGTACTTGGCGTTGTGGATGATGCGCTTGTACGTAAACTCCACGTACACCGACGCCGCGAGGACGGCGACGATGGCCACGATGAGCACGATGAGGATGGACGTCGCCGTCTTCTTGCCAATGCCACCCGACGTTGTCTCGACGGGGTTGTACGCGTCGGAGTCGTAGCGCAGGGCGGCGGAGATGCCGCGGCTCAGCGACACGGCGTAGAGCAGCGTCTCGTCGCGCTCCGCCGTCTTCACCACCTGCGACGCGTGCGTGGCGTTTGGCGCCGTGTGTGCGTAGGTGGAGAACTTGATGGCAGCGCGCACCGACATCTGTACCCGAATGCTGCTCGACGAGTGCAGCAACGAGCCCGGGATAAAGGCGAAGTTGAAGGGCTCCGAGATGACGCTCTCCTCCGCCGCGTTGGTGCGAAGACCGATGCGGCGGTAGCTGAGCGACGACGCGTAAAGCTCCCATGGCAAGTAGCTCATCGATGCAGACGACGAGGCGTCGCTGTTGGGGTCCATCCACATCGCCTCCTCCGCGCGCTCCGCCGGCGGCGGGTGGTCGCCGTCGAGGAGAATGTTCAGGTAGCCGCCCGCGGCAGCTGCGGCGAGGGTGCTCGACGCGATCTCAGACACAGGCACGCTGAGGATGAGGTACTGCAGCTCGGCGACGGTGTAGGCGGAGTTGTTGGTCAGCTGGTCGTCCTGGATGATGTTGTTGATGTTCTCGTTCGTCACCTTGTCCAGCTCTTCCTGGATGTTGGGGAGGGAGAACATGACCCAGTCGTTGACACCGAAGGTGCGCTCGTCCTGCACGGCGCACATCGACACGGCGCGGGTCTGCCCGTTGTTCGTCAGGTTAGCCGTGAAGGAGCTGATCTGGACGTGGGTGTTGCTCATGTACGGCGTTGCCGAGCACTTCTCCAGCGGGGTGAGCCGCTCCGGTGCGCCGTAGTGCTCCTCCTCGCTCTCCTCCTCCTCCTCCTCCTCCTTGGTGTGCGAGATTTTGCCGTCGGGGAAGGCCAGCGGCGAGGCGTTGTAGGGCTGCACGGGAAGCGAGGAGCCGAGAGGGTCGGCGACGGGCCAGTAGCTGCTCGGGCGGCACATCTGCGCGTCGAGGAAGCGCGTGTTCAGCTCGCTGATGTAGTCCGTCTGGTTCACCACGACGTGGAATACCTGACCGTTCGACAGCTTCACCGCGACGGCGAAGGTGCCGACGGGGTAGGCGTCGGTGCCGTACATGCTGCCCTTGCCGTTGGCGCGAGCCGCGAAGGTCACGTTGAAGGCGTTCTGCGTGCTCACCGTGGTGCTGGCGAAGAAGCTGGACGTGTCCTCGCTGTCGCCGGCGTCCTCGAAGACGGAGGTCTTGTAGTCGATGTCCTCGAAGGTCATGAGTGCCTTGTCGCCGCAATTCGTCTCGTACTTGTTGCCCGTGCCGGTGCAGCTGATCATCGTGCCAGTGCACATCGGGCACTCCACGTGACTCGGTGACGTCCACGTCTCGTTCAGCAGCCACACGGACGCCACCTTCAGCGAGAGTCCGGTGATGTTGGCCGGCGTGTTGTTCGCCGCAAAGACGGGGTAGAGCAGCAGCGAGTAGGCGAAGAGGCGCTCCTCGGTGTCGGTCGTACGGCCGGCGGTGTACTGAACGTCGGAGTTGACGCTCAGCTGAGAGGCGGCGGGCACCACGGACTCGGCGATAGGCTGCGCGACCGCGTCGACGACGAGTGTGTTGTGGATCTTTAGGCGCACCGAGTAGGCATGCTCAATGTGCACGACGCCGGCGCTCGGCACCGTCCAGCTCGCCGGCTTCACCGACTGCGAGTACACGGTGCCGACGAGGTAGGTACCCTGGTCCTCCAGCGTGAAGGTCGAGGAGCCGTCCGGCTGACGCAGCGCACGCAGCGACTCCACCGAGGCCTTTCCCACCCACGTTGCGTCGCAGTCGTTCACGTACAGCTTCCACTGCACCGAGGCGGTCTGGTTGTTGTCGGCGTTGTTGTTGTCGTCGTTCCGCGTCGGTGTCATGAACGGGGCGTACTTGCAGGCGTTCGTGCGGTAGACGTCGCACTGGCGGTGGTTGCCGCCGAACTTCTGGAAGTAGTTGTCGCCCGACTTGTAGGCGTTCGTCTGCGTGTTGAGGTGGCCGGTGAGCGCCGCGGCGTCCGTCCAGGTCCAGATGCTCGACGCCTGCCCAGTCGTCGCCTGCTGGTTCAGGCACGCCGGCTCGAAAGAGACGTGCGAGCCCGGCGGCACGGAGGACGAGGTGAGGTAGCCGGACGCCTCGGCGGCGGTGATGGGGTAGAAGGTGACGAAGCGGGCGGCGAGGTTTCCGATTGTCGTGTAGGCGTGGATGAGCAGCTCGCCGTTGTTCGTGAAGCCGAAGTCGATGCCGTCGACGGCGCGGCCATCCTTGCGCCGCGTCACGGCAACGCCGGAGGTGTTCACGTCGAAGGTGGTGAGGGCGGAGGGGCTGGAGCGCCACGCGCCGGCGTCGCAGGTGCCGCGGCAGGTGATGGCGCCGTCCATCGCGTAGTAGACGTCGCTGCTGTCCTGGCCGACAATCGAGATGACCGCGCTGCCCTGGCACGACGTCCCCTCGCTCGAGCAGCTCAGCACAAAACCGAAGGAGTCCATCGCGTCGCCGGCGACGGCTTGGTTCGGGGTGTAGGAGAAGGTGGTGGTGGCCGAGTTGGACGTCATGACGCCGTTGCTGGGGGCACCGAAGGTGCTCGTGATTTGGCCGCCCGACGAGCAGAACTTGCCGGAGGCAGTGGCGCGGGCGGCGAGGCTGGACGTCTGCGCAGTGAAGGAGCCGTCCGCGTTGAGCATGAACGAGTATGCGTAGTCACCCGGGCAGCTCGGAATAGGGGCTGCAGTCGTCGTAGTCGTCGTCGTCGTCGTCGTCGTGTTTGTGGTGGGCTTGCTGCTCACGACGACCTGCTGGGTGGCGGTACAGGCGGGTGCGGTGCCGCACTGCACCTTGATCGTCGCGGTGTAGGTGCCACTGGCCGCGTTGACGCCGTCCTCGTTGAACAGCAGCGAGGAGGAGCCCGCCGTCGACTCGGTGGAGAAGAGCGAAGTGGTCGACCCGCTCGGCGACGACTGGGACTGCACCGTCAGCACCGGCGACGCGCAGCTGTCCGTGAAGGCGGACGCCGGGAAGGCGTACATGACGTAATTCGCCACAGTGACGGGCGTGGTGGCCTTGCAGGTCGTCGACGGCGCCGTCGTAGTCGTCGTCGTCGTTGTTGTGCTAGGCGCCGGCGTGCTCGTCGTGGCAGCGGGGGTCACCCTGAAGTAGACGTAGGCGGTGTCGCACACGGAGGTGATGCCGTTGCACGTAACGCTGATGTCCACCTGTGTCTGACGGCGGCCAGTTGTCATCCCTGTCGTGGCCGCCTTAAACTGCAGCACGCCATCGTGCACGTTGGGGAAGCTGGCGACGTTGCCGTGCGCATCCTTCACGGCGTACGAGAGCACGCCACCGGCGCAGCTGCTCGCCGGGGGGTTGTACAGCTGCCACTGGCTCGTCTCCCCCTCGACAGTGGCGAAGACGCCGAGGTAGCAGACGGCAGCGGCGTGAGAGAGCAGCGCGCCGAGGACGACCAGCACAGTCACCAACGCGGCGGTGCGCCGGCTGTAGAGAGTGGTGCGTGCCATCGCGAGACTGCTTTACTTTGTGGGTGTGTGTATGTGGGTGGCCCTGAAAATTCTCCACCTCGCTTTCAGAGGGGGTGCTGCTGAACAGTGGATGATATCGTTTTGCAAAGAACCGATGCGTGTCGGTGGTGCTCGTCGAAGGAAGAGACAAATGGGACAGAACAGAGAACCGGGCACGTCTCGTTAATAGGTCGCTGCACCGACGCGAGAAGAGAATCAAAAAAAAGGAGGAAATTTACCCTTCGCACTCTTCTCGCACAGTCAAAAAACAAACTTCTGGCAACTAAGTGCGTGCGGATGTTTGTTTGGCGGTGTGAGTGCTAACAAGCGTTCCTTCAGTGATGCGGCTATGCTGACAACGCAAAAAAAAAAAAAGATAGAAGAAGAAGACCAAGGGCTCGTCTACAAGACTGCTTTTGCTACGCCTTTTTTTTTCTTACTTGCTTATCGTGAGTTTACCAAAATTGGGGGAGGCTTTTTCTTATGTTTTCACTGGAGGATACTGGCTTGACCGGAAGTCGTAGAGTGGAGCGGCTCCAATCCCAACGTCGCTTCTCTTTTTCAGCAGTTTGAGCTGCTACGCCAAGAAGAATGCGATTGGCCCGACCGGAAAGGGGAAACGAGAAAAAAAAAGGAAGAACGATAATCACGCAGAGCTATTAAGAAAGCCCTTCGCACATTCTGATCAATGTGTTTTCGTCATGTGATGGATGTGCCGCGATAACGTCGGAAAAAAAAAAGATAGAGGGTAAAAAGAGAAAAGAGAGAAGTAGAAAAGACGCGAAGTGCGCAGGAAAGTAATCCATGACGCGGAAGAGCGCGGCGCATGAATCCACGCATCGACGCGGGGAGTGTCATCAATGTAATCCACCCCACAAGCCATTCTTAGAGCCACATGACTAACAAGCACACGCTCTCCATATACACGCGATACGCTACAACAAGCGTCCACACCGGGTAGACCGCACACTCTTTTCCTGCGCGAAGTCGCAACGCAGGCATTCATACAACCACTACTCTCCTCTTTGGTAGTTTAAGAAGGCAAAATAAACGATTTCATGCAGCAGACGCCAGCAACAACGGTGCAGCCGCCCTCGTCTCGATCTTAAAGGGTGCAAAATCTATGAATACGAAGGAGAGAAAAAAACCAAGAGCGTGAATGCTGGAGCCTCAGCGCTTCATTCAGGCTTCGCTACACGCCCCTCTTAACTCCCAACCGATCCATCCTAGTCTCCTTCATAAAAGTGAAAAGAAAAATGGGTATTGTCTCTATGGTGCAGGTTGAAAAACAAATCAAACGAAAACGTTGAGGATAAAGCAGAGTGGCACAGCAGCCAGACAAAAACAAGAAAAATAAGAAGAGAGGACTCAACAAAAATCTCACGCAACAACGACACTAAAGCTGCCGCTACATGTCGAACCCGCACGACTCCATGCCGTTAATCATCACAGAGAAGTTTAGTCGCGCATAGCCCTCCAACGGGCGGGCCCGGAGCATCACCTGGTCGTCGCCCGTGCAGAGGAATGAGAGGTCGCGCAGCACCGGCTTCTGTCGCGTCACGAGACCGATAATCGCCTGCTGCGACGTGGCGTGCTCGAGCTGCATCATCGGCACGTCCTTGGTGAAGTAGCCGCTCTTCATCGGGATGTAGCAGCGGCCGTAGCCGACGATGGACTCGCCGCTGCCGAGCAGCTGCTTGTCCTTCTCGTTGCCGTCCTTGTCCGCGTTGACGCCGGAGCCCTCCACCGTGTGAAAGGTGATGACTAGCTGTGGCCACCCGAAGGGGTTGGTGCTCGTCAGCGCAAACTCGAAGGGAGCGGTAAAGCTAAAGTACGGGATGGGGCCCTTGCAGCAGTCGGAAAGCTGTGTGACCACCTCGGCGTTGTTGCTGTAGGTGGGCACCACGAGGTCGGCCTCCTCCCCCTCCTCCTCCTCCTGCCCGTCTCCGCCGTAGCCCGCACCGCTCTCCAGGAAGGACCAGTCGGGGCCGTAAAAGAGCTGCGTGCGGGCGAACATCGACCCCACCTCCACGCACTCTGCCCCCTCCAGCACGCCATGCACGAGCACCTGGAATCCCTTGCCTTGACGAGCGGTCGGCGACGGCGCGGGCTTCGTGCCGCCACGCTCCGCTGCCTCGCCCCTCGATCGCGAGTGCATGATTCTCTAATGATGAAAAACGTAGACAGCGAAGAAACTAAGAGGAGACAGAGTCCTCTAAGCTGCCTCGTGAGTGTCGAAAAGTGTTGACAAGCTGGAGGTCAGTGCAGGGTGAAAGGCACTGGAAATACCGCACAGCAAATAGAAAGAAAAAAACAAAAAAAAAGCACAAAGAGGTAAAGCGGGGAGGAAGTCACATTTTTGGAAAGGAAGGAGCACATAAGCTGTGCCTTATCAAAGCACTCCGCTTGCTCGTGCAAGTCCGTCGGCACACCGCCAAGTCAAGAAAGAGAAAAGTCGCCTCTATGAAAGGCGAAGAAGAGATGTTTATGGGACTTGACTAAAGTCCGTTGTGTGATCACAACAGACAAAAAAAAAAAGAGGCCGGTAGCACAGATGAGCAGTGCTGGCGGCATGTCAACATCTTCTTCTCTTTCTGCTTTCTACTCTCCTTTCCACGCACGCATCAACCTCCACAGAGCCTTTCGCTGCGGCGCACACTATTTGCAAAGAACGTATTTAATGTTGTTGTTATTTTGTTTTTTTTTGTTCTTTGTGCGACAGCACATGCAAGTAGAAAGACACAGTGGGCCACTCTGGAATTGCGGAGAAACATCTATGTGAGAAGAAGAGAAGAAATAACGTTAACGTCGCCTCGGGTGTGCGCCAAGACTGGTGATGGCAATAAGGCGTTTCTGCCCCACACCCACCGCGCTTGTAGAGGATGAAAAAAAGAAATATGACACTTGTTGGCAGTGCACGCACACGCACACAGCTGTCGATCGCCAATGGAAGGAAAAGAGAAATACAAAATACACTCAGAAAAAAAAAAGAGAGATCTACGGAGAATCTAAAACGAGGGGAAGAGCGACACTACCCACGTTGTGAGAGAAGAGAATAGTAAAAAAGACATGCGTTCACTACGTCTCGCACTCAGCTAACAGAATAGGCGGCAAAAAAAAAGCTTTCTTTCTTAGTTTCACCACTTAAGGGCCGCCCAACACGCAGCGAGCTGGTCACCACCGAACCACAGTAGCAAGAAGGCAGGGACGAGAACGTAGTAGAAGATTCGAATCCAGCAACGCCGCCACGTAGCCGAACGCACCGTGGGCCCGCGAAAAACAAACGCGGCGGCGCAGTGCGGTTGTGCCGCGCTCCGACTCATGAACAAGTCTGAGTGCGCCGCCGAGTGTTCGGCGGACTCTCTGCACGGCAGAAGGGCGTCAAGGTCAGCAGGTGAAGGCCCTCCCTCACCACCACGCGACGCATGCACAACGTCGCCGTAGTACACGCCGCTGGCCCGGCATGTAAAGCGCTCCTCTGCCGGGTCATCCTGCACCGGCAGCGCAATCGTGCGCTCATCCCCCACCCCTTCTTCAACGTTGGCGAAGAGGTCGCCGTAGGGGATGGGAGAGAGGCTCGCCCGCTGCAGCGAGGAGCTCAGCACGTCGGACAGATCCAGCGGCGGCGGCGAGCAGCTCAGGCGCGTGCTGCTCTCCACGCTCTCGTCCACGTCGGCGACGCTGCGGAGAGAGAAGCGGTCGCGCGAGCGCCGAATAAGGCGGTGGGCGACCGGCCGCGCAAATGTGATCTTCTTGTCGTGGCGCTCATCCCCGACCTCGCAGCCCTCCTGACGGGCATCCCGCAGCGCGCTCTGCAGACGCTCAAAGGCGCCGAAGATGCGCTGGAAGGTTGCCTCGTCGAGACGAGTGCCGTGCTGTGCGAAGAAGTCCTCCAAGAGCACCGTCCGCTGCGCCGCCATCGCCGTCCACTGCGGGAGGAAGGAGGAGAGGTACTGCGGCGGGGAGAGTTGGCCGCAGCGGTACTCGATGCGCTTGCAAATGAAGCCTTGTACAAAGCGGTCAAGGGCCTCCACCGTCTCGGCGCTGAAGCTGGGCAGCAGCGGCGGCCACGCCTCCGCCGAGGAGGAGAGGAGACTCCAGTCCACCTGCGAAGGGGACTTGCCGAGGCGGTCATGCACGTTCACCTCGCGCGTTGACAGCCGCATCTCTCCTGCGTTTCTTTTCGTTGTGAAAGAGTTAACTTGGCACGGTGCTGCGCAAACTAATAAAAGCAATAGAAAGAAGAGAAGGGACTATATGATACCAATGAAAGGACTGCAGATGTAGTACCTTATTCTTTCGTGCCTATCTTCTTACTGCGCTTGCCTTTTCTTCTTCTTTTTACCTTACTCTTTTTTCTGCAAAATGCGGCGATGGTGCTGCAGAAATGGTATGGACAACAACGGTGGACGACAGCTTGAGTCCTGTGTAATGTACTGCAGAGCCAAGCGCACAGTTTGGGTCGATGCCGCCAATAGATGATGTTTGGTTTTGCGTGTTGCCTTTATTTCTATGCGTTGATGGAGTGTCGCTGCCTCGGTGAGGCATCATTCCCGACAAGACGGCATTTAAACCACAGAGAAACACCGAAAAAGGATGAGAGAAAGAGAGGATGAATAAGAAGAAGGTGGAAATACAAGAGCGGCTTTTCCACCAAATGTATCGGCAATACAAGACAAAAAACGCATCGAGTTTTTTTTTCTTTTTTCTGCTCTGTTGCCTTGCTGTGGCGATCTGGAGACTCTGACTACGGAAGGCACAGCGTGCCGTCCTCGACGCTCTTCCTCACCGACCGTTGCGGCTTTCGCACACGACAGCGTCGCAGCGTACAAATGAAGGCGATGAGAGTTCGTGTTCTTTGCCTTGCTTGTCCGCTTAGGAGGAACAAAAACAAGGTAGTGAGAAAATGCGCTGCCACGGCAGTCAGAGCAATAACAAAAAACATGTTTAAAAAAACATCAAGTGCTTCCTGCAAGTGCAGGCGCTGATAGCTCAAGAGAGATTGAAGAGAAGGAAAAAAACAAGCTGAGCAAGAGGAAGCTCTCAGTTATAGTGTACATGTATGTCGCAGAAAAAAAAAAAGGCTAAAACAACAAAGTGAAGTTGGTGCAAGTGCTATCGTCGTTGAAGAGGCAAGGTATCCGTGGCTGCTTCTGGTTATGCTGAAGTTGTCGCGCAAACACATACAACTCCGTCTTCCTCGTACCTCACCGCTCTTGTCGGGAACGCGCAGGTTCGTAGGGCAACGAGGGAAGCGGCTTCCGCAGCATCGCGCGCAACTCTGACATGGCAGCGCGGACGTTGGTGCTCGCCGGCGACACCACAGAGCGCGGAAGCGGCGCACGAGAGAAAGACGCCGGGTTCGCGGACGGGAGGGCAGCGGCTGCTCCTGCGCTCGTTGCCATACCGCCATCCACTTCCGCCGAGGCCGCCGCAGCAGAAGGAGAGAGAGCTGCCCCAGCCTTGTTTGCTTTCCGCTGCCGCCGCCGAGCACCGCTGTCCACGCTGGTGAGGAAGAACCCATCCTCGGTCCCCGCCACCCCCTGCTCCTCCTCTTCGTACTCCTCGTCGCTCGTCTCTTCCGGTACAGACGACGTTGGGACTGCTGCTGGCGGTGGGGAGGCGGGCGGTGGTGGCGGCGGCGAGCTGCGCGCGATTACCGGCAGCGTCACCTGTGTCGCCGCCCGCTGCGGTGCCCGGTGGGCCGGCGGTGGTGCGCGGCGGCGTGACGCGTTGCTCCGCCGCCCGACGATGCGGTAGATGTCCATGAACTCGTCGTAAGGAGGCAGCGTGACGAGCGCCGTCGCGGCAGCCGCCTCCGGCTGAGAGGCACGGAAGGCGGCGGAGTAGAAGAAGCGCGTGGGCTGCTTGGCGGGTGGTGGGGGCGGCGCGCTGCACTGGATGTTGATGCGGTAGCGCTCCAGGTAGGCCTCAACCGGCAGCTCCAGCGCCTCGTCCATGGGCGGGCATGGCGAAGCTGGTGCGCCGGCCTCATCCGTCTCACCGAGTCCAGTCGTTCCCCTGCCCTCTCCGGCAGCGTTGGACGGCGAGGGAGCTGCTGTAAAAAAAAAACAAGGGGGGGGGGGGGGGGGGGGGGGGGGGGCGCGGGGGGGGCCCGGGGGGGGGGGGGGGGGGGGGGGGGGGGGGGCGCGCGGGGCGCCGCCGCCCCCCCCCCCCCCCCCCCCCCCCCCCCCCCTGCGTTGGGGGGGGGGGGGGGTGGGTTTGTGTTTTTGGGTGAGGTGACCTTCCGCCCCGCGGGGGGGCGGGGGCCGGGGGGGGGCGCGGCGGGGGGGCGGGGGGAGGCCGGGTGAACAATGGATTGCCGGCGACGGCGACGTGGCGCAGGTGGCGGTGCAGCGCGGCGAGCGGCAGCAGCGACGCCACGTCGTCGAAAAGATTCCCGCTCAGGGTGATGGTCTGCAGGGAGGGGAAGGAAAGGGGGCCGCTCTCACTCCCCACGTGCAGCGACATCCCGGGCACGCGGAGGAGCGGGACGCGCGAGAGGCGGTTTGATGCGAGGTTGACCGCCTCGAGAGCCGGGAGGCTGCCGAGGGCGTGGAAGACGCTCGCCGACGTCAGCTCGTTGGCCTCCAGCGCGAGATGGGTGACCTGCGCCAGCGCCGACAGGTCGGCCGGCAGCGAGCGCAAACCGTTGTTGCTGAGATCGAGATGGCGGAGGGCCTGAAAGGCGGCAAGGTGCACGAGGTCGCGTGCGGGGATGCGGTTGTAGGCAAGATCGAGGGCGGTGAGCGTGGACAACGAGGCGTACTCACTCTGCGCAACGTCTGCGAGAGAGGTCACGCTGTTGCACACCAGGTGTAGCGTCTCCAGGCGCGGAAAGTGCAGCACGTCGCCGAGGCGGAGTTGGTTGTCACTCACGTCCAGCGTTGTCAGCTCCGAGAAGAACTGCAGGTCGCCAGCCACGCTGCCCGTCAGGTGGGAGCCCTGCAGCGTCACCGCGGTCACCTCCTCCGGGTCGTCCGCCTCGCACGCGCTCAAGAGGAGAAAGCCGTCCAGCACGACGCCGTCTTGGCTGGCCGTCACCCCCGCACGGCGCCGCGCCTCCTCCCGCTGCACCTCGCGTAGTGTGCGCTGCAGCCGCTGCTGCTCCGCCTTGGTTGCTGCGTTGGGCGGCTGGGGAAGACGGAAGTAGCCGCGCATGTTGCGCTCCATCGCACTAGCGTTGTTGAGGATGCGGAAGCCGTGTGGGTGCACGACGGCGAAGCGGGCGGGGCCGACGCCAGGCTCAGGGATCAGGGCATCCGCACGCATCTCGCCCACAGGAGGGGGGTACGTAGTGGCAGAGGCGGCGGTGGCGGCGCCGGTGGTCCCTGCAGGCGTGGTCGGCGACGCAAGATCGGCGAGCGGAGGGATGGAGGGCGGAGTAGAGCCTTCGAGTGCGTTGGGCAGGTCCTCAGCTGGTGCCTCTGGTGGCGGTGGCGAACACGCCGATGAAAGGTCTTGTACCTCCATTGCAGCTAGGGCCAAAAATGAAAAGGAGAAAGCAAGGGAAAAAAGAAAAGATCGCACCTCAGTGCGAAGCAAGCGGCGAGAAGGCGCGAAGTACGAATGTTGGCGATTCGCACCGTGTGAGGAGAAAAAAAGGCAAGCGGTGTTGTGGAGCCAAGGAGCCGCTCAGCTACAAAGGAAAAGAAAGCTGTTGCTCTTCTTCTCCCCTGAATGCCGCTTTTCCACTTTCTTTCTGTGTTAAATAAAAAGCGGTAGTTTCACAAAGGTGAGTTTGTGAAACAGACGAAGAAAGACATGAAAATAAAGAGAAGAGAAAAGGTGAGGCAGTTGATGAATTGCCCAGAAACACCTGCATCACACACAGCCGGTAAAGCGCACCTGTCTCAGAAGCCAAGAAACAAAGAACAGCACAGGAGCAGCACCAGCTTCGAGGCTTTCTTCATCTGTTTGTTTGTTACATAGGACGAACACGGCATACGCAGAACGTCTTCCTGCAGAGAGAGTCACGGCATCGCGCAGAGTGAAGGTTGAGAACAGCAGGTTTGCCCTCTACTGCGTTTGTCAGCAGCGACTTGCGTGGCCGTCTGGCGCTGTTAGTTGCAAATAAGAAAAAGTCCATGATGCTCGGTCTCAGCATTGGGCCGCATGAGAGCAAAACACAATTCCTATTCGTGTAATTTTTTTTTTTTCACTTTCCTCTTTTTTTTTTTCTAGTTGGGCACATATCGAACATCGGAGCGGCAAGCAGTTGCCAGGAGAAGGGTCAGCCGATAGCTGAGAAAGCAATAGTTGGAGTCAGCAAGAGCTGAACAGAACAAAGACAAGTCTCTGCCCTTCTACGACACATTCACACACACATACGCCAGGTACATCAGAGAAGACACGCAAAGATGAGGAGGGAGAAACACAACGAGAGAGGATCGCCACGCGAAATTGAAAACGCGGGAAAAAGAGGGGAAAGGAGAAGAAAGAAATAAACGATGTCAGCACATCACCAGTAAGAAGAGGTAAGAGTCTATCCAAACAGACAAGCAATGCAACAGCAACACCTACCAAAGAAAAAAAGGGAAGAGAAAAGAGAGACGCGGGCGGAGGGTGAAAGCATCACCCTGCAACTTTTAAAAGTAGACAGCTGCCAAAGGCACGTTAGTTGCCAACGGCGTCGTCCTCGTCGATGTAGCTGGCGCGGCGCGTGTCGGCGCTCATCTTGCGACCAGCGCCATTCAACCCAGCCGTGCTGCCCGACCGCGCATTCGGCAGCAGGGCGTCCAGCGACTTACCGTTGGCCTTGCACACCTTCTCCATGTAATCCACCTCAATGAACAGCTGCGGCTCCGCGCCGTGCTTCGGCATGCTCTCCATCACCTTGAGGGCGTTGTTTGGCTCGCCGAGCTTGTCAAAGTAGAAGCGCACCATCAGCGCAAAGACGTCGCCGACGTGCACCGACTCGTTAATGAGGTCGCGGTCGGGGCTGGTGGGGCGGCTGCGCTTAATGATGTCCGAGCACGCCGCAATGACGCTGTCGCCCTTCGCCTTCTCCTCCGGCGCGGCGCGGTTGGCGCTGTCGATGGAGTCACATGTGTTCTGCGCACCCACAAAGGCACGCATCACCTCGACGCGGCGCTTCATGTTCTCGATCTTGACGGGGTCGATGCTCGCCTTGTTGGCCGGCCCCGCCTGCGAGACGCGGATGCACTCCTCCAACGCCCGCAGCGCCTCGGCGTAGTTGCGGTTCTCGTCGATCTGCAGCTGCGCGCACGACTCGTAGAAGGTGACGAGGTTCGAGAAGGCCTTCGCCTTGGTGTAGAAGAGAATGATGCTCTTGTAGATGTTCGCATCGGCCAGCCAGTTCTGCGACTGGAGGTAGTTGGCAGCCATCGTGTAAATCTCGGCGTTGCGGGAGTGGTTCGCGAAGAAGATGACCTTTTCCGTCTCGCCGCCGCGCATCAGCATCTTCATCGCCTTCACGCGGTCACCGGCCTGCGTGTACTTTTTGCATGCCAGCGACCAGCTGCCCTGATCGCGTGCAATGTGGGCCACCTTGTGCAGCAGCGCCTGCCGCTCCTCTAGCGAGAGCTTCGCCACGTCGCTTGTGATGGACTCCGCCATCTCCTCCGTCAGCGTCACGTTGCGCGTCTCACAGAGCTTCATGGCCTCGTCGAAGTGCTTGGCAAACACGAGCATCTCCACCGCCTTCTGGTAGTCGCCCTCGCTCTGGAAGTGGTCCGCCATGCCAAGGAAGACGGCGGGGTCAGTGGAGGCGTTGGCGAGGTTGGCGCTGATCTCATGCAGCGTGTCGTAGAGCCCTCCCTTCACACACGCGTCGAGAGCGCACTGCACGGCACCGATGCGGCGGTAGAGCTGCACCGCCTTGTCGAAGATCTGCTGCCGCTCAAAGGCCATCGCCGTCTCCAGCATCAGCCGCTCGTCCGCGCTGCGCATCGCAAGGGCAACAACCGCGCTGTACTGCTCCGCCCTCCACGCGACGCGGCAGCCGCTGCGGTAGGCCGCCGCCGCCTGGTAGTACTGCAGTGCGTGGGCGGCGTCGCCCTGCCGCTCGTAGATTTGTCCGACGAAAAAAGCCGCACCGACGGGGTCGGGCTCACCTGTATCGTCGTCGGCGCGACGCCCCGGTGCGGCGGCGGCGAAGGCCTGCTGCTGCAAGAGACGTGCCTTGGCCTTCTCCATCTCCTTCTTCACAAGCTCGACCGCGTTCTCGAGCTTCGGCGGGTTCAGCGAGCAGAGCACCCGCACCACGCTGTAGACGTCGTCACCGGCGTGGTAGAAGCGGAGCGCCTCCTGCGCGTTGCGGCGCCGCTCGCTGTGCTGGGCCCACCACAGCAGCAGCTCGCGGTTGCGGGGGAAGAGGGTGGCAAAGGCGGCGTGCGGGTCGTCGCGGCTCTGCTGGCTGGTCCCGTTGCTGACGCTCATGCCGTTCGCCATGGGCGAGGTGGGGTGGCTGCGCGGCACCATCAGGTCCCGCAGCTCCTGCATGCGGTTTGTCTGGAAAAAGATGCGCGGGACGTCGGTGCCCGCACACTTGGCGTTGTAGTACCACATGATCGCCGCGTCCATGTTCTGCAGGCTCTCCATAAACTGCGCGTACTTGTAGGCCACCGGGCGAATGCGCACCCGGTCGAACTTCTCGGAGTGCCGCTGGGCGTGCTCGAACTTGCCGCAGGCCATGAAGACGTCCGTCATGAGGTCGAAGCGCTTCGCCTTGCGCAGCAGCGCCTCGCACTCCTCGGTCATCCCAAGCCCGAGCGCGAGGGTAGCGAGCTGCACCTCCTTCTCATCCGGGTGCTCCTCCCGCGCCTCTCGCAGCGCTCGGGCGGCGACGCAGTCCTCCATCGTGGCAAGACACACCGCCGCGACGTCGAGGCGGCCGCTCGACACGCACAGTCGCGCCAGCCCCTGCCACGCTGCGGGGTTCTTGATGTTCTTCACGCACCGGTACGCCTCGTCCATGTTGCCAATGGTGGAGTAGTAGCTGAACTTCATGAGCGCCTCCCGCACCGCGACGTCCTTGTCGGACTTGAGCCCCTCGAAGTCGCGCAGCCGCTTCTGCTCAATCACGTAGTCCTCGGCGTTGCCCGGGTTGCCGTTGATCTTCACCGAGGCCAGCAGGAAGTCGGGGATGGTGAGGCCGACCAGGCAGATCTGGTAGCGGCGCAGCGAGCCGACGTTCTGCACGACGAGACCCGCGTGGGTGGCGAAGAGGGTGACGAGGTTGTGAGCGCGGTGGTCGATGTAGTTCGTGGCGCCGAGCGAGCCGCGGCGGGCATCCTCCATCGCCTCCTTCTTCTCCGCGAAGTTCTCCATGTCGGGGAGGGCCTCGGTGAAATCCTCCTGTCCGGCCGGGCGGTCGCCGCTCTTGTGCGCCGCCCCGCTCTCCGACTTGCCAGCGGAGTCGTTCAGGTCGCCTGTCTTTTTGTCGTCGGAGTGCATCTGGTGCGTCTCGCAGGCCAGCAGCAAATACTCGAGCTCGCCCACCGTGTTCGTGTTTGGCTCCGGCGTGTTCCAGTACACCGCGTTGGGCATCTCGTGCCGCGTCGCGAAGTCGAAGCAGGACATCTTGTCCGTGTCGGAGTTGTAGACCCACACCCGCGTGTCGGGCAGGCCGAGCGGGCCGAGCTTCGTCATGAAGGCCACACGGCGGCCCTGCGCGTTGATGCGGGCGGCCAGCACCGACACCTCCTCGCCCGGTACCACCGCCGCCGCCTGCGATGGCGCACCATTCATCGAGGCCTCGCCCCCCTCCGCGGAAGACGCGTCGAAGGTGAGAGGGCGGGCCGGGCCCACCTGCCGCAGGTCGCGGGACGAGATGCGGGCGAGGCGCAGGTAGTTCTGCGAGGACACCGCGACGAGGAAGTCGCCCATGATGTCCATAATCACCGGCGGCCCCTCCGCCTCCGTGAAGGTCATCTGCGCAATCGGCGAAAGCTGCATCGTCTCGAACACGACACGGCTGCCCTTGACGTAGATGAGACCGTCGCGGTGAATCGCGAAGGCCGAGCTCGTCGTCGGCACAAAATTCACCAGCGTGAACTCCGACGTCGCCTCGTTGATGGTGTAGAGGTCGATCTGTGAGCCGTTCCACAGTGCGATGTTGGGGAAGGCGATGGAGAGGCCACGGACGTTGCCCTTGCTCCGCAGCAGGCACTGGCAGCCCGTGACGCTCTCGATCACGACCATGTCCGCCGAGATCTGCGTGGCAGCCGCGACGCCGTCCCAGGCACGCTTGCGGTTCGTCTCGTGCAGCACCTGCAGCTCCGTCCCGCCGCGGCAGAGCACCATGTCGCCGAGTGCGGTGAAGACGAGACGGTCGACGTACTTGCCGACCTGGTGGACCGCAAGCGCCTCCCACTGTCGCGCGAGACCGCCGCCCTCTCCGCCCAGCGCAAAGACGCCGCCGCTGCTCACGCTGGCGGCACGTGCCGCTGCTGCCGCGTTGTGAGCCGCCGCGTCACCATCATCAACACCACCCTTCATGCCGCCCCGGCCAAAGAAGTTGGAGACGTGCTGGAAGACGACGAGGGTGCCCTCCACCGTGCCGGCCGTCATCACCCCCTTGACGAGACTCGTGGCGAGGCAGGAGACGTGCAGGCCGGACTGCGGCAGCGTCAGCACATCGAGCGACTCTGTCGCCAGGTCGAAGAGTCGCAGTCGGTCGTCACCGCCACCGAACGCGACGACACCCGGCGAGGCCCACACCATCGACGTCGGGATCTTCCCTCCCGAGGCGGTGGAACCGCTGGCCGCTGCTGCTGGTGTGGGCAGCTTGCGGCGCACCGTCGAAGTCCCCTTCAGATCCTCTTCACCCACCCGGTAGGCCTCAATCATGTAGCTCGTGCTGAGCGTGACGAGGGTGCGGGTGCGGGGGTCGTAGATGACGGACACGATTGGCTCCTGCTGCGTCACGCACGGGAAGAGCTGCTGCTCCTCGTTGACGACAGAGATGGCGGCGCTGCCGTCGGCGAGCAGAAAGTTGATGTCGTCGTAGCCGCCGCCCTCGAGGCTGACGCTGCCGGCGGCCGCCGCACTCGCGTTCGCCACCGACATGGACCGCCCACCAAGCGGCCCAGGCACGTGGATGACGCGCACGACCGGGTCGGCCGCCTGCACCGACCACAGCGGCTTCAGCTTAAAGCTGACGCTCGTCTCGGTGGCGGTCTGGTCGAGCATCCAGACCACGACGTGGCGCTGCTGCGAGGTAGAGACGAGGTAGAGGCCCCGCGTGGACCACTCGACAGCCAGGACGGCGCCGGCCCCGTGCTCCCGCACCGCACCCTCGGCGTCGCTCTGCGTGGCGGCACGAGCGGCGAGGAGCTGCACGGCGCCGCTGGTCGGGCCGGTGAGGGCCTCCTCCCCCAGCGCAAGGGCACTCGCCGTCGGCATCGCCCACAGCGACATCTTCCCATTGCTCCAGCCAATCACCAAGAGTGGCTCGGTGGGGTGCCAGGCGAGGGCGGTTGGGTGCTGCGTGCGTCCGGCCGACCCTGCTGGCTCCTTTACCGAGTTGAGGACTTCGCCCTCGTTGCTCGTGATGAGAACGGAGGGCGGGTTCGCCCACGCCGTGGCGAGCAGCGGCTGCGACTTGTGTGCCGCGATCAGATTTTCCCTCAGCTGCCCATCGTACTCAGGAGTGTTAACGATGAAGAGCGACATTTTCTGACGGTGCCCCCGCAACGAGGAGAAAGAGGAGTGGAGTCGATGAGAAACAAATAGGCGACGGTGTGCACAAATATCTATTTGCAACGCAATCAAAGAAAAAGAAAAAATCAAACGAGTCTGCCGGAGAGCTGCAGGGATCTTGGCGTGGGTCCGGCACTCGGGATAGATGCTAGTGTACAGTCAAATGAGGAGAAATGAAAACGTGTTTTTTGCGACACGGGCGTCGAGGGGGCGACAACAGAGGCGACTTTTTTTTTTAGCGTCTGTGTTGACCCGCCTCCTTGTGGTGCTGCTCTGGACTGCCGTTGGGAGACGGCGAAGGTGAATAAGAGAAAGTGAAAAGAAAAATGTGGAGGAGGAAGCAGAGAGAAAGGGAAAGGAGAAGAGGAGATCGAAGGAAAGAGAGAGAGAGAAAGAGAGACTTCGCATAGAAAAGTGTTTCGTCACACTCAGCGGCCGGGTGAGCTTTCAGACATCTTTCTTCCTTTATCTAATAACAAGTAACCTCAAGTACTCCTGCCTTCCGTTCGCTTTATTATCTTTCATTTTGGAAACTATGGTGGGGCTGAACGGAACAGCGGAAGACGGCGCGAGATTTTTGATGCGCGAAAAGCCTCCCAATCGGGGTTCAAAAGAAACAAAAGCAAAAAAAGCACAGTTGAGTCTCTCTGCGTTAGAATGAGTTGTTAACGCTCTCAAGATGTGCTGCCAGCATAGAGCGATATAGCGCAGTCTTCTCACTCAGCGGCAGGGGCAGCGCACGCGAGGTGGACGGCGCTCGGTAAATCCAGAGAGGGCCGTTAAAGGGTGAGTCGGCGGCTGGTGTCCACCGCAGCCTCCCGCCGACGCGCGGGATATTGTACTTGACTTTGCCCATGCGGTTGAGTGCGGCGGCCTGCACCGCCACGCCGTCGGCACTCGCAAAGGAGCCAACGCCGTGCAGTGCATCGATCAGCATCGTCAGTGCCAAAGTGCCGGTTGTGATGATCGCCTCGCAGCGTGGTGTGTGCACGAGGACGTCGTGAATCACGTCGGTGCGCAGAAGAACCTCCAGGTTGTCATCCGAAGAGTTGCCGCGGTGCCGGCGGATGCGCTTGCACACGTCAAAGAAGCCAATCGCCTCTCTGCCGGCAAAGCGTCGGATAGCGTCCTCGTCCAATAGACGTGAGGTGCGGATCACCGTTGACGGCCCGCCTGCCCCCGCTGTCGCTTCGCTGACGTCCGCCATGTAGAAGTGGCGCGCGTCGTCGTAGAAGACCTGGCCGAGGATGCGCCACATGTCGTTGCTCGCGTTGGGGTAGTAGAAGTGGATCGGCTTCTTGACGGGCGGAAAGGTGCCACACAGCAGCACGCGGCTGTCGGCGTGCACGACTGGGCCGGTTGGGTGGTCTTCCTCTACACAGGTAACGGCAGCAGTTGTGGTGCTAGTGGCATCGACTGTGGGAGGTGTAACGTGTGAAGGGGGAGAGAGGAAGGCCCAGGCTGCTCGCTTGGCCCGTGCCCGCGGCGCCTTCCGGCTGGCCGGAGTGGATGACATCTTCTCAAATGTCTTGACGAGAAGGAAGAAATGGAGATAAACTGAGAGTGAAAGTGGAGAAGGAGAAGCAGTGAATGGGACAAAACGACGCTTCGGCTACGCATCTGCGTCGCTTTGCTACCCTCCAACACGAAGTCTCCCATTGCATTTCGACAACACACCGTCGCCAAAATGTAATGCCAAAATAATTAAAAATATAAAGTCGGACGATAGTGCTGTTGCAGAAAGACTTAACGGAAACAGTGTGGACTCCGGTACAGGCACCACGTGGTGGATGACGCACGACGCAAAAGCGAATGCCCTCTTTGTTCTGAATCGTTTCTTTCTTTTTAACGTAGCTTCGCTGCTGTGCGCTTCTCAATGCAAGGCTACGGGGGGGGGGGGGGGGGGGGGGGGGGGTTGGGTTTTGGTGGGGGGGGTTTGGGGGGGGGGGGGGGGGGGGGGGGGGGGGGGGGGGGGGGGGGGGGGGGGGTGGGGGGGGTGGGGGGGGTTTGTTTTGGCGTGCTTCAGCCCCTCCCGCCCCCCGCGCGGGCTTTCCCTTGGCGCTCCTCCCCCCCCCCCCCTCCTTTCCGGGGGCGTCTCCGCCCCCCCCCCCCCCCCCCCCCCCCCCTCCCCCTCTTCTTTTTTTTTCCCTTCCCCTCCCCCCCCCAGCACCGGGTTCATTTTTTGGTGTTCGCCAGCCAGCACTGCCGACTGCCGCCAGCGCCTCTCTTCACTGCGCGACTGGAGACTGCTTGTGCAGGATGGCCGCCTGACGCGCCGCGAGGGCCTCGGTGTCCTGCAGCTGACTCTCCGCCAGCTCGCGGTTCGCCACGGCGTTGAGCAGGTCCACGTAGTACATTTCGAGGATGCTGAAGTAGGTGCTGACGAAGGCGTCGTGCATGTGTGTCAGTGCCCGCGACGACTCCGCACCACACGCGTTCGTCTCGCTCAGCGGTAGGGTGGAGGCCGACACAGCGCTCGTCGACACCCCACCGCGTGACTGCGACAAGGCTGAGGCATTCCGCAGTTGCGTCACATCCGACGTGTTCATCGAGACGCCATCGAGAACGCTGCCGTGCGCTGCCGCTCGCACCGTTGCCGCGGCTGCCTGCTCGTAGTACAACTCACAGCACGTGGCGTGCCACGACGCCAGCGCATCGGTGCAGCGCTCGAGCGACGACGCCGCCACCGCCCAGCTGACAGGTGCCTCGTCTGCAAAGGCGTCGGCAGCGCTGCCAAGCCGCCCACGTCGGGGGCGGGGCGGAAGAGGGAAGCGCGTTGTCCGTGTCGTCTCGTTGGCCTCGATCAGGGCGTTGAGCTGCGCCATCGTGTCACCGTAGAGGCGGCGGTCTTGCTGCCGGCGGAAAAATGCGTAGGCAGCTGAGGCGAGCCCGGCAACCATTCCAGCAGTGTGCAGCCACGACGCCGAGCCCCGCGTTGTGTGGCCGGGCTCGGGGAGGAGGGAGGACAGACCGCTGCCGGTGAAGTTCCACGTCAACTGTCCATGCGACGCGCTCACACCGCTGCCACTGCCAGCGTGGAGACGGGTAAGGACGTCCAGGAGCGTGGCTCCAGCGGGCAGGTCTTGCATGACCGCCGCTATCTTCTTGCGCTGCGCCGCGCAGCCGGCTCGGTCGTTGCGGGTCATCCGCAGGCACGCCGTCTCGCCGCTCTCCGCGAGGAAAGCAATGAGCTGAGCCTGAGCGTCCGCTGCCGCCTTGGCCTGCGCCGCCTGCGTCGCCTCCGCGCTGGCGATGCACTGCGTGACACGCCCTTCGCAGCTCTGCAGCTCTTTGATGTGGTGCTGCTTGATCGTTTCCCGCTCTTTGTCAGCTGCTGCTCTCGCTGCTTGAAGGTTCTCCTCTGCCTGTCGCTTCGCCGCTGCCGCTGCAGCTTCGAGAGCCGCGGCGTGTTGCAGCTCCAACGCTGCTGCGGCGTCGGCCACCGCCTGGCGTGTGTCGCCGTGGCACCGCGTCGTGAGCGCATCGGCTTGGCGCGTCCAGTTGTCCGCGGCAATGCGCTGCTGCGCTGCCCGCTCCGCCTCCAACTCTTTTGCCATGGTGTGGGTGCAGCTCTCCTGTGCACGGGCCAGCTGCACCGTGCAGGACTCCTTCAGCTGCCGCTGTGTCGCCGCACACGTCTCCCGCTCCGTCTCGCGCAGCTTCGCACACGCCGCAACACGCGCCTCTGCATCGCGCTTCGTTGCACTAACCGTCTCGCGCAGTTGCGTCAGTGCCGCAGCGGCGCTGTTGTTGACGGCGGACATGTCGTGTGTCAGCCGCTCCTGAAACCGCGCCTCCGCCTGCTGCACTGTGGCGTTGCACGAGGCGTAAAGCTCCGTCTCCAACGCCGCCACGCGCTTGGCGCACCCTTCCTTCCCCGCCTGCCGCTCTGTTTCCTCGCAGCTGTGCTGAGCTGCAGTGAGCTTAGTGGCGCACGCCGCCTCTGCCTCCGCACGCTCCGTCTGCCACTGTGCCACGGCCTGCTTGGTGGACTCCTCACAGGTAGCAAGACGGCGTGCCGCGTCGCTGGCGGAGCTATTCAGCGTCTGCCGCAGCTCCCTCATAGCTGCCTGCGTGGTGTGGTTAATATCTCTCGCATTCCGTGTCAGCCGCTCCACGCACGCCGCCTCGGCCTCACGCAGGGCAGTTGCCTGCTGCTCGCTCAAGTCACGTTCCTGCTCTGCCAGGCGGCCTGCGCACCGCTCCTCCTCCGACTGCTGCATCTCAGCCACCACCTTCTTTGTGCGCGTCTCTAAATCAGCCGCGTGCTCGGCTGCGAGCGTGGCCCGTGACGATTCGAACGTGTTAGAGCAGTTCTCCGACACCTCAGCCACCCTCAGCGCACACCGCTGCCGCTCCGCCTCTGACTCGTTCGCGCAGCCCACCGAGGCGGCTGAGAGAGCCCGCTTCGTCGCCGTGAGGGCGGCAGCTGTCTCGTTCATCTCCGCGTCACGCACCGCGAGCAGCCGCTCCGTCTCCGCCAACTTCGTCGCGCAGTCCGCCACGTCGGCGCGGCACGCCGCCTCCGTCGACCGGCACGCTTGCAGCGCCGCCTCCGACTTCTCAGCGACGGTCCGCTGCGCTGCCTCGCAGGATAGCTGCGCCTCTGCTGACGCCTCTCTGCACGCCTCCGCCTCCTCCCGCAGTGCCTGGTGGCGCGCGTCGCAGTCTTGCTCGCACGCCGACACACGGGCGTCGCACTCGGTGGCCGCTTTAGAGGCCTCCTCCTTCTCACGCTTCACGGCTGCGGCTGCGTCGTCGTAGTACGCCTGCAATCGCGGAAAGCGACCTTGCTTAACCTGCCCGTCCCGCTGCTTCTGCGTAGCCCGCAGCTGCTCCACCACACCATTCCCCTCCTCAGTGGTGGCTGCAGCTGCCGCGCCGCGGGCGACCACCGCGAAGTCGACCACGAGGCTGCCACGGCGCAGCTGCACGTTTTCAACCTTCGCGTCCGCGCCGAACATCTCTTGCAAATCCTCCCGTGCAAGTCGGAGGAGCGCCTCTCTGTCCTTCTCCAGCAACACGGCCCACAGCTCCCCACCGAGTCTGCGCGAGTGCGTCGTCCGCAGCGTCGTGTCGGGTTTCTCCCCCGCGGCAGTCTCCTCTTTCTTCTCTGCAGGTGCGGCTGTGGGAGATGTGCTTGCAGAGCTGTCAATCACAGCGTTGGAAAGATTGCGCGATGCGTGCGAGGTGGCGTGGTTGCTGCGCAGGGACGACGAGTGGTTGCCGCCATCATCTGTCAAGGGCAGCACGACGGACCACAAGCGGTACAGCGGGCGCCACATTCCCAGCGCCATCGACGCGGCCGCGCGAGACATGGTGGAGGTCCGCGCTGTGCGGTTGAACGCCCTCGCAGGTGCGGTGACGTTGCCACTGCTTGAGCGCACGGCTGTGCTGTCTGAACTCACGTTGTGGCCCACGAGCGGTACGGAAAAGAGCTGGATCGACTGGCTGAGCCCGCTCCCGAGAGCGTGCAGGGTGCGGCCAACGATGTAGACGGGTTCGACGATGAGCTGCATGAGAGAGCGGGCGATGGATCCGAAGACGGCGCCGGACTTGGACACTGTCGACCCCTCCGCACCCTCCGTCGAGGAGGCAAAGATGTAGCGCAGCGTTGGATGCAAGCTGAGGTCCATTTCGGGAAACACCATCGTGATTGGGGAGATGAAGCCCTCCTTGAGCGTCACCCAGAAAAAGGTGAACGGACGTGTTGTACTGCGCAGCATGCGGCCGACAAAACGCAGCGCTTTCATCACACCGAGCGAGTGGACGAGTTGGCGCAGCAGTCGCCGCGTGTGCAGAGCCACTTGACGGTTCACCTCTGGGATGACGCGCTCCGGGAAGGAACGCGGCACCGCCCTGGCGACGCGTTGCTGCTGTTGCTGCGTCGTTGCACCGGCACCGCCCCAAACACTAAAGTACGCCGCGTTGTAGTCCTTGTCGGACGACACAACAAACGACAGCGCGCACAGCAAAAGAAAGAAGACGGCGGCGCTGACCACCACCGTCTTCACCACAACAGCAGCTACACTCTCACCTGTTGCGTCGGAAGTCGCGTCGTCGTGCGGAGGATCAACACTGCCACGGCGGGTGGAGTTGAGGCTATCCACCCCAGGCGGAGACTCCGACCCACCAACGCCGTCATCATTAGCAGACGGCGTAGCGGCACCGACCAAAAACGGCTTGGACGACGACGAAGCGGCCGCCGCTGATGCCGCGCCGCCGTGCCCGTTGCCCGTCTGCGACGGCGGCGGTGAACTCTTCACCGCACTACTCGCCGCCGCGTGGCGCGCGCTGCCTGGATGATCTGGCGTGGGCCGTGACGGGGTGCCAGAGTGAAAGGGACGTGGGGGTGTAACGTGCGTCGCCACGTAGTCTTTGATGCGGGTGGCGGCAGCAGCGGCAGAGCCCTGGAAGTGGCCGATGTTAGCCTCCTCCAACGGAGACTCGTGCGCTGAGCCCGCACGCGGCGATGGCCGCACACTCCCGCTGCGGCCCCGCTTGGCGACGCTTAGCTGTCGGGCATAATCGCGGTCAAATTCCGGCACGCCGCGCGTTTCGATGGTGCTGCGGTGGGAGGAGCTGGTCCGCACGGATGGCGCGGGCAGACTGTTTTGCCGTGTGGTTCGCATCTCGTGGGATAAAGGGGGTGTCGAATGTGGGTGCGTAGATAGGCAAAGGTGCTTCGTGGGTGAAGCGACAGCGAGACGTGGGCCACTGGCCAACCAAAAAGTGACCTCCAGGAGAAGACAAATGAAGGAGTTGCACAAGAGCACCAGTGAATTGAAAAAAAAAAAAAAACAATTGTGACTCGACAGTGTTTGTTTGTTGCTGCAAGATATTCAGCAAAGGTTCTTGTCTCGACTCCACCACTGTTACAAAAATATGTGTCAATTTGGCGTTGTCGACTCCGCGGAGTGAGTTGCCGTGCAAGAAAATAAAAACAAAATTACAGAACGAGAAGAGTAGGAGGCGGTACACTCCACAGGTGACGACTATCTCCAACACACGCCAAGACTAAGAGACTAATTTGATTGAAAAGAGATATATATTTTTTTTTCTCTCAGAGGGCCGATTAATTCGACGAAGGCTGCGCAACGTGAAGCGCTGCCGGTATGTACACACTGGGTTTTGAGCAGCGCAGCTGGACACGCAATGAGAAGAAGGCGAAATACAAAAAAGAAGTGCCGGTACGTGTGCGCCAATGTATAAAGTTGCGAGCCTGTGAATTCAGCAGCCACCCGGTCCTGCAGCGCGCTGCGACTACGGTGAGTGTGTGGCAACCGCCGAAGGATCTGCCGCCTCACGGAAGGGGCAATAAAAAAAAAAAAACACAGAGAGAAAGAGGCCGATGATGAAGAGGCGAGATTCACGGAAAAAAGGTAGATGTACAACTATGAAGCGGGAGTCCGGAGCGGCTTGTGCCGCGCTTGACACACGCACACAGCAACATCGCTTCGAGAAGTGCTGAAACTCTCCGCGTGCACAACTCAATTGTCGTGAATGTATTGGCTTTTCGCATTTTACCTGTTGAGGACTTGCACAGCGGCTCCGTAAAAGAGGGACGATCGAGAAAGGCAATAAAAAGAGTAAGACTCAGCAACCAAATGGCAGTTGTACATACGCTGGGGTGGCCACAGTGGAAATGAAGCTCCAACAAGAAGCAAAAAAGGGGGAGAAAAAAGTGGTCCTCGATGGAAAGCAGGAAAGTAAGATAAATAGGGACGCTGTGTAGTCGCCTTTCAAACGCACCTGCCTCATCTCTATCGCTGCAGCTTAGGCCGCAGGGGTTTTGCCTTCGGCGCCTCCTCAGCTTTCGACCGCGTCGTCGATGACGTGCGCGATTTCGGCTTCGACGTCTTCGATTCCCGCCGCGGCGCACCGTCGTCGGCTGCCGGGGCACCCGCCTTGTCAGCGGAGGAGCGGGTGCGTTGCGGCCGGTGCGCCGGTGCAGTGCCCGCGTTCAACGCAGTGCTGCCCTGAGCAGGTGCTGTCCCCACAACCCCGCCCGGCTCCTCCGCGCTGCTCGGTCGCATCATCGCGTCTGTCGAGGGCGTGATGGGCGGGAGGTTGCGGCCAGGGTGCGTCGTCTGCCGCTTGCGATACACCGCCGACCCCGCAGCTGCTCCGACGCGTGTGCTGCCCTCCGCACTCGACGGCGGAGACGGGAAGAACTGCCGAAGGTGCACGCCGCCCGGGCTGCTGTTCACAGAGGAGGAGACGGCGTTGCGTGCCGGCGGCGGGGCGGGCTGCAGGAAGGAGCTCGTGGGGAGTGGCGCCAACGATCCGCTGGGTCGCAGGGGAGAATCAGCGAGGTTGACGGAGGAAGACGCAAAGGCAGAAGACGTGCTGCGCGAGACACCGGCCAGCGGCGTCTCAGTCGAGTAGAGGGGGCTGCGACCAGACACCGTGTCCGACGCCGTTGCAGTCGCCGAAGGAGGGGCAGCCAAGGGTGTGACTGTGGTCGCGGCCGCCGGCTCCGCAGCCCGCAGCTCGGAAGAGACAGCAGGCGCCTCTGCCGCGCCATCATCTGCGGGTCGCTGGTAGGTGGAACGGATGAGAGCGCGCAGCCCACGCGTGCCCGCCACCGCCACCCGCGCACCCTCCTCCGCTTCTAGTTCATCCAGGTGGTACTCCTCATAGATGTAGTCCATCACCCACGAGAAAAAGCTCTCGAAGTCGCTCATCGCCAGCACAAGCCGCCACGCCGGGAAGGAGAGGACGTTCTGCGGTCCCCGCTGCACAGACGCACCGCCCGCAGCGTCGCTGTCGTCGTCTGCGAAAGAGGCTGGGGTGTCGTACAGCGCCTCCACGAAATCCCCCTCATCGAAGCCTTCTACGGTGCTCGAGAGAAGAGAGAGCAACGCTGTCGAGACGCGCTGGCCGAACTCCTCGTACACGGCGTACTCCTCGTGACCGTGCTCGACAAGCGCCGAGCCGCCACCACCAGCAGCACCGGCCGGTGGCGGAGACGGAGAAGGAGTACGGGTGTAATGAGGGAGAAAGACCTTGTGGTGCTCGTACAAAAAGACGGCGACGCTGCGCATGAAGCGGCGGTTCGCCACCAGACGCTCCACGCAGTCCACCGACTGGAGAAAGCGGCGCAGCTGCTGCGTGGCCTGCTCGGCTACATCAGATGCGTTCGCTAGCAGCCCACCGCGGCCCGTCATGCCAGCTCTCGGGTTGCTGCGTGCGGTGCGACGGGCCGCCTCGTCCTGCATGAGCTCCTCCCACGTCAGCGGGGCGTTGGACACGGACGCCGCCGCAGCAGCAGCAGACGAGGACGAAGCACCAGAGAACGCTGCGGTCTTTTCACCGCTCGGAGTCGCCCTGCGGCCCCACGAGGAGCTGTCCAAATCCCGTGCAGCAACGGCGGCCAACGTGAAGGCGGCTGCGCGATGCTCTGCGGCGATGAATACAGGACCGTCCGCTTCACTGTCCGCACCAGCCTCTATGTCGTCGCTGCGGCCACACCAGTCGTCAAAGAGCTGCTCCAGCGCTGTGCTTTCAAGAGCGGCGAAGGTGCGGTGAGCCTGGGCAGTTGGTCGACTCGCTGCTCCGGCATTTGATGGTGCGCCGTCGACAGAAGAAGCAGCGGAGGAGGAGACCGGCACATTTGATCGCTGCTGCGCTTGCTGTTGCTGCTGCTGCTGCGGCTGTTGCTGTTGCTGCTGCGGTTGTTGCTGCTGAAGGTGCTCCTGGCGGACGTCGTCCTCAAGGAGAGACATGAGCTGCTGGAAGTCTGCGTTGCTCGTGTGCATCTGCAGCGCCTCCACTACCGTTGCAGCGTTTGCCGCTGTGTTTCCAGTATCATGTTGTGCGCCTGTAGTGTGCGACGCCTCTGCCATAGTGCTGGGATAGCTGGCCGGCTTCAAAGCGCTCGCCACATTCGCACTGGGTGAGCTGCTTAATGCTGTGTAGTTGAACTGCATCGGCGCCACCGCCGCAGCCACCGGCTTCGATCCTGCAGGGGCGTCTATAGTCGACACAGAGGCAGCACGCCCTCGCAGGTAGGCCTGCAGCCGGCCACTCGAGGACGCAGTTGTGGAGGCGCTCGCCGACGCTGCGTGTGCACTGGCAGGACGTGAGCCGCCAAGCAGTGCCCGCGTCGCCGCCCGCGCGCGCTGGACGACCTCCTCGTCATCGCTCAGCTCCGCCTCTCCGGTGACTCCTCCTTTTTCTGTGATTCGGCTTTGCGGAGACGCGGCGGCGGAGCTGCGGCTGCTGGAGCGGGAGGACGAAGACGAAGAGCCAGACGCCGCCTGGTCGAGTTGTGCGATGCGACGCTCCTCTGCGTAGAAGTAGGAGTGCTTGACGCTGTCGTCGATGTCGATAGCGGCGGAGGGGGTGGTGAAGAGGCCGCGATCGAAGGCGGCAGCGCGTTCCTTTTCCACCACTTTGGCCTTGATAGACATGGTGCAATTCAATCTATTTGCTTTTTTTTTTCGTTTTGTTGTTTTGGCTTCTGTGCTGTGTGTCCGTGCAAAAAGGGGGATTTGCTTACACCGTTGGTTGCTTGCTTGAAACAAAATAGAAGCAGAGAGTGAGAAGGAAAAGAAAATTAATCGAGGAGAAACACAGTCAAGTATCGAGAAACCCGCCCGCACTAAGCTAGGCCAATATTTTTTTGAGAGCCGGCAACCTCGTGTCACCGTACCCAAAAAAATCCGCACAAAAGACTTGTTCCATCGCCACCACCAGTAGAATCGCCGTTCACAGCAGCTGTCGATGACAGAAAGTATCCTTTTGTTTTTAGTGGCAAAACTTCTTTCTTTCCAATCTTCCTCCTTCTACTTTTCCTCTTTCTACTAACTTCAATAACGCGACCTGTGCGTCACGACCATGACATTATCCAATGCCATGGAAGAGCGCTCGGCTTGCTGGTCCGTCATCGAAACTGAGCTGTTAAGACACGTGGTGACATACTTCTAGATCAGATGTACATTAGCGGGCAACAGAGGCCCAGCCTGGGGGTGAGAAAAAAAAAACAGAAAGGCAGAAAAGAAAGTAGAAGAAGCGCGGCGTACAAGTAATTCACAGCAGAGGCCCTAGCGCTTTTTTGTTGTTTAAAGCCAACTGGCGGGGGTACAATGAAAGATTGCTGAACAAAAAGAAAAAGGAAAGGAATAGAAGTATCTCCACTCTCATCGGGTCTTCTTTTTCTTCCCTAAGAGAATCTGCGAGAAATGCCAAGCAAGGAAAAAAAAGATAATAAAATAAAACAGCGAGTGTGTGTGTACATGTGCGAGGAGAAGATGCTCGTGCAAACTCCGCAGCCTCCCTCTCAGACTCTGTGCGTGTATCTCTTTTGCTGGGAGGGTGAGGCACAACGATCGGTGGAAGCCACACGTGGCGATCCGAACTTTAATAAGCACTTCGTGAGCAGGAGGTGGTCTGTGCAAGCGCGCAACCGTCAAAGCCGCACAACCAGCTCCTGTGGCAGCCGCATGGGCATCACCAACACAAAAAAAAAAAAATGAGACTGCTTCTACAGCGACCAGCGAGAGAGCAAAGTTAATTTCCTGGAAAATAAAAAGTTTAATTGTACATGGTGAAGGCAAAGGAAAAGTGTCGACTAAGGGGAAAAAGAAGGATAGTAAAGAAATTGTGCGTAAATCAGCACCTTTACACACACACACACAATAGTGACAAGGTCCGCTGTATCTGTATAAAAATGTTGACACCCGTTTGTCGACAACCCCGCGTGTCGTTGCGAGGCGTTTCCTTTATCTTTGTTTTTTTTCCGTGTTTTACGCGGAGGCGGCCTTGGCGGAGCGGCTGGCGCTGCCGTCATACACACGCTTCTGGTTCGTCTTCAGCTTCTGCTGGAACTCAAGGAAGCGGCTCATGTCCAGCTCCCTGTCCTGGTTCGTCGTCTTCCACATGGCCGACGACGACGCATAGGTCGGCTCACTCGCAGCACCGTTGCCGCTCTTCTGCGCGTTGGTCGCGTTCTGCGAGCTGGCGTTGGAGGAGACGGTGTCGATCTTCGCCGCCCCGTCTGCCCGCGTGCCCTGCACCGCCGCAGCGGCAGCGCCACCATCGCGAGAAACCGGCTTGTCGTACACGTTGTAGGTGCTGCCGGGGAACTGCAGGTCCGCCTCGACGGCCTCGCCGCTGCCGATGTTGTTGTTGAAGCTGGCGCGAAAACGAGCGGACTGCGTGTTGGCTGCGCTGCCACGGCTGCCTGCGTTGACGGAGGAAGCGGCCGGAAAGCCCGCGCCGGTCGCAGCAGGGCGGCTGCCGTACGAGTTCTGCGGCTTGCGCTTGCTCGAGAGCATGGCGTGGTTCACGGAGGCGGTGCTGTAGGTGCCGTCGAAGCCTCGCGCAGCATCGGTGCCGTACTTCACGCCCTCCTCTGGGTTGATCACCTTGCCGGTGAGGCCAAACGCGACGGACTCCTGCTGCGGCGGGTAGAGGTGGCGGGCCTGCACGTCGACGTCCATGCAGTGCCCGCAGAGGTGCGGCTGGTTGGCGCAGCTGTCCACCACCTCGCGCGACTTCTTCTTCTGGTTGTGCACGAGCTGGCGCAGCTTGAAGACCTGCTGCTGGTTCAGCGGGGCGGAGGGGGTAGCGGCGTCGTCCTCGTCGACGATGTCGCGAATGCCGCGCAGCATCGTGTGCAGGTCGTGGTCAGCCGAGCACTGCGAAGCGGGGGTCGCGGCACCGCTGCTGAGGCGCTGCTGCGGCGTGGCCGAGCCGCGCTGCGAGGACGCCTTGGAGGAGGGGCGTGTGGAGGCCGGCGTGGCGGACACGGCACCGTCGTCGCCGTCCGCGTCGGGCAGGCCGAGTGCGCGGCGCTCCTCCCGCAGGCGGGCCTCCTCGTTCAGCCGCGCCTTGTGCTCCAGCAGCAGCAGCTCCTGCAGGCGGTCGCGGCGGCGCACCGGCACCAGCTCGGCCGCCAGCGCCATGTCCTTCGCCTCGCGCTTCTTGGTGCTGCTCAGCAGCTGCTCATCCGGGATGAAGCGGCCGACGTTCTTCGAGCTGTCAGCGAAGGCCTTCTCGCGCAGACTCTGCTGGAGGCTCTTCATGTAGAGTTCATCCTTCGACATGCCGGGGCGGTTCAGCGACTGCATGGCTGCGCGCATCGACGCTCCTGCGTTGGTGGACCTGCTCTGCGGCTCCTGTGCACAGTAGGAGCACTGGCAGTAGGCGTGGCACTGATCACGAATCATGGCAGCGGCTTGCGTGGTTCTGTTGCGTGCTGAGACTGAAGTGAGATTGGCAGGAGAAGTGCCTGGTGCTTTGCGTGTCAAAAAAAAAAAAAACAATAACGCGAGGTGATACGTCAGTAAAAGAGGAGCTGATGAGGCTTTCTTCGCCAATTTGTCGGGGAGGGAAGAGCAGAGAGGAGACAAAGTGCACGAGGCATGCGTAGTGAGGTGTGTCCTTGTGTTTGCACGTCTCTCGTCGTCATGCTGGCGTGCACTGCACAATGCGGCACGCTCACAAGTAGAGGAACGGAGCAAGAGAAACAATCCATGATTGCTTTTCGGCACGCCAAGCTCCACCTTGTTGGATGAAAGCTGGCAAACAAGCAATGCAGTTTCGGTGAACTTCACAGGCAAAGGGAGGAATGCCGCCGCAGCGTGTCGCAGCCCCCCTGTTTTTCTCTCCCTTCCCGTGAGCTTCACACAGCTTGCACTCCGAAAAGTCACAAGCCAACCAAGACTCTTCTCTGCTTCTCTTTTCTTGAGTCCATTTTTCATTGCTATTTTTAAGAGAAAAAAAGAGTGTACATCTGGAGAGGAGAAAGAGGACGACGGTGAGAATGCGCCAGACACGTATCCTCTGCGCCGGCCTCTTTTTCCCCACGTGAAGGAGGAAACCTAGAGAAAAAAATACAAATAGAGGAGAGAATACAAAGCCGAAGAAGGTTTGGAAAAAACATCGTACATGTTCAAGAGAGGAAAAGAAAACTAAGAGTCCAACGCACATAAAATGGTTGCTTCAACGAAAAAAAAAACCGGAGTGAGGAAGGACAGAGAAGAAGATGCGCATTGATAAAAATGAAAAACGATTAGATACCTTTCTCGTGTGGGGTTGCCTGTTCCACAAAGTCGCGACTCTACACGGCGTAGCTCACGTGACGCTCCGCGGCTGGTTGCTGCGCCGCCGCACCCACCGCCGCCGCCGCACCAGGCGACAAGGGAGGCGGCCGCTTCGCCGACCCCGCCGCCGCACTGCCGTCCACCACCAGCACATTCGTATCGCCCGCCGCACTCTTCGACGCACCGGCAGCGGACGGCGAGACCCACACCACGCCGGCTCCATGCGGGTGCGCGTTGCTTGTGCGGATCTGCGCCAAAGAAGAGCCGAAGGTGTTGGCCGCAGCACTGTTGCTGCCCGCCGAGTTGCCACGCGCCGGCGTCGCCTCGCCGCTGCCGCCGCCCGCGCCGTTCCCCTGCAGGAGCCGCTGCAAGGACCGGCGGTTGTCTGGGTTGACCGGGTCCCTGGTGATTCGCTGGACGTCGTCCATCGTGTCCTGCAGGCGATGCGAGGCGTGGCACTGCGCCGGTGGCGTGACAGGGCACGCCTGCGCCTGTGCGTAGGCTTCGTGGATCGTCGCGGCGTTGCGCATGCTGCCAGCCGACTGGCTGCGGCCCCACGTCGCGTCGGCGTCGTCAAAGTCCGCCGTGCCGTCGCCACCGCGGCTGCCGATCGCGTAGCCCTCCGGGAAGGGCTGCGGACGGCGCGCGGTGGCGTTGGCAGAGGCCGCCTTCAGACGCTCCGTCTCGAGGGTGGCGCGAGTGCGGGCCTTGTACTCGTAGATGAGCAGCCGCTCCAGCGCGTCGAGCTCGGCCGTCTCGCGTGCGTGGCGCTGCTCAGCAGTCTCTGTGTCCGACGCACCCTTCGCGCTGCCCTGCGTGCCGTTGCCGCCCAATCGGGTGGAGCGGTTCTGGATGGTGTACTGGTTGCCGCCCGAGACCCCGTTGCGTCCCCGCGAGGCGTTCAGCGCGGTCTGGTTAACCGGCTCCGGGTACTCGGGATCGAAGGTGCTCTCGTGTGCACCGCGCTGCCCATCCTTGCTGTGGCACTGGCAGTTGCACCCGCTGCGCTGCTGGGCGGCCCGCTGGCTGACGGCCAACTTCTTGGCGTTGACGGAGCGACGGCTGCTGCAGAAATCGCAGCCGCAGTGCTGTGTGGGATAGGTGCGCTGCATTTGTGTGGCCGACATTTCAGCTGTGGTGGCGATGGTGTTGGTGAACGTTGAGTGCGGGAGAGGTGCGAGGTGCGCGTACCTGTACAAGTTGTGTGCGTGTCTCTTGCTGCTGCTGCTGCTGAACGTGGCGGTTTTTTGGTGAAGCGTATTGCGCTGCTATATTCTCAGCCGAGCAGACAGCAACAGAGGTAGCGTTACACGCGAAGTAAAGAAAGAAAAAGTGAGAGGAGAACGGGAGGTTGTGGATTTTCGCTTGAGGAAATGCCGCATCACATTCAATTAAAAAAAAAATGAAGAGAGCCGACGTTGATGAGAAGCCTTTCACTCACGCCACTTCTTTTTGGGCTCTAACTTCTTTACCACGGAAGCTCACAGTGCCTCTTGCCTTTCTCTGCCCGAAGCCTCACAAGAAGAAAGGCAACACAAGCACTGAGTGTCAATTCAATTTTTAGTTATTCGTTGAACAAAAAACAAACAATACCCAAAGATCGGGGAAAAAAACCTGTGTGGACAGTCAAGACGTACGTAGAGACGCGGCGGAGTGGAAAGGGCAGAAAGAGCGTCACCACATCGCACAGGGCTCACCGCAGCCATCCATCTCTGCCATGCAGCGAAGGATGGGGTGGGTCTCGGCAGCACAGGAAACGGAAAAGAAGAGTGGCAGCAACACCGCGTGTATAAGCGACGGGAAAAAAAAACAGAAGCACAAGTCGCCAACGTGAAGCATAAAAAAAAAGAAGACGGAAAACAATAAAAGGACTCCTTAACGCCACAGCAGTCAACCATGCGTTGCAAAAAAAATGAACGCGTTGCATTCTTCAGAACAACTTGCGCACCCACAGAAAACCATCCACATCGTCACTAGTCCTCCTTGCGGTTGCCGCGGTGGCGCAGCGTGGGCGGGGCGGTGGGCACTTCAGTAGAAGCCGCCGCAGCAGCATCCACGTATGTACCGGCAGGAACGCTCCGCATCTCCGTCGCCGGCTCCCGCTCCGCCCGCGGCGGCCGCTCCGCGTTGCCGCTGTTCAAGAGCGGACCCACGACACGACCCGCCGCGCGAAGAAAGGTCTGTACGGGGATCACGACGCTCGCCGGCCCCGTCTCCTCGAACCTGTGCCACTGCGCCACAAAGAAGTGCTTGAAGAAGACAAGGCCAATGACAACGACGGTGACGAGCAGCGCGGGCGACGTGATGACGTACATCAGCTCATTCCAGCCCAGGATGAGCATCACAGGGAAGACCCACGCCGGCAGCGACGAGTTGCCCGACTCGACAGCGCGGAGCTGCAGCTGCGTCGTGAAGTCACACTTCTGCTTGTACATCTCGTAGGCGCGGAGGGTGGCCTGCTGCGTCAGCAAGACACAGTCGGCGTCCACGGCAGACGCGCTGTCTTCCGCATCGGCGGAGGCGACAGGGACCTCATAGGGGTACTTGGGAGGGGCGTCGAGGGTGCTGAAGGTGAGGTAAAACGCAGCCTCCGCTGCGTTCTCCTCGAAGACGATCTCGCGGCTCTCCGTCTTGACGCGGCGGGCGGAGCGGCTCGACATGTGCGCTGCGCTGCTGCCACCGCCACCCTCCCCCTCGCCGTCCCGCGCGGCGCGCAGCTTCAAGTGAAAGTACACGAGACTGCCGAGGACGACGAGCCCAGACTGCAGAGCCGCCGGCACAGCCTTCTGTAGACCCTTCGTCGTGGAAAAGAAGCGCACGGTGCCGTCGCTGTTGTGGGTGAGGCTGCGCTCGAAGCCGGCGTGCATCGTGTTGAAGACGCCGTCCGCCATCGAAGACACCCGGGAGCGTACCTTCTGAAAGAGGGCGTCCGTCACAACATTCAGCACGTTCAGCCGCGCCGTCGGGTCCTGCGCGATGAGGGAGGCGTAGCGGCCGTAGAGGTGGGCCGGCGGCGGCAGGGCGGCGGCCTCGGCGACCACCGCGTTCACCTGCGCCGCCAGCATCTTCCAGAAGCCACGGGCGAGGCGCTGGCACGCGGCGGAGTCCATCACCTGCGACCCCGCCCACCGCGCCGCCACCTCAGACGGCGAGAGTCCATCCGCCACGTCCGCCTCCGCCGCCTCGTCCACCGTCTTGCTGTTCGTCATAAACGGCAGCGCCTGCGCCGACTTCACGAGGTGGCGGTAGCTGTCCTCCACACACGCCAGCACCCGCGTCTCGGCGTTGGCGAGCAGCTCTGCAGCGATCGCCTTGGAAAACTTGTTCACCACCTGCATGGTGGCCTCGAGCAGGTCTCTCTCGAGCTCCGCCGCGTACTGCGCCATCACCTCGCCGTGGTACAGCTTCGTCTGGCGGTAGTAGGAGGTGAGGCGTGTCTCCATTTCCGCATCGAGCACCTCCGACAGACGCAGCAGCATCTCGCCACGCTGCAGACGCTCCTCGTAGTGTCGGGCGAAGCCACGGAACGTCTTCAGCTCCTGCTCCTTCGTCTCCTTGCACCGGTGCTGCGCCAGCATTTCCCGCTGCGTCGGGATATCGAGATCCTTGCTGGTGCGGATGGCCTCCCAGCAGCTCGTCAGGTACGCCGGCAGGCCTTCAAGCGGCACCCCGCGGAACATCCCGCGATGGCGGAAAAGGTAGTCCTGGCATTTAGTGTCGCCGAACCAGCGCCGCAGCGACGTCACCGACGCGGTGAACTCCGTCTTCTGCAGCTTGAAGTGCGGCATCACATAGTACTTGAGGCAGAAGAGGGAGTCGATCGTGGCGTGCTCGAACTGCTGCGGGCGGGTGATGCTTTCCCAAATTGTGTCGAAGGACTTGCGCACCGTGGCGAGACTCGGCGCCGTGTCCTCCTCCGTAAAGTCGCGCAGCACAATGAGCAGCGTCGGCTTCTCCTCCACCTCGTAGTTCTCGTGGCTGAAGAGTTGCAAGTTGACCTCGAAGATGGTCCGCAGCAGGCTCAGGTTCGCACCGTTGAAGCGGCCAACGTCGACGGCCCACATGTTGATGATAAGCGTGTCGGCGACGCTCAGCCCGAAGAGGGAGAGGTGGCGGTCAAAGCTCTGGTCCTCGCCGCGCTCCAGCCCATCCGTGCCCTCGAAGTCCAACACAAGAAGCGGCGACTTGACGGACGGCGCACCGGCAGCGCTTGCCGCGGCAGCCGCGGCGCGGTTGAGGCGAGAGCTGCGATCCGGTGAGGCAGCACCAGCGCCCGCAGCATCTGTATCCGAGTTCTCCGCAGAGTCCTCCGCTTCGAAGCCCGGCAGCGCGGCGTTGGCCTTGGCAAGAAACGCACCCTTCGTTGTCTGGCCACGTCGCACCCGCTCGTCCAGCATCTGAAAGTCCGTCCCGAAGAGGTGATTCAGGAGCGTAGACTTGCCGCTGCTCTGCCCACCAAAGACGCCGACGACGTGATAATTCAGCCCCACAGCTGCGAGCACGTTGTCCTCGTCATCGTGGTTGCCTGCGGCGGCGGCGTGCGCTGCGCCAGCAGGAGTGACGAGCGAGGCAAGGTAGTCAGCCAGCTTCTTCTCCGGCTGGAGGTGGCCATCCTCGTCAACGAGGTGAAGGCTCATCGTTGCCAGTGTGTGTTTTGACGGAGAGATGCGTGAAGAAAACGTTTTTTTTTCACTTTGATAGAGACAGCAGTTGTTGAAAATTGGTGTGGATGCTCACCCCTCTTCAATTGCCGACCGTCTTTTGTTGTTGAGCTTAGCAAGGCGGAAAGGCGTCGATAGGCATGTATAAAGGCACAAGACAGACTCGAGTATTTGACAAAACAAAAACTCTCTGTGTTTGCTAGGTAGTGCTAGGAGGTATAAGGGAGTTGTGTATATAGGTTGCTGACGACTAATAAAATGCCGCGCTGCTCTCTCTCTTTCTTCCTCTGTTATGCGGCGAAAGGGGACACAGTACGAGACGTCTGCTAGTAAATCTGGAAAAGAAAAAAAAAAGGAGCGATTGATAAGAATAGGTAGCTAAAAGTGAGGTAAAGGCTCGCAGGTACTGTGTGGACCGTAACATACAATCTTTTCGACACAATCCACCCTCAGCATTGCTGCGCAGTTAACGAGGAGACATACCGCAAACGCTACACCTCAAAGCCGCAGAGCTAAGCAGACGATACTACTGCTGTCCCACTGCAGACCAACTCAACCTTTTTTTTTTTGCCCAATACGAAGTGGACAAGGGAAGGTCGTAGTGCGCTGTCGATCCTCCGGCGACCACCCAACAATCGACGAGCGCATGCTTAAGCTTAAGCAGTTTCCGCTTTTTTAGATTAGTTTCTCCGCAAGATCTACACGTGGAAGCACATCAATCGCTGTCGCCCTTCCTCGCACAGCAGCAAGCGGACGGTGTACACCAAGTAGCGCAGGGAAAGAAAGAAGCTCTATAACAACAGTGGTACAAGGACAACGGATGAGTACACGCGACTATGGGGAAAGGAGGCAGCGCAACCGAAGAAACCAAAAGCACCTCCCTTCGATATTTCTTCTGCCGTGTCAGAGGGTCGCTCCGTTATTTGGTTGCCGCCTGAGCAGACCGTCCTCGGCCTGTCGCTCTTCTCTTTCCCCATCCTCTGAAAAATAAGTGTGTGTGTGTGTGTTAGGAGCGGTGGGTTTGCACCGCCCCGTAATCTATCGAGCCCGGCTCCTCGACGCTTTCTCACCGGGACTGAGCTGCAGCAGCAGAGAACAGAAAATAAAAAGAAAATAAAAAGCAAGTGCGAAGACGATGTCTGGAAAAACGAGCCAAAAAAAAAAAAGCGAGTCGTGAAGTGCGCACACTTTGTTATCCTCTCAGCAGCGGCGGCAATATGCATTTGCAAGAGACAACACCTGTTTAATTTGTCCTTCTCTTCCAAGCACGCCTGTCCTGCGTCCTCACGACTCCGATTGCTTCACTCCGAGCAGGTGCCGCAGCCGGTCGTGCGCCACTTCGGTGTGCGCTCCGGCAGCGGTGCGCTTGGGCTGCGGCTGCTCGGCGGCACACGTCGCACCGCCCCCCGCGCCTCCCACTCCGCCAAGTAGCGGGCACGGCGGTCGCGGTGAAGGTCGTCGGTGATGAAGACTTTGCGACCGTACCGTGGGTTCGTTAAGGAGCCGGAGGAGGAGCGAGAGGGAGCGGCGGCGGCGCTGGAGCTGCGCGGGTGCGGACCAGACGAAGGCACACGTGACGGGTGCCGCTTCGCGCCGTCCTCTGCAGCGGTGGCAGCACCACTATCTACACCTCCTGCATGAATGGCGGAGGGCGGGTCCTGCGGTGACGGGCCGCGGTGCGCAGGTGCACACGGCAGCCGCCCACCCACGAAGCCGCACGCCGGGCACGCCACGGAGCTCTCCAGCTTGCCGGCTGCGATGAGGGAGACGATGTCGCGCGCCGTCAGCAATGCACCACTGCAGGAGGGACAGGCAGCAGAAGCAGCGGAAGAGGGGCGAGAGGTGCAGACACGCGCCGACGAATGCGGCCGCTGCTGCCGTTGCTGCTGCAGTGGGCAGCAGTTTTGGTGTTGGGCAGCAGACGCACATCCGCACCGACACGACGGCGCACACGTCTGCCAGCAGGAGGACGGCGGTGGCGGTGGCGGCGGTGGTCGGCGGCACTGCGCGTGCTGCGGAGGCGAAGAGGAGCGACGGCCGCACGGGGAGGCACGACGATGGTGAAAGTGGTTGTGGTGGTGCTCGCGCGGTGCTGGCTGTGGTGGCGGTGGGGGAAGCTCTGTCGCTGCCTCAACGTGGGCGGCCTCTTGTTGCTCTCCGGCTGACGGCGCCTTCGTCGGCTGTGGCGGTGGCGGCGGAGGGCTTGAGGGATGCCGCTTCGTGGAGCAAACGCGCCGGTGATCCGCACTGCGCGAACGCCGCTGCTGGGTCGCTACATGGCAGCACCGCTGCACCACCTCCCGCTCGCAGTGGGCCGATGACATCTGCTGCTCCTCACGCGCACGCCGTAACGCCGCAATCTCGCCCCGCCGGGCGTCCAACTCGGCCTGCAGCGTGCGCCGACGCGCGTCGTACTCGGAATCAACGGCCGCCTGGCACGCCACGGTGCTGCGACGCCGCAACAGCTCCGCTGTGTTCGACATGTAGGTAGGACAGCAGTGGACGCTACCGCGGTGGTGGACGGCGGCGGCGAGATCAGCGCGGCGTTGCTGCTCGGCCAGTCTCGCCTCCCCACAGCGCTGCTGGCGAACGAGGAGGTCGGCCTCTCCCAGCTCCGCCTGCTCTGGCAGGCAGGAAGTGCAGCGACGCGCGGACCGCGGCCCGCTCTCGCGCACCTCTGCTTCGGCCCTGGCGCGACTGGTGTGGCGGCTTCTATGGTGGTGGCGGTGCTGTGTGTTGCCGTGGCAGTGGCGGCAGGTGCAGCGACTCTCACAGCAGCATCGCGGCCGCTCCGCTGGCGGTGCTTCACCGGGCGGCGAGCAGCGGCACGCGGTGGGATCGCTGGAGGACATGTGTGAGAGAGAGAGAGCAGATTCTTTTTTTTTTTCGTTTCTTCGGAGCCAGCTCGACAGCTAAGTTCTCCTTCTATTCTTGCTGCGATGGAAGTGGTAGCGGTGGCACAAAGGTACGTGGCGAAGAGAAAAGAATGAGGGAAGAGACGCGAAGTTGTGGCAAAAGCACTGCAGCGATGACTCTGGCGGAGAAGCATAAAGCGGCGCACTCACGAACACAGCGCTCAGGGAATTGCCTGCGGAAGTGCGGTGGGTACACGAGTACGCAGCACACCCTTAAAGAAAGAGACAAATAGAAAACAAAAGTTTCACTTGCTCAACACGCAGCGGCCCAAAAAAATACCGTAGGGGAGAAGATTTACGATGGCTTGTGCAGGCAGAGCAGCACCTGTGAGTCCGCATAGCTGAAGCGCCAACGCGTAGGGCCAGAAAGATGCCCAGCCGCGTACGCACTTCCTCCCCGCCAGTGCTCCTCATCTCACATCCGCAGTTTCAGTAGCGCATGCAAAAAATCCCCACGTACTGTGATACATTTTCATTTAAATTGTTCTCTCCTTCGCTGCACGTACCAACAATGAGTACGAGGAAAACGAGATGGATGATCGAGTTGTTGCAGGCGCGCGACGCACGCGCACTACTCCCCCAAGGAGAAAAAAAAGAAGAATACAAACACACACCAACATCTCTGCTGTCGACACAGCAGCACGAAATAGGATACAATCGCGAAGCGATGCAACGCCGTGCACCACTCCACGCACGTGAGACGGGAAAGGGGAAAAAAGTGAGACGCACGAGATACGCAAGTGGCCAATACAAACCGCAGCCGTGCAAAGCTGCAGCCAGCATTCACAAAGAGAAAAGAAAACGAGAAAGCGTGCAAGAGACAAGAAGCAAAGCACACCACGCACCTTCTTCATCACCTCCTCCAATTGCTGCGTCAGGGAGCAAGGAGCCTCGAGTGCACGATCGGCGGCTGCCTCGAGAGTGCAAGTGTATAGTCGCAGCCCCGCTGCAGTGACGCAGGTGACGATGCACAGAAGAAGAGAAAAAAAGAGAACAAAGCATTCAGTGTCACCTCGGCGCGCCACCACCATTCTCCCTCTCCCTCTCTTTCTTCCTCTCAGCTTCCTTGGCGGCAGGTGCCCTCCGAAGCATGAGGCGCGTAACAGCAGCAGCCAACTGAGAGAACGCGCAATTCGGCAGCATGAAGTTAAAGGAGAATGCATCTCGTCTCCTTCGCTTCTCATTCCCACCTTTACTGCTGCTTGTTGTCCGCCTTCTCCTTCGCGGCCTCCTCGATCTTCATCTTCTCGTTCTCCAGCTTCGTCTCCGCAGCACGCGCACGGCGGTCCTTGATCTCCTGCAGCTCGCGCGCCAGTTTGCGGCGGTTGAGGATGACCTCGTGCAAGGCGCCGATGCAGCGGGCGATGGCGGCTAAGAAGGTGGCGATGGCTTCGTCGTTCGTGTGGCGAATCATCTCCGTCGAGCTGCGCCGCACGTAAATCTCTGGCTGCAGGCTGATCAGCTCCTGCAGCACCTCCAACACGTCCTCGGAGATCGGCATCACGCCGTTGCCGACGTCCTGCAGGTACTCTTCGATCTGCCGCAGCACCTTGCAAAGGTGGATGAGAGAGAGCTCCCGCTCCTGCACCTGGGTGGAGAGGGTGGTGATGGTGGAGTCGGTGAGGTCACGCAGGAGGTGCTCCACGCCGATCTCCTCCGCCTCCTCGGCGCCGAGGTGCGTCGGGATGTTGCGGAATTCGAGCGAGCGTGTGCCCTCGCGGCCCTGCACCGTCGTGTAGGCCAGCACTGGCACACCCTTGTTGTTCGGGTCCGTGTTCACCACGCAGTAGACCGGATTCGGGCAGAAGCGGTCCGCGACGAGGAGCTGCAGCAACATATCATTGGGCTGGATCGTGGGGCCGGACGAGTACCAGCCCACCACCTTCACCTTCGGCAGCACGCGCTTGTGCATCGCAAACATCTCCTGCGCGTAGTTCGTGTCGAAGAACCACACGTCAGCGTCCTGCGGGTCCTCGTCGAAGGGGACGGCGAAGCAGTTGTTGATGTCGAGCGTCTGCAGGCCGGTGTGGTCGCGGACGTAGCGACCCAGCAGCAAGCCCGCGACACGCTTCTTCTGCAGGGCGGTGGTGTTCATACGGGCGTAGTGGTCCACGAGGGAGAGGAGGACAAGCGGGTGCACTTCAACACGGCCCGCCGTCGGGATGAAGGTGGCGGGGGCCGACACGTCCTCCTTGTTCTCGCTGCCGATGTCGGAGGCCGCGTCGTCGTTCGCGGCGAGCGGGTCCGCATTGGCTGGTTTGGGGTGCTCACTCATTGTTGCCTCGGCAGTCTCTGCCTTGTTGTTGTGATTGATCCTTCTGTGCGTGCGTGTGTGTGCTTGTGTTCTGTGTCGATTTGTGTGACTCTCGCGCTCTGTGGAATCCAACTGCAAAGAGCAATGCTTTTCTTTCGGGCGTATCGCGGGGATGCAAAATATATGTAAATAGTAAAGAGGAGTGAACCCCAGTGTGGAGCGGAGAAGGCAGGCGGGGACGGAGAGGTAAAGTGAGAGAGACGAAGAGGTGCACAGATGCACCTTCAGCCCAACAACCTGAGGCGGAGGTGGAGAAAGCCCATCCACAGCAAAGCAGCCCTCAACGAGAAGACCCGAGGAGTGGCAGGAAAAAGAGCGCTTCGGGGGAGGCGAAGGCTTCAACGGCAAACACCACTTTAAATTTCTTTGTTATTCAGCGCCTTCGTTGCCTAAAACTTCTAATGTTTTCCCTTTTTCTTTTTATTCTCAGTGGTGCGGCGAGGAGAGAAGCGCACTGGCGGTTTGGCGTACATGACGCAGCGATGACACACCGAAGAAAATGGAACACAGGGAGGACGAATGGCGAAGAGAGGAGGAGAAAAGGAAAAGAAAAAGAGAGACGAAACGGGAAAACGGATGCCGGGAGAGTACCAAGCAGAATGAACGAAAAAAGAATAAACAAACATGGTAAGGAACACAGCGCACGTAATGACCAGCTAAAGAAAAAAAACAAGGTTTTAACTGAAGGACTTCGCAAGCGAGGGGAGAGAGGAGGAGCACGCAGCTGCACAAAAAAAAAAACAATGCTATCGCCTCTCACCTTCACGTTTCGCAGCAGCGCTCTTTTCGTTGGGGTCCGCAGCCGGCGTATCCCTCACCGCCCTCTGCGTGCGCCGCGTCTTCTTTTTGCCATAGCGGGTGACAAAGAAGCCGACAAACAGGAAGAAGTAGCTGCCATACATCAGCAGTCCCATGCGGATCAGCGGTGCCGGGGTGTCGCAGCCGCGCGGGCTGAGAAAGGCGTGGTAGCCGGTGTAGAGGCAAATAGCATAGCCGCACATCATCTGCGCAATCTGCATCGACGTGATGAGCGGCGCGATCGGCGCCACCACTCGCTTCAGTCCACACGAGCACACAAAGTAGTAGGAGTACATGAAGGCGTGCACGACGTAGTTCATCGTGGCAAACCAGATGCCACTCGGCATCAAGTACCGCCCACCCACCCACGAGAAGATCGTGACGGTGAGGTGGTGGTAGGCGTGGAGGGCCGTGATGGGCTTCTTGCGCAGGCAGAGGAAGACCGTGTCGAGCATCTCGGGTATCTTTGACACCATAAAGCTGAAGACCCAGAAGGAGAACGCGCCGTCGTACAGCACGCTGGGGTCGAAGCGGCACACAACGTCGTAAAAGGGACGCGATTCCACCATGAAGAGGAGAAGCGTGACGCAGTACACACTGCCCAAAATAGAAAAGATCGCCAGCGACAAGTTCCACGCGCGAATCAGCCCCGTCAGCTCGTAAGCTTCTCTCTTCTCCATCGCTCGAGGGCCTAGCAGAATAAGAAAGGTGTAGAGCACGCAGGTGTACTGCAGCACGTCGGCGTAGTCCTTGAAGAAGGTGATGGCGTGGTCGCTATTAAAGTTGTGGGTCACACCTGCCAGCGTACCCCAGAGGGACGAAGGGATGGACGAGGCGATGGACATCCTCCGGTGAGTTCGGCGCTGCATCAGAGGGCACATAACAAAAAAAGAAGAAAAAAAAGCGCAGATAGGGACAAGAGAAATAGATGAGTAGAAGCAAAGTAGAGCTCTCTCCCTTGAAGTAGAAACGGGTGAGAGAAGACATGAGAGGACAGAGCAGTAAGCCGTGGTGTCCTTCGCTTCAGCTTACCGCTTTTTTGCCAGCTTCCAGGAACCAGCGCCACGCCACTGGAAATACCGGAAGCAGCGTAGTCACCGGAGAAGCTGTTGCACAGTGTCGCTTCAAGAGTGGCAGCTAGAAGAGTGACAACACACAGTGGAGGATCACAGAGGACGGCTCACACATGATCTGTGCACCGTTGCAGCGCTGATGATCACTTGCTTCCTCTCTCTTTAGACAAGAGACACGGAGGTCACTTTCCCGTTGCCTCTCTCCACCACCAGAGAGAGTAAGATAGAGCGCGAGGAAAGAACAAAAGTCGAAGAGGCCGTAGTACGAAGGTGGCGGCGCGACGCACTCAAAGACATTCCACAGCCACCCCCGCCTTTTCCTATTTTTTTTAGTTTTCTTTTTTACTTTTTTTCGGGCACATTTTTCCGTTCAAAAACGTGTATGATTAGGTTCATCATTAGAGCAGCCCGTGTGCTCGCTTTTGTTTTAGGCAGTTTATGAAGGCGGAAGGTAACAAACAAACAAAAAGAAAAACGAAAAACCACCAAGAACAAAACATGAAAAAGAAAAGGGGAAAGAAAAAAAAAAGCACAACACCAGAGAAGGAGAGAAACAGCTGTCACCAGAATAACAGCAACACCATAGAGCGAAGAAAAGAGAGACAATCTTGTTCTTATTCCGAACTCCCCTTCCCTCTACTCCAAAATGCCAGCAAAGGTGCAAAGACATACGGGCATGTGGATGGAAAGAGAGACAGAGATAGACGCGAGAGAGGTGCACGTGCACAGCAAAAGTACAGGGAGCAGTGGGAAGGAAAGAAAAAAACAACAGAGAAAAGCGAGAAGCATAAGAAACAAGCACAGAGAAAAAAACGCTCCAAGCGTCACCGAAAGTAGCCTGCCGTCGCTTTCGGGAGTCGGGGGCCGTCAACAAAGTCACGTGGCTCTCTCCTTTCTTTTTTCCACCGGGGGACCTTTTTTGCTACCAGCTGTGGCCTTACCCTTGCCACCATGCTCGGCGTGCTTTTTCTTTATTCCCTTGCCAAGAGGGAGAGCACCACGGAGTACGCAAAACAACAACAAAAATAAAATGAAACAAGCTGCTTCCTGAATAAGATGCTCATCGTGACACGAGATCTCTCAATTTTTTTCTTTTTTAGTTCTCCCTCTCTCCCTCAACAAATGTGTGGTGATGTGTTTCTGTTCAATGGTCTCCTCTCACGATGCGCGGTGGAAACAATACAGATAAAATCAATAAAACAACGGTTATAAAAAAAGAGCAATAAGAGAATCGGAAAAAAATTAAACGCAGCTCTCAAGCTACCAAGAACGAGGTACGGAAAAGAAAAAAAAAGTGTGAAGTGAGTGAAGGATACGCAATATTAACAAAATAGAAGAGAGAGCAGGCTTTTTCTAGTTTCTTATTTTGCCTGCTTCAACGCCTGGAAATACATTTTTTTTCGCTTTTTCCTATCACTTCGTAAAGGATTACCCTTTGTATGAAAACACGAAATAAAAACACAAGAAAGCAATGAAGGAAGAGACATGGACGTTGGGCTCCGCCATCCTCCATAATAGTCCTTCTTTTTTTTTTTATCTACTTTAAACCAATATTGGCTTTTTTCAACACTTTTTTTTCTTTGTAAGGCGTGGCATCTCTTTCTCTCTCTGAGTACCCCTTATGTTTGCTCTTTACATTTTTTTTTCCTTTGCACTTCTTACACACACGTAAAACACGAAGAAAAAAAAAAGAAACAGGAATAGGACAGTATCATGAGACCAAAGCCATAAAAGCAGTGTCACCGCACGCGTTGAGTCGCCCGCCGGAAGCAACGTCTGCCTCTATTATTATTTATTTCCCTTTCAGGCTGTCTCATGTGCTCATCTGCTCTATTCAGTGCCTACACTCTAATCCAATTTTGCTTCTTTACCTTGTTGTTGTTGTTCCTTTTTTTTTTTTTTTGGAACTGCAGGATAATGCATAGTTTTAAAAGAAGTCACGAGAGAAGGGAGTCTGGGAAGTGCGGCCCCGCCCATTAAAACAGACCAGGAGGAGATACACGAGTCCCTCTGTGACAGTCCCCGCTGACACATCTCCGCGCCATGCGAGGACGAGACACAGCACATCTCAAAATACAAAAGAAGAAAGAAAGACCGGGAAAAAAAGCGGGAAAATAGAGACGCTCTTTGACATTTTCGTTGTTTAGCGTTCGAAGAGCACATGTCGTTGGGAAGGAGAGGAGAGAGAGGCTTGGACAAACCTGCCTGCCTTTCTCCCTGCCCAACACCTTTCCGCAGCTTCAAACGTGAAGCGTGGGAAGGGAGGCTCGACAGGACGCCTCGTCGTCGCAAAAAAAAAAAAAGCTTGGAACGCCTACGCGGGGGGCGAGAAACGTGCAAGGCACCACATTAACAAGAAAAACGGAAGAGGCACGCAGAGAGGGAAAACAAAAAAAGAAGTATAGCTCAAAAATACTTCGACGCGCTATTTCGCACGAGTCTCGATCAAAAGATAAGAGAGAGAGAGGGCGGTGGTGCGTGGCGGGGGAGGACGGGGTCAGGGTTGATACCGCAAGGTGAGCCGAGAAAAACGAACGAGGGCTGAGCGAGAAGCCGTCGCGTCCACGGCTGTCACCTACGTGCCCCGCCTCTCCCTCACACACCAGCACTTCGCGTCTCTCTCCAGATCTCCCCACTTCGCATCTTGGTTGGTATAGGATGGAAGTGAGGGCTCCTCTGTACATGAAACACAGAACACACGTCGCGCAGCTCCAAGCACAGGGGGGAAAAAATTGAGGGAGTGCGGCACTGGAAAAGAAACAAAAGCGAAGAGAGCGATGGATCGGACGGTCCGCCGCAGACACTCAGAAAAAGAAGCCGAGTAAAAAAAAAATGAGAAGAAAGGAGCATTTTCCAGAGGCGGCACGGTACTCGAAGGTGTCCCTCTTTTTCTGCGTATCACAAGAGTGGGTTGCCGTCGTGTGCGTGAGAGGAGTACAAGCGCCACAAAAAACGAGAAAAATACATTTGCCTCAATTTTTTTTCAATACCTCTTTCCTTTTTTTTTTAAGCACAAGTTCTGCTCTGTCTGCAGCCATCGCCCACTGTGGGCCTCAGGTCCACCACGCTTCTCGCCTCTCCCTCAAGTGTGACGTGCTTGAGAAACAAAAAAGTAAAAGGGGGAAGCACAGTCATCGCCGTACGTGTAAAGGTCGTGAAGTAAGAAAAAGGGGGTGACCAGTACAGGGAAGGAAAAACAGGTAGAGCTGGGCGATGTACAGCAGATCGCGCTGGCGCGAACACAAGAGGAACGAAGAGCAGACACCTCACATACAGCTAGTTCTGTGCGCGTCGCCTGAGCGCAGTGAAACTACTTATTAAACGAAGAAGATCAAGAAAAATAAAATACGTCGTAACACTCTCAATGCATGTCTCAAAAAATGCCGTCACTCTCACTGCTCTGGCATTCGTGGACACAGATGAGTGTGTACTTCTACTTTTTTCTCCCTCTCTTTCTTTCCTTTTGGTGCGCATCTCCTTTTTTTTTCCATCAAGTGCGCGGCTGAAATCTTTTTTTTTCTTTGGAGCTCCGGCTGCGACTGAAGGGAAAAAATACAGGAAAGGGAAGCGCCAAGCAAGCAGAACAAACCCTTGTTGCACCCTACAGAGGCCCCCACGCAAGCCCAAATCAGTGCGAACAGGAAAAGCTCTTGTTCTGCACGGACGGTGGTGCCTCCACAAGTGCATCACTGGTTTCCTCGCGTGCAGAAAAAAAAAAAACATGCTGCTGTGTTGCTGCTGATGTTGTTGTTTTTTGCTCCTCGATGTGTAAATGCTGGGTGTTCCCTTTACCTTCTTCCTTGCTTTGATGAACTCTTCTCTCTTTGCGCAGCACCCTCCTTTTCTTCAGCACCGTCAAAAAGTTCCTGGATCCTTCACAGCAAAAGAAATACCCTCTTTGTGCTGTCGTGTGATGGACGAAGAAACAGCGGTGCGTAGCGGTGTTGTGGAGGTGCGTATTTTTTTTTCCCCCTTTTTTCCCTCCTCTTAAGTTTCTCTCAATGCCGGTGCCTCACGCTGATCCCACATTAAAGCTTTTCAAATGCCTCTCCATTGTCTTTTTTTTTTGTTTTTCGGCGTTCGCGTGTCCATAACCGCCGACAACAACAGTTCAGAAGAAAAAAAGATGCGTTTGCGTTTGAGGATAAAGTAGCCGATATAGGTGCGTCACTTCTTCCTTCTCTTCGCTCCCGCATGTTGTCGGCTGTTTCCGCGAATGTAGAAAATCCCCGCACGTGTTCAGCGTCACTCTTTTCCTTTTCCCCGTTGGTCTCCAATGCCTTTTTTTATAGATCCCCGTGTTCCACAAATGGTCGTTTTATGATGCACGTTCGTTCCTCCGTTCTTCGCCTTCGCCTACGACTCAGGAAAAAAAAAAAAAGAGGCGATAGGCGTGCCGCGTTGCCGAGTAGTTCGGATGGCGCTCGTTGGTCCCTTCCCTCGGACACTCTTCTTGCAAAAATGCACACAGACACAGAAAAACGCAACCCAGGAGCGACCACAGTTTGGGCGTGCGTGGGCGTTTGTGCGCACATGGGTAAAAGCGCACAGATCGGAAGAAGATGAATCGATTCCTGTAGATTTTATGAAACAAAAAAAAAAAGAAACAAGCACAAGACCATTGTGGAACTAGAGTACAGTGCATAACTGTATTTGGAATCGAGGAAGACAAGCACCGGGGAGGAGCGGTTGAAAAGGTCATCAAATGAAAAAAAAAGCAAGAGTAGTGCTGGACACAAAACAGTGAGGATACGAAACAAACAAAAAAGAGGCCCTGAAAATATGAAAGAAAAAAAAAAACAAGGGAGCAGCTCGATGTGGGATACTATTGTTTCTTCTTTTTCCATTCTTTTTCCTATTTGCGAGTAGCGTGGACGTGTTGTTCTCTTGAACAGCAACACACGGCACACCCTTGATGCGGAACGCAACACAGAGATGACACGAATAAAGAAAGCGAGAGAAACAGAGAGAAAAAGGGGAAAAAAAGCTTTAGGATCCAAGAAAGCTTGCGTGGAAGCCAAAAAGAAGAACCATAAAGAGGGAAAAAAAGGGAGTCGAGAAAAGAGAAATGAAAACAAACATTAAAAAAAAGCAACGTGCACGACAAAAAGCGGAAATCGCATCCATTTTTTCTCTTCTTCCTAAGCACTCACTGGCACCGAAGGAACGTACAGCCGATGGGAGAAAAAAATAGAGAAGCACACGACGTGTACTTCACTGTGTGAAAGCGCTTACATGCGTGTGAAGCAACGCTCATTTTACCAAACTCAAAAAAAAATGTCAAGATAGAAAAGGGGAGGGAAAGGAAAGAAGCAAAAAAAGAGAGAGAGGGAGGAAGTGTAGGAAACAAATTGGGAGAAAAAAGAAGAGATGAAAGACAAAAAAAAAAAAGAGGCATCGTAAAAAAAAAGAAAAGGAAGGACTAGAGGATACGACTTTTTCTTCTTTTTTCTTAAGGCTTCATTAGAATTTGTAAATATGGATTCTTTTCTCTTTCTTCGTGACTAAAACAGAGGGCACAGCAACAGAAAAATGAAACACAGCAACAGTTCGGAAAGAAAGGGGAGCAAATAAAAAGGGTGGAAAACGGAAGAGAACGAAAAAAAAGAGCCGAAAGCATTTTTTCCTCATCTCCTCGTGTGTGCGTCGAGCACTCGCTTCCGAGCTATCGTTGGCGGTGTCGTCTATCGTCTGTCCAAGTTGCATCACGAAGAGGAGAAAGGAAGAGAAAGAAAGGAGAGAGGTGGGCTAGTAGGCCACGCCTCTGCAAACAAACACAAAAAGATGAAAAAAAAAGAAAAAAAAAGCGAAAAATAAAACAAAGTACAAGAGATAGAGAGAAAGTGTGGAATTGTCCTAGAAACATGAAGACTGTCCGCGTGATGAAGAGGTACGCGCTGTGGTAGAGAGGGGATTGAAGGAAAAAAGAAGAAAAAAGAACAACACGGAATGAGACTTCATAGATACCCAAGGCCCCAAACAAAAAAATAAGGAGCAGAGGCGAGAGAAGAACAACAAAAGGAGAGAACCTCAAAGAAGATGCAAGAGAGTAACAAAGCCGAGCACCTAGCCTGGAGTTCAATAAGAAAAGCTTTGTCGCACGAATAAAAAGAAAAAGATGCAAAAAAAAAAGGAAAAGAATAAGAAGGATTCCACTGGCGAAAGGCAGGAAAACAGAATTTGGGATGAGCCGTATAAGAATGCAAACGAACAAAAAAGGAATAAGTAGGAGCGTAAAGCGGAATGTAGGAACGATGAAGAGCAGTCTGATTGCTCACCTGTCAGGCAGACAGGCGCGGCAACCAGCTGCGGAGTGCACATGTACATAATGCACAAGCACACACACACATGTGTCTGTGAAAAAAATAAAAATGGAGAGAGTGTGACGTCGAGGAAGACTTGATGGTGCGATGATTAAACTAAAAACAAAGAAAAAGATTGAAAACAATTTGATCACCGCACACGCGGAGACGAGCCAGGTAGTTGTCGCAAAAGGATGAAAGAGAGAGAGAGAGACACACAAAGCCGACAAAGAAAAATGGTGAACCGATTCTCTTTTGTTCCCTGCACGTAAACTATAGAGCCAGGTGTGTCCACCACACCTGCTCTGCTCTATTTTTTGTTTGCTTGTTTGTTTCCAAAGGCGTTACAAACGTGCTTGAGAACCAGAAAAAAAAAACAAGAGAAATAGGCACCGCACTGCTTTCTTTTTGTGAGTTTTTTTGTTTGTTTGCCGTAGCATGTGCGTGTGTCTGTGTTTACGTGTAAGTGCTTGTTCTCTCCTCCTTTTCCGCCATGCCACCTGACACGTCCTCGATCATCCCCCCTAAATACGCTTCGTCACAGCACCGCCCCTCTTGCTTTACCGCTTTCGCTTTTGCATTCTCGCCCGCTCACGCAGACATACGGGAGGGGGGCAACTTTCCAAACTAGCTTCGCTTCCCAAATTCGCACACCCCGGCAGAAAACGCAAGGAAAAAGAAAATCGAGCCGGGGCGTTGCCGCTCTCTCTTCCCATTCTTAGTGTCCGCCGTTAGCGCCTTTCGAGAGTGTCAAAATGAACGAGAAAAATATACAAAAAGGTCGCTACGGTACCACAAAAAGGAGAAAGCGGGGAGAAAAGCCTCTCAAAAATGTGCCAGTACCTTCTTTTTTTTTCCTATTTATTATGCATCCTTTATGAATTTTCTTTTTTGTTCTCTCATGAGCTCCTCCTCCAGGTAAGCACGTCAGCTTGAATGCGCGTTGTGATGTAAAGCGGAGAGAGAGAGAGAGGAGGGGGATAAAAAAAGGAACAAAAACGCGTAGTGAGATACCGAGACGGAGTTGGTGACCTAAAACTGGCTTTTTTTTATGTTTTTTTTTGTTGTTTTGCGAGTCCTCCGTCTGGTCTGCGTCTGCTCTCCCTCCCTCTCTCTCTGTCTTCTTTCTTGTTGTTTTTGTTTGTGAGTGTAGGTGTGTGTGTGTCTGTGTGTCACTCTTGTACTTCATGTGTAGTGTCCCCACTTTCCCTCCGTGGTATGCGGTCTTGTAGTATGATTCCTTTTTCTGTTCTTTTTTTTTTTTTGGGAGGGTGAGTGCGTGCGTTTGGTGCGTAGGAGCGGACTCGCTCGGCTTCACATGGGTTGGCGAGACCAAGGACAGAGGAGAGAAACCGGCGAGGAGAGGGCAGGCCGTGGGAGCTCTGGTGAGCGTCAGCGGCAATAACACCTCTCCGCTCCGTTTCTCTCCCGCTTTCTGTTCGCTCTCCTTTTCTGTCTTGCCATTCGTTTGGAAAAAGAGAAGGAGGGAGGGAGGGAGCGGGTGAGGAGACGACTGCAAAGATCGAAAGGAAAAAAGGAAACGGTGCACGCACTCCGCGAGGAAGGGCTGCTCCGCTTCTTCCCCACCCACACCCTCTTCTTCAGTTGCTGCCCCTCCTTACTGCATGCCCTGGCCAAACACGTTGGAGCGCATGTTGGTCCGGTTGGCGCCGCCGTAGTAGCCGCCCTCGCCGCCGCTCGGGTTACCGCCGGCAACACCGCCGTTGCCACCACCGAAGCCGCCACCGTAGCTGTTGTTGCCGAAGCCGCCGCGGGGACGGAAGCCGCTAGCGTTGCCGCCACCGAAGCCGCCGCCATAGTTGTTGTTGCCGAAGCCGCCGCCGCCACCACGGTAGCCACCGCGGCCGCCGAAGCCGCCACCAAAGCCGCCGCCACCGAAGCCGCCACCGCCGCGGTATCCGCCACGACCGCGGCCGCGGGACTGCGTTGGGATGTTGGGCTTCTTGGCGAGCGCCTGCACCTCGGCCAGCACCGTCTGGTTCGTCTCGCGGAGCAGCGGGATGAGCTCGTCGACGATGTTGCGGTTCTTGTCGTTGAAGAAGGCGATGGCGGTACCACGCTTGCCGGCACGTCCGGTACGACCGATGCGGTGCACGTAGTCGTCGATGTTGCTCGGCAGGTCGTACTGCACGACGACGGCGACGTTGGGGATATCCAGACCACGGGAAGCGACGTCGGTGGCGACGAGCACGCGGCACACACCGCTCTTGAAGACGTCGAGCGCCTCCTCACGCTCGCGCTGCACGCGGTCGCCGTGGATGGAGGTGCAGGAGAGGCGGTTCTGGCGCAGGTAGCGCTCGAGGAAGTCGGCGTCGCGCTTCTTCTCCACAAAGACGAGGACGCGCTCGGTCGTGTGCTCCTTCAGCACCTCGAGCAGGTTGTTGCGCTTGTCCATGTCCTCGACCCACCGCACATCCTGCGTGATGTTCTCCGTCGTCGAGCCGACGCGGCCGACCTGCAAGAAGTGGTGGTGGTGCAGGAACTCGCGGGCAAGCTGCTGGATCTCGCGCGGGAAGGTGGCGGAGTAGAGCAGCGTCTGGCGCTCCCCGGGCGGGGGCATGTCCGAGTCGGGGCCCTGGACAAGCTGACGGATCTGCGGCTCAAAGCCCATGTCGAGCATGCGGTCCGCCTCATCGAGCACGAGGAAGCGGATGTCGCAGAAGCGGGTGTAGCCGCGGTTGCACATGTCGATGAGACGGCCGGGCGTCGCGACGAGCAGGCCGCAGCCGCGGGTGAGCTCGTGGATCTGGTGGCGCGGGTCGGCTCCGCCGTACACAACGACGCAGCGGATGCCCGAGCGGTACGTGAACTTGCGGCCCTCCTCGTGAATCTGGATGGACAGCTCGCGAGTGGGGGCGATGACGAGGGCAGACGGCGTCGACGCACCGCTGTTCGGCTTGGCGCGGTTGAGGTTGTTCACCAGCATGAAGTTGATCGCCGGGATCAGGTAGGCGGCGGTCTTGCCGGAGCCGGTCTGCGCGCAGGCCATCAGGTCGCTGCCGTTCAGCACGCACGGGATGCCGTACTTCTGCACGGGGGTCGGCTTCTGGTAGCGGCAGCGCGCCACGTTCTCGGCGAGGGCGGGGGCGAGGTTCATCGTCGCGAAGGACTCGGCCGGCTCGACGTCGTTGGGCGTGATGGAGACCTTAATCGCCTCGTACTGATCGAAGTTGATGCCCGGCGTGTGCTCTTTGAAGATCTCGTCCTCGGCCTTCTCCTCGCGGTGGTAGTGGTTGTTGCCGCCGTACTCGTGTGGCTGCTGGTTGAAGGGGGCACCACCGGCGTTGCGGTTGAAGCCGCCGTAACCGCCACCACCGGCGTTGTTGCTGCGGAAGCCGGCACCAGCGCCACGGCCGAAGCCGCCGCCGCCGTAGCCGCCGCGCTCCACGCGGTCGTTGCCGAAGCCGCGGCTGCCGCCACCGAACTGGCGGTTGCCCTGGTAGCCGCCGTAGCCGCCAGCATTGGCAGGCGCACCCTGGCTCTGCGCACCCTGGGTCTGATCCTGGTACATGGTTACTGGATGTTGGGGGTTTTCCTTTCGAAACTGGGGTATGTTAAGATCCGGAAACGGAGGAAGAGCGAAAACAATAAGACTAATGAAACGTGAAAGACAAAAAAACGCGTGCTGTATTTTTTTAATATGCAGCAGAAACTGTCGAGACGACGGCAGAGATGAGGGAGGAAGGCGGGAAAGGAAGGTGGAGGGAGAGACGAAAGAGTGGGAAAGGGAGCAGAAAGGGGAAACAGTGCCTAACGATACAGCTACCACTGCAATCTTAGCGTCCGCGCAGCGAGCTGCAGAACGCATAGTGCAATAGAAGATTAGAAAACTACAGCGGCCGTAAGTACGCCAAAATCAAACACCTTTATACAAAGGAGTCAAAAAAGAGATCTCGCGCCTCTGCACGGGGCACAAGACGAGTAAGACCGATTGAAGGTCACCCGCAAGGCAAGCAGCATCCGAGATTTCGACTTTCCCTCCGCAGATAGCCGACCATGCTGCTGGAGTCGCAGCAGCGCTTCGCTGTGGTGCAGTGCTGTCAAACTGTTTAAGAGTCTGCCCGCCAACTCCATCCTTTTTCATGCGTGCCTGTTTGTTTGCCGTTGTGCAAAGTAATGTCGTTGTTTTGGGGTGTAAAAGCAGGGTGGCGTGCGCCACCTTGAGAGACACGGCAGCAGTCTACTACCGTTCGTACATTTACATCGATAGCTGTTAATACAGGGGTTGTTGTCCTTTTTTGCTTTTTTTTGCTAACACCGCAGATGTAGGTTCTGCACAGCTGCTGCTGCTGTTGATGGCAGCTGACTCGGTTGCGGGGGTTTAGATCGAGGTGTTGGTATAAAGCAGTGAGGAACACTGAAGTACTGCGTTGGTGCTTTCGTTTTTTTCTCCCTCTCTCTCTTTTTCAAAGACCGCGACGCCAACCAGAGGCTCCAATATGTACATCGTTTTCTCGATTTTTGCTCTTAGCTTCGCTCGCCTTCGCAGCGGTTAGAATTGGAAGAGAAGTCCCGCTGCGTCTCCTCCCTTTTAAGCAGAAAGGCCGTCTACCGCTTCCCCCGCCGCCCCGCACGCGACGACAGCGCCTCCTCGCGGATCCGCTCCACCTCGTTGTGGTACGGCTCCCACAGGTCCAAGAAGGCGTCCTCGATGGCGGCGAAGAAGGTCGGCTCCAGTGCCCGCAGCCGCTGGTAGCGCTGATCCACCACGACGTACAGTAACGGCGGGTAGGCGAAGCCGCTGCGCTCGCCCTCCGCGCCGGAGCTGCGGCTGGGGCCGGGGCCACCCGTCTTGGTTGACCGTCGCACCTCGCCTGGCGCAGTGGTGACGTTCGCCACCGACACCGTCGTCGCCTCCCGCGCCTCGTACGGCACGCGGAACATTTCGTCGCCGAGAGGGTAAAGGGACATGACGTGGTGGGCCAGGGAGAGGTAGAGCTGGTCCGCCAACCTCTCCGACGGCGGCACGGCGGTGCTTGGGGTCTCCGGGTTCCAGCCGAGGGCGATGGCGCGGCTGAAGTACTCGACGGTGCTGGCGTACTGGTGAGCGCGGAAAGCGCCGTTGGCCAGCACTAAAAGCGCTGAGATGACCTCGCTCGGCTGGCAGAGCAGCGGAACGCGATCCTGCGACATCTCGTACTCCTTACGGGAGATGCCGGCGTTTCTGCACACGACCTTGAGAGCATCCAAGAAGGCGGCGTAGTCGACCAGCGCGGCCTCCTCGTCCTCGCGGCGCAGAAGGTTGCTGCGGCTGCCGTCGGCCTGTCGCTGGCGGTACGCCAGTGCGCGCCGCACGAAGGCCAGCGGCGTCGACCAGTCCACCTCGCCCCTTTCACCGCCACCTGCGGAGTCCGTCAACGCAGAGGGAATACTCAGCAGAAGCGTAAAGTCGCGGATCGCGCGCGACCAATCGTGCAGGGCGTCGGCGTAGACGGCACCACGCGCCAACAGCGTCGCCCGCCGCTCCACCGCCGTCTGCTGCCGGTCCAGCGCGGCCGACAGGGCACACAGCTCCCCCTGCACATCCCCCTCCGCCCTGCACGCCGTTGCGGTGTCGAGGAAGTACTCCGCGTGGTGGGGGTTCATGCGCTGCAGGTAGCGCAGGAGGTGGCGGGCGAGGGGGAAGTCGTCGGCCTGCATCGCCATCACGACGCTCGCCTCATACGTCTGCACATAGTCGGCGTTGAGCAGCACCGCCTTGTAGTGCGTTGCGGCCTCCTGACGCAGTTGGGACATCTGCGCACGAGAGACGCAGACGGCGCCGCCGCCAGAAACAGCAGCAGCAGCAGCAGCAGCGGTGCAACGCATATCTGCCACGTAGCCGAGGTAGAAGTGCGCGTGGGCCACGTAAAAGTTGCAGGCGCGGCGCAGCAGGTCGAGGCGGGAAAGCGGTGCGCCGCTCGCCGTCATGGAGAGCGCACCAGCAGCGAAGGACGCGTTGGAGAGAGGCGGAATGGTGGACGCGAACTGTCCCGTTGCCGCCTCCGGTGGCGCACCGCTACTGTGGGGTGGCCCACTCCCGCCACCCGCCAGCGTACTCTGCAGCACCTCCTCGGAGAGGTTTAAGAGGCGGCCCAGCTGCTCTCTGGCAACGTCCGTCAGTCCCGCCTCGGCCGCACACTTGCCGCTGTGTGCCAGCACCTCCATCGAGGGCTCCGTCATCTTCATGTACTTGGCGTAGTCTTCGTAGGCGTCGGCGAAGCAGCGCAGTGCCTCGCAGCACGACGCCCGCAGCAGGTAAGTGTCGAGGCTGAGCGGGTTGGCGGCAATGCTGCCGTTCAGCAACTCCCGCGCCTCAGCGTAGCGGCCGCGGATGAGCTCCATCGTGCCCAGCCGACGCAGCGCCTCCGCCAGCCAGTAGGAGCGCTGCTGGTCACCCTCGCCCGTCCCCCGCAGCTGCGTGAGGGCCGTCACCGTCAGCACGCCGTGCGCCTCCGCACTGTTCTGCAGGAGAGTCAGCACGTGCTCGAGGTGGGCCCGGGCATCAGACAGGCGGCCATCGCTGAAGGCCTCGTCGGCCAGCGCCAGGCAGGCAGGCACGTTGGCCGCGGCATCCGCAGCGTCAGCGGCGGCCCGGCCCGCGGCATCGGCACGGCGGGAGGCGTAGGGCACGCCTCGTGTGCCGCCGTAGCGGTCCGAGTACGTGTGGTAGAGAGGGGGCTCGTGGCGCGAGGTCCAGACGGACTGCCAGTAGTCCTCGACGAGGCGGCGGGCGTCGCGGGTGCGGGGCAGCGGGGCGGCGCTCGTGGCGGAGCGTGCGGCACTCGCGGAGAGGGAGGCGGCGCTGCGGTCGCCGTGTGGGGTGCCGCGTGCCGCTCGTGCTTTGCCCTTTGTGCCTTGCGGCGGCGGAGAGGGGCCGTAGGCGACCCTAGAGAGCGACTCCATCGAAGAACGTGCGCTAAATCGTGTGGAAGAGAGCAGGAGAAGAGAAGAATCGGGAATGTGGCCCTTCGTTGTGCGTAAGAGAACAGTAAACCAAGAAAGCAGAGGGAAGAAGAAAAGGAAAGCCGGTGGAAGCAGACGAAACATAAGAACTACGTTTCATCGAGCCATGCGTAGGGAGTGGCGTCAAGTGCTTCTCGGTGCTTCGTGACGCCCAACGCACTGCGCAGCGTCCGATGGGAAGAGGAAGTGAGCGATGGAAGACGGAGGCACCTATTTCTGAGGGCGTTTGTAAGTGCTCCACTACAGCGGTGTCGACGGCATCACCAATAGAATGTGAGGGAACGGAGGTAGCTCAGGAAAGGATGTTAAGCAAAAACCGAACGCGTCTCGGTTGCGTAGAGTACATACAAGAAAGAGAAAAGAAATACAGCGCTAGCAACAAAGCAGAGCAGGCTGTGGTACAGAAGCAATGGGCGCTGAAAACGAAGCGCACTGCCCCTTTTTAGTGTACATAAACGTTCCCTCGAGGCTCTCTCCAACAACTCCCCTCACGCCATGCGAACATAGCGGCTGCAGCCTGCTGCAGGCTCGCTAAAAAAAAAAAAAACATTGACGGGCCTGTAGCAGAATGTAAAGCGTTCTCGACAAGTCAGGGGAAAGGATTACTCAATCTCCAACCCGTAAACAGCGTTCCCCTTCGCGGCGGCCGAGGCAGCGAGGTTGGGGGAGCGACGGCGAGCAGCAGCAGCAGCAGCAGCGGACGACGCCGTCCCACCCGCCGCAGCCGCAGCAGAGCCAGTGCTGTTGCTGGCACTGCGGCTCATCGCGGCGTAGTCGACCCAGGTCTTGCCGGCAGCGGCGAACTCCAGCTTGCGCTTCTCCGTCAGCCGCTCCCGCTCTTTTGCAAGCACCTCGTCGCTGTTGAGCAGCCCCAGCCGCGGGATGAAGGCGCCGGTGCTGCTGTCCACCTTCTCGGCGTCGTCCTCCATGGTGCCCATCACGGCGGTGTTGTGGTGCCACTCTCCGCGGAGGCAGCGCTGGCGGTGCACGTAGTGCCACACCCCAGGACCCTCCCGCTCCCCGCCGATCCAGTAGCCCTCAAACCAGTCCCCGCCCGCCTGCCGCAGCACCGCCCACCCCTCCGTCGCGTTGTGGCGGAAGCTGCCCTCGATGATGTCGCCGTTGGCGCAGTAGAGCCGCCCGCTGCCGTGGCGCTCGTCGGCGGCGAAGTCGCCCTCGTAGACCTCCCCGCTCTGCAGCCACTGCGTGCCCCGGCCGTCGCGGCACCCAGCTAGCCACTCCCCCTCGTAGACACGGCGGTAGGGGCTGTCCTTGCTGTCGCGCAGAAACAGCGTGCCCTGTCCCTCACGCTTGCCGGCACAGAAGAAGCCGGTGTACTTAAAGTTGGCCTGCACGTGCTCGCCGAAGCCGTCAAAGAGGTTGTCCTTCCACTGCCCTTCGTAGGTGGCCGTCTTGGCGGGGTTGAGGTACACCACGCTGCGGGTGCTGCGGCCGTTGCTGTCCTCGCCCCTGCGTGCCTTGCTGCCACTCCGTGCCTCCTTCCCCTTCGAGGAGGGCCGCCCCGCTGCCTGCCCCCACCCCTCCACCCGCCCTCGCAGCGCCAACAGCGCCTCCTCCTGCTCCGTGCGGGGGCGGCCGTTGGTGCCGTCGTAGATGTTTCGCAGCACCTCATCGCCGCCCACCGCCGTCTCCATCGCGCGCAGCTGCCGCAGCAGTCGGCCACGCTCGGACGGCGTCGTCACCGGCACACAGGCGGCATCGAGACGGCGGAACAGCTGCAGGTTCTCCAGCGTGTCGATCGTCTCGCGGTAGGAGAGCGGGTCGACGCAGCCGAGCACGAAGGAGGCCTCGTGGCCGCACATGAGCTGCGACATCATCTGCGTGTAGCGGCACTCCATAAAGAAGGACTCGCTCTGCTGGATGAGGGCGTGCAGCTGGGCCTGTGTGCGGCAGCGCGCGACGCGCTTCGCCCGGTACTCGAGCGAGTGAATCACCGCCGCGCTCAGCAGGGTGCTGCTCACGTTGATTTGGCTGCCCTCCCGCAGGATCGGCTTCGGGGCACGGTTGGCGCCGACGCGCTCCGGCCCCTTGGTGTGAACGAAGGTCAGGCGGCGCAGCACACACTGCTCCCCAGCTCGCCGGTCGACCGTCATGAGGGAGATCTGCACAAAGCCGTGCCAGCGGAACTGGCGCGCGTAGCCGCGCTGCACCCGCCGCTCATTCCCCTCGTTGAGCAGCTTCTCGAACTCGTCGTACGACGCGACAGGGACCTCGTGCACGTTGGAGAGGTAGAGGCGACCCAGCCCGTCGCGGTACACGGCGCTGTCACCGGGAGCAGTCGCGTCATGGGCAAGGTTGTCGTGCACGCCGTTGCAGTTCATCTCCCAGTAGGAAAAGCCCACGGTGAAGTCCTGTGCGTCGGCCTGCTCCTCCAGCCGCAGGAAAAGCTCCTGCACCGTCTCCTGCACGAGGCTCGGTTCGTTCGCGCTGCCAAAGAGGGTGTGAGTCTTGCCCGTCTCGGCGAATCCGATGGCAATGCAGTTGGCGCTCAGCCCGCCCATCACGAGGTCGACCATCTCTAATCCAATGGTGCGGAACACGTCCTCTTGTCGGGCTGTTTGGGGGTAGAAGTAGTCGAAGTCGTACATGAGCCCATCGCTCGCGTTTGGGGCGAAGGCGATCAGCTTGTCCTGATCGGCACGCAGGAGCACCTGGGTCGCGGCCACCTCTTCGTCCGAGGCGGGGCGTTCCCGGACGGCAATGCGCAGCCGCTCCACCACCGGCGGGTGCACCGTCGACTGCGGGTCGTTCAGAGTGTCCATTTCAATTGTCCTGCTCCGGTTGGTAGTCGTATTCTTCTTTAGAACGCCAAGATGACAGCAGCCCTACCTTTTTTTGTTGTTCCGGGAGGCAGCTGCTTCTGATGGTGCTTCACTCGCTACAATGGCGGTCACGGCCAAGCGCGCGTGGGCACGTGAGCGGATGTCGAAGAGAGAGAAAGCAGTGAACAAAAAAGAGAAAGAAGTGGGGAGAGAGAGAGTGGGTGTTGAGAGGCACGGATTCAGAGGGTCAAGTCACAGAGTGGACTGCGGCTGTGTGGCCACCATGCATATGTTGCGAGCTCGGCTTCCGTAAGGGAGGCAAGAGCCGTTTATGCACTTCCGACAACACACCGAAGAGAGCTTTACATAACGCACAGCATCCGCGAATTTGATGAAGAGGAAAAGTGTCACGACGCTGCACGTGCAGCTAAAGTTGCTCGACTTTTCTCCTGCCATGGCCGTTTACGAGACAGTACATGTCTTTGGCTCTAACAACCATCGCGAGGCGGCAAGGCACGCACACAGAGAGAGTGACGTAGATCACCAACGCACTACTGCGCACGTAACGCTGCTTCGATGAAAGTTCTTTTTGGGTTTGTTTGTTTTTGAGAAAATGAGTTGAATCAAAAGAGAAAGAAAAAAAAACGGAAGAAACCTCTTCAGGAAGGAGAGATGAACTACTGCTTGACCTCACAAAAAGAAGCATCCTCACCACTCACTAAAGAGAAGTGGCGAAGAGACACGATGCAGGCGGAGTCGACGTGGACAGCAGAAAAGGGAAAAGAAAAGTAGGAGACATGCGATGTGAGAGGCGGGAGCGGAACTCGACGGTGATGAGATCAGTTGCTCATCCGCTGTCGGTCTTGCTTCGTCACCTTTCACAAGCTGCACTTCTCCTCCTTCTTTTGTACTCCCTACAAAACGTACGATACCACGCAGACTCGCGCCGTCATGTGTGCGCTGCTTACTTCTTCGGGGAGCTCTTCGGGGCCGGCACGCGCTCCTTCTTCTCCGCCATGAAGAGCTGCACGTGGCACGGGCTGCACATGTACGGGGTGATGCGACCGTGGGCACGGAAGGTGCGGCGGCGCATGCGGGCAGCCTGGTCCACCTGGACGTGCTTGATGACCATCTGGTTCGGGTTCAGGCCCTTCTCGATGGCGTTCGCCTCGGCGTTCTTGAGCAGCGACATCATCGCCACCACGGACTTGCGCGGCCAGCGGCCCTTCGTCTGGCCCCACTCCTTCGCCTGGCCGGTGCGGCCGGTCTTGCCGTTGTAGCGCTTGAAGGGAATGCAGCGGGTCTTGGCGAGCACCTGGCGGTACAGCTGCTGGGCCTTGCGGAGCGGCATGCCGTTGACCACGTTCGCGGTCTCGAACGTGTTCTTGAAGTGGCAGCGGAGGTCGCTGACCTTCGCCTTGGCGGCCTTCGACGACACCTGGGGCTTACGCGAGTAGTGAGTCATGGTGAAGAGTGGTTTCTGTGCGTTTTTTTAGTGATGGTTGTTCACGAGGAGAATGTGCATCGCAGAAAAGCGGAGAGCAACGCAGAGAGAGAGAAAGAAGAGGGAGTAGGGAAACAGAGTGGGGAAAAGAAGGAGGTGGAAAGAGAAGCGAAGCAACACTCCAGACGCGTGCCCGAGCATCTGTCACGGCGAGACCAGAGTGGGTTTGCCAGCTAGCTAGCTCAACTGGTTTAAAGCGGTGCAGAAAAAAAAGGGGGGCACAAGCACGAGCACGAGCACACGAAAGGTTTTACCGCTAAAGTCGGCACGCACAACGGGAGGCCACTGGCACTTTCTGCACATCGCAGCCGCGCCGTCCTCCTCTGCCCTGCCACAATGTAGGATAACAGCGTCGTTGGCAGACCCAGCGTCTTCTTGCGAACAGCAAGCAGGTATTTACCTGTCCTAGTTGGGCTGAACCTCTAACGAGAAGATGACTTCGCAGCAAAGAAAGAAAAAGTGGTGAGGTGGCTACAGAGAAATAAATCCGTGTATAATAGGCAACAACACAGGAAAGAGGAAGAGAGAGACGGCTCGGCAACCGCCTCGAACGCGACTCTTAAAGCACACACCACACAAAAAGGAAAACGTCATTGAGCCCCGTCACTAAACAAACAGGGGAACCGCCTGTAGAGCACACTGGTCTCTCTCTCTACCCTTTTTGATTTTTTTAGTGAGACTCCGTTCATCAGGCAACCAACCGCGCAGCTTCTCATAAAATGCCAGCCCACCTGTGAGCACGCCACAGCGCCAAGCAAAAGAGAAAAAAAGTAAGCAAACTTGTTCCACACAAAATGAAGTAGAAGAAAAGCGATTGCTGCCACACATACACACACATGCACACGCGGTCATGAAGTGTGGAAAAGAGAGACAACGCAGTGCGTCACGCATTTTCTCTCTTCTCCCGTCTGCCTACGGCTTTGGAGCTGCCGCAGCCGCCGGAGCCGCACGACCTCCGGAGAAGAGAGACCTGACAAAGGACCGCACGGCAGGGAACAGCCTCGACGCGATGGGCTCCAAACGGTGCACCAAAATTGGGGCGGTCGTGACAGTGATGAGGAGATGCGCCGGCACCAGCATCTTGTTCAGCACGAGAGACACCACGAAGGTCTTCCAAAAGGGCGGGCGGTGGTTGACATCCACCGACACCTCAGCCGACCGCTTTACATCGAAGCCGTAGGAGCGCGCCATGCCAATCAAGTCGATGCGGAAGATGTAAAGGCAGGCAAAGACGCTGCAGAAGGAGACGCTGTGCACGATGAGGTACCACAGCAGACCGCCAGCGCCGTAGGCCGCCATTCGCTGCTTCAGCGTGAAGGCCTTCACACCCTCCGTCCTCGACCCCGACGCAGACGCCGGCTGACCATCTGTCGCTGCGGAGGCGGTGGCACTCGTGCGGAACACCGCTCCCTTTTCGTCCAGCCGGTACCCGTTCGACGCATACATGCGCGGGAAGCGCGTGACAAACCCTTCCGGGATGTCCCAGCGCACCTCCATCGTTTGCACGTTTTGGTAGTAGGGCTTCTCCTTCTCGAGCGAGTAGAGCTCGCGCCAGACAACGCGTGGGTCGGACGGTGCAAGGGGCTCGTCCTCGCTCCACGTAGCCGGGAACTCTTGGCTTGGGCTGGTGGCGCGACGCGCGAGATCGACGCCAGGCAGCACCACTCCGCTTGCCGGCGGGGCGTGCGCCGACGCGGCACCACTGCTGCGGTCGCCTCCGGGAGCGGCAGTGGCCGACTTCCAGCAGCGGCTGAGCAGCAGGGACGACGTCGTCACCGCCGGCAAGCAGCGCGTCCGCATAACACAACGCATTTCCTTCTTCTTGTGTGTGTCTTTCTGTTGTTCTAGTTGAGTAGTTGCTGTTGTTTTTTTGTCTAAAGCGCGGAAAGAGAACGCAGTATGTGACAAGCAAAGACTCGTTGCGAGATGCGCTCTTACAGCCGTCGTCCCCGACTAGTGTATTGTAAAGTTTTCGACCGTTCTTATGCCGCAGTGAGTGCAGCGTGCTTTGTAAATATGTCCTCTTCCCCTTTCTTTTCCTTTGTCGGTTCTCTCTTCTCTTCTTTTTCTTGAGACTCTATGGAAATTTGTTGAAGTGGCGGAAGGATATGGGCAAAGGAGATGACGCGAGTTGGGGAAGCGAGAGAGAGAGAGAGAGGAAAACAGACGTGGGACGATGGAAGCGGCAAAGGGCGGTGGTCAGAGCAGACAGACATAACAACAGATCCACGCTCTTTCTCTCTGCACGCCCCTGTGTCATCAGAAAGAGTGCTGCCGTATCACATTGTTCTTCAGTGGACAAAGCACACAAGAAAAAAAGAGGCGGGAAAACTGTGTCTTTTCGGGACGTTGGACAAGTCGTGCGAGGCGACAGCGCAAGAAGTCTTGCCCGTCTGCCACAGCACTGCCTTTCTTTCTCTTGCCGACTCCCATTTATGCGCTGCAGGAAAGGGTGCTTTCGTCACCAGCAGCAGCCGCAGCACGCGCACACCGTGATGCAATCCTTCGACAGCACCATCAACTTTTCTCTCTAATCCGGTCCATCTTTCTCTTAATTTTTTTTTGAAATGAGGAAAACAAGAAAACAAAACTACAAACTAGAAAAGTTCGGTAGTTCCTTTTGGCGACAAAACAAAAAGACTCGTGCCTCTTTACGCGGCAGCCATCTCAGCGAGGAACTCGCCGTGCTCGTCGGCCGGCTCGCGGGACGGCTCGGTGTCGGCCCACAGGTCGGGGGTGAGGAAGCCGTAGGTCTTGCGCAGCGCGTAGAAGGTGGCCATGATGAGGTTGCCGTGGGTGCGGGTCTTGCCGCGGGAGCTCGTGTACACGTCCTCCACGCCGGCGAACTCGAGAATCTTCTTGGGCACCGGGGCCGCAACGATGCCGGTACCGCGAGGCGCCGGCACGAGGCGGACAGCGACGGAGCCGCACTTGCCGGTCACCTTCATCGGGATCGTGTGGGGCTCGCCGATCTTGTTACCCCAGTAGCCACGGCGGATGGGCACAATGTTGAGCTTCGCCGCGATCATCGAGGAGCGGATCGCGAGGGACACCTCCTTGCCGACGCGGGCACCGATGCCGATGTGGCCGGCGCCGTCGCCGACGACGTTGAAGGCCTTGAAGCGGGTGCGCTGACCGGCCGAGGTGGCCTTCTGCACCGGGTAGATCTTCATCATCTCGTCACGCAGCTGGCCCTCGGTGATGAGGGTGTCGACGATCTGGTGCTCCTTGATGGGCATCGAGAAGAGGAAGATCTCCTCCAGGGAAGTGACCTTCTGCGCCTTCACGAGGCGGCCCAGCTTCGTGCACGGCACCCACTCCTTCTCGTCGCCGGCACCACCGCGGCCACGACCACGGCCGCCACGGCCACCGCGACCACCGCGGCCGCCACGGCCACGACCGAAGTCGCGCTCGCCGCGGGGGGCCTCAGCGGCGTTCTCCTGAGGTTGAGCGTCAGCCATTTAGAACTAGCTGCGGGTGTGACGGTGAAAAAGGAGCACAACGTTGCCGTGGTGTTGATGTAAGAGGAAAGCAGAGGGAGAAGTGGGAAAGAAAGGCGGACATTGGAGTTGAATAGTTGCCTTCGTTCGTGTGCAAAGGCTTCAACTTGCACTTTAAAGGCACGGAATAATCTGCGTGGCAGGCGAAGCCTACACTTGCATCCCTGAGCCGCTGCGTTTCGCAACGCGAGGGGCCAGACGAGAACCCTGCACAGCCGTCAAAGCGCTGCGGCTTCTGTGTGATAGATGCGTCCATAACGAACGCGATGCAAGAGCTCCTTTGGAATGCTCTCAGCAAACGCTGCGTTCTCTGGCTAACGAGTTCTTCCAGTCTACTTCTCTCCCTTTCATTTACGTTTTCTTTTTGTAGTCTTGGACTCGCATTTCACGGCAAACCAACGAGGGAGCTTTCGTCGCGTAAGGTGAATCAGTTTAGGCCAAAAATCAAAACCTTTGTTATAGAAATAGGGAAGTGTGTGTATGTAGGTGACGGTGCACGAGCACAATAGAACGGGGGGTGAGAACACGAGCGACGAAACACTGCATCACATCACCGCAAACCCGCCAACACACGAAGAGGTGTTTTGCTGGTCTTCTTCATTGTTCTTGCTTCTTTCAACCGCTTTTGAGGGGCGATACGCGCATCGGGAGATGTGCGAGAGTATTTTTGGAAAAAAAGGAAACAGGTATATGTAGTTATTGAAAAGGAAAACAAAGAGGTAGCCCTACCAAACGGCAACCTAGAAAAGAAGTAATAAGTCGGAATAACGAAAAAAAAAGGCAAAATGGCGTTTCAAGGGAAGTAAAGCAATAATACTGAAGATGTCCTAGTTGTGGGCAACGGGGAAGAAGGTGTTCGGATCACCTCCGATGCGCTTGTCCGTGTTCAGCGACTCGATCACCTTCATGTCCTCCGGCGACAACTCGAAGCCAAAGACGTCGAAGTTCTCCTTGATGCGGCCCTCGTTGCTCGACTTGGGGATCACAATCACGCCGAGCTGAATGAACCAGCGCAGAATCACCTGCGACACCGCCCGCTTGTGCTTCTCTGCAAGCTCCATAAGACGTGGCTCCGTCAGCAGCTTGCCCTTGCCCAGCGGACGCCACCCCGTCACGGCGATGTTCTTCTCCGCGCAGAACTTGCGGAGAGCAGTCTGTTGGAAGAGTGGGTGCATCTCGACCTGATTGACCATCGGCGGCACCTTGCAGTTCGCCAGCAGGTCCTCGAGGTGGTGCGGCTCGAAGTTCGAGACACCAATCGCACGCACCTTCTTCTCTTCGTACAGCTTCTCAAAGGCGCGCCACGTCTCGAGGTACGAGCGGCTCTGCCCCGGCCAGTGGATGAGGTACAGGTCGATGTAGTCCACGCCGAGCGCCTGCCGACTGCGCTCGAATGCGGCGAGAGCGTTGTCGTAGCCGTGGTCGTAGTTCCACAGCTTCGTCGTCACGAACAGCTCGGAGCGTGGGACGCCGCACGCGCGGATGCCCTCGCCGACGCTGTCCTCGTTCTTGTAGTAGTGCGCGGTGTCGATGTGCCGGTAGCCGGCGGCGACAGCCCACTTGATGTTCTGCACCGTCTCCTCGCCGTCCTTCGCCTCCCACGTGCCGATGCCGATCTGCGGCACCTGCACGCCGTTGCTCAGCGTCACCACGGTGCACTTGTCAGCCATTGCGTGTACGCCTACAGTGCAAGAGAATGAAAAAGAACGCGAATGCGATAAAAAGAGAGGCCCCGTCTCGCTAGCAGATCGACTGTAATTTGTTTTTTTGATACTGGGCTCAAGTCACTAGGAGTTTAGTGGTTGCGTACGTATGGAGCTTCTCTGACGGGTGATAAGTTTTTTTTTCTTTAAATGTTGGGCAGCCAACGCACACGTTTACGCAAAGACAAGGAGGCAACGGAGAAGAGGAGAAAGAGACAGAGAGAATGATTCGTTATCGCTGAGTGCCTTTTTGTGTGGCAAACACAGGTGAGTATCCGCATAGGGGTAAGCCTAACATATGGGTTTTGTCCCGTGACCGGGATTTAAGGACCAAAATTGAAAAGCAAAAACGCAGAGGAAAATGTACGAACGCTGTTCTTGTTGCTCGTCGAGAAAAGAAGCGATGTTCGCAGCTCGGCTGCGTTGGCAAATGACAGTAGCCTAACGTACGGTGCACAATTCTGCTTCAGAGGTAAGAAGAGTGTATATTGTGGGCAAATAAAGTGCCGCTTTTAGGACATCGAATCCAGGATAAAGATGAGAAGCAAAAAGTGAAAAGAAAAGAAAAATTGCGGACGCACACACAGTTTCTTTGTGCGCCGGTTGTACATGAGCATCGCTTCACCGTTCTTCTACATCAAAGCTATTCCACATCACAGCAGACATTCCCGCCGACGCGGACGCATCCACTAGGCGGGGAGAAAAAAAAAGGTCACGTCTCACTCTCTGAGCAGACACGCTGGCTCTCCTAGCCTCCCTTCGTGGGCGGAGACATGCGCCGCGGTAAGAGGATCTCCTCCAGCCTCACAAAATGCTCTGCGCCAGGAAACGCCGTCTGAAACTGGGACTGGTATCCGCAGTCCACGTAGAGCAGCGACGGGCACGCCTGGACCAGCTCAACCATATACGGCAGCACCGCGTGCTCCTTTCCGGCCATCCCGCGTGCCCAGAGAGAGAGAAATTGCATCTGCCGCGCCGCCTCCGCCAGGTGCGTCGCCCACAGACCGAGCGTCTCGGGCGTCGGCGCATCCACATCACACAGAGCAAGCGACGTGAGCTGCGCCGCAACAGACGGCGGAATCACAGGTGCTTGGACCGCCCCGACGAGCGGCTCCGTCAAGCCCGTCCCACCACAGCTCAAGCTCCGCATCGTATCAGGGAGGTATGACAGCGCCGCCGCCACGCCGGCTGAGCCGAGAAGCGGGTGGTCGTCGATGGCCAGCTCCTCCAGTGCAGAAAAGTACTGCAGCAGCAGGCCAAGCACCTTGCCAGCCGCCTCCCCAGCTAACTCGTTGCGTGACAGCTGCAGCTTGCGCACGGTGAAGCCTTGCGCGGCGGAGCTCTCGCCGACCGCCTCCAGCCACCGCTGTAGGTGCAGCTCTTCAAAGCCGACGTGGGAGAGAGAGAGTGAAAAGAGTTTGCCGCACGCTGCCACCAGCGCCTCAGCCTCCTCCGGCCACAGGCAAACGGCGATGGAGTTGTGGCTGAGGTGCAGATGGCGCAGCGCACTTCCAGGCTGTGCCGCGGACATCCAGAGATCGTACAGGTAGGAGTGAGGGCACTTTTTTTGTTGGTACGCCTCATCTGCCCCAAGCTGATTGCCCTCGAGACCCAGCGTCGCTAGGCCCGAGTTGACGTGAAGGGCGGTGGCCAGCGTGCGTACGTGTTGTGGGCCGAGCTGGCAGTAGCCGAGGTCCAGCGTGTGGAGCGTCTTGTTCACACACAGCATCTCCACAAAGGCGGCAAAGCCTTCGGAGATGGTGCTGGCAGCGTCCACATGCGCAGCGGCTACCTTTGCGACGGCGCTTCCAAGAGGGTTGTGGCGCAGGCACAGCGACTCCAGCACCGTGTTCGTCCTCAGCACCTCTGCGAGAGCCTGCAGTCCCTTCTTGCCAATGTGGCAGCTGCCGAGGTCGAGCAGCGTGACAGAGCGCATCCCTTTTTTGACAGGCGGTACCGCGATTGGCGGAACACCCTCGACAGCCCACTCCTCCCAGCGCCGCCTCTCCTCTGCCACAAGGCCGTCGGCGGCGTCGTCCGTCGGTGCTGCGACGTCCTCTTCGCCACTGCCGCGGTGGCTCTCCACGTTGGTGAGCACCACCGGTGGCGCCTCCTTCGCGTACTCGTCCTCTTCGTCACCATCGACGCCGTCGGCGAGCGGGGCCTCGCCGTTCCCAGCGTGCCCCATCCCCTCAAGCCCCGCCTTCGCCGCTTGTCGCAGGGCCCTCCACGCTCGAATCTCCTCCGCCGCGATGGCAGCGCGACTGGAACTGAGCGCAGCGCTGAAAGCGGTCCGCATTTCGTCGGCTGACTCCTGCCGCTGCTTCGCCTCGTCGTCCGCGAGTGGCACCTCCTCGCGTAGCACGAGGGCGATCTGCTTGGCGCCGGCGTCTCCGAGTCGGTTGCCACGCAGCACCAGAGCCTGCAGGTGACACCAGCCGCTGCGCCGCGCACAGTGCATCTCCTTCGCCTTTCGCTTCTCCTCGGAGTAACACGCCGCCATAGCAGCGCTGCTTGGAGCGACAATTTCGCCAACGCCAGACAGGTACTCGCCCATTAGCGTGCGGCGTGTCTCTGCCTCGCGCTGCGCCAGCTGCACTATTTCCTTCTGGTGCAGCCGTTGCTGCTGCCGATCCATTTTCAGTCGCTCCCGTTCTAGCCTCTTCCGCTCCTTTTCTGCCTCTTTCTGATGCCGACCCGAGGACATACCCCTCTCACCATCCCTTTCTTCTCCCTCCTCCTCCTCCTCCTCGTTTTCGCTGCCTTCCTCCTCGTCGACCTCACCTTCTTCGCCGTCACTCTCACCCCCCGCGTCGTCAAGAGAGGCCTCGCCCTTGTCCTCCGCGTCGTCCTCCAAATCCTCCGCCGCTCTGTCGAACTCGGACTCGCCAGTGCTATTTTTCCTTGCCCCAATGACGAAGTCTTCCGCGGTGATGCGGTCACCAAAGCTGGATGGGTCGTAATTGTCCGGCGTTTCGCTCATGTCCTGCGGCAGCATTCGCGTCTCCGACTCCGTCAGCGCCGTCATAAGGCTCCCGAGCGCGGCAGCATCCAGATTTGTGTACGAGAGGTCGAGCGAAATGAGAAACTTGTTCAGCTTCAGGTACGTTGCCATCGCCGCCAAAATTGCCTCACGATCGGCGTCAGCGGAGTTGCAGCCGATGACGCAGCGTTCCAGACAGAGGTGTTGCACCTCGCGATCCTTCAGCGTCTCCGTAAACGTCAGCATGTCGCTGCGCAGCGTACAGTTCCTTAAGTACAGCCCCTCCAGCTTCGCGGCGCGGCGTGCAAACTCGCTGAGTGATGTGGGCTCGTCGCCGCCGGATGCGTCACAGACCGTCAGATGCTCCACAGTGCGCAGGAACGCCTTGCTTGACACGAGGCTGTTGAAGACATCAGACATAGATGACACTTGGCTGGTAGAGGGAAGTCCTATCAGTCCTGTGAAATGGTCCGCGCTGCTCTCAGCAGACGCAGCTGCATTGCGGCGGGCGAGCAGGGAAAGAACATCAGTAATGCTGTCACTAACAACGGCCAGCTGCGAGGTGTGGATTTGTGTCTTCTGCAGCTGCCGCACGTTGCAGCAAACAGCGGAATTCGCTGGGACAAGCGGAGCACTGAACTGTAGATCAGACAGCTGAGACGCGCGAGGCCAGCGCACGCGATTCGCGTTCGAGGCAACTACGGCTGGGTCAAACTTCTGGAATCGACGTTGAAACGAAGTCGCGATCGTTTTCGAAATCGCCTTCGCAGAGGCGCCGCTGTTAGCAGCCACCGCCGCGTCGTGCTTCGCCGACGCCTTCTCGCCCCGCTGGGGGAAGCTCAAGCTCGCTGAAATTAGCGTCCCGTCCGCAAACAGTGGGCCACTGTCACTTAGCAGCCCCAAAGACGGGCACCACGTTCGTTCAGACATACAGCTGCTTTTCACCTTTGCTGGTGGTCAAGTCAAGGAGTTCTCCGATGAGAAATCCAGAAGAGGGAAAAAAAAAAGCAGACAGTTGGTCTCCTCTGCCTATTTGGCTGCGGCAGAGAAGCGGAAGGCAATGCAGCTGGAAGAGGTGTGGTGAAAAATAGTCGCTCTGTATATGCGCGAAAAAATATTGCAAGAGCAAAAGAGATTTAAAAAGGACTTGAAAGTTTCCAAAAGGCAGCGGCGGGGACGAGAAAGCAAGACTCTGTACAGCCTTCAGAGACCCTCATCAGCTGCAAAACCATTTAGCACGCTTTGTGGTACTTTCCCGTTAATAAGAAAGACGCTATTCGCGTGCTCAAACTCCATTCACATGAGCTCGTAAATATGTTTAGTATCCCGCTGTTTCTTATTAATCTCGCTTTTACACATGTGAAGACAACAAAACAAAGCGGTACACCAGAATTTCTCACGGGGCTTGCGATTGTATCCGTGAAACTCTTCTTTTCTAGATTCAAACGCAGAAAAAAAAAAAGCAGCACTTCCGGAGCACGGAAACAGCAACACTCCTATTCCTCTCTCCCTCGCTTTCGAAACTTTTTGAGATGCGAACGCAAAAATGAGAGCTGTTGCAAAGAGTCTTCATCTTTGTCTAACAAAAGGCGAACGTAGAATGACTTCTGGCCGCAAAATGGGCACGCGACATCGACTTGAGAGTCAAGACCAGTCCACTTTGGCAAGGTGGAGCTGCACACTACGTGACCGCAACCCCAAAAACCGGCGAACGCGTGCATGCCAGACGAAGTTGCGAATCCTGTTATCGGGCAGCAAATTGTGTCCGAATCCTCTGTTTCGTTGGATATCTCCCGCACATCGCTCAGCTTCCGGATCTGTAAGGCATCCGCGTCTCCCGACAAGCCCTCAGCGGTCGCTTCCCTGCGCTTCAACAAGTAATCCAGAACGCTCTGCTTGGAGCAGATGTTGCCATCGGCGCCGAACGCAGCGGGAAGTTCCAAAGGCTCGAGGGAGATCGCGCAGTGGCTCCAGCGCTCAACGTTCCGTGCTCTTAGCGTTTGCTTTTCCTTTGAATCCACCTCCTCGAGCTCGGACGACGTTACATAGGCCCGCGACTTCTGCAGAAGCGAACGCTTGTTTGTAAGAGCTTGGCCATCGCCTCCCATGTTTCAGCCAGGTGCGTTCTCTAATTAATTTTTTGGTGGCTTTTTCTTGATGCTGCCCTGGTGGGGGTTTAGTGACAGAAGCCTGTCTCAGCAAAGTGGTGCCGGATGTTGTTATTTTGCCTTTTCCTTCGTATTTTGGCGCTGCATGAATCAAGTGTATTTTTTGTGCAGAAAGATAGGAGGTAGAAGTAATTAGGTAAAGAGAGAAAAAGAGGCGGTTATTAGAATAAAGGTGTTCAAGAAGAAAAACTAAAGCTACAACTGTAGATCAAAACATTTGAAGCTTCCAGAAACAGATGCTGCACCAGTTCTGTCTTCTGGCTGCTTCATGCCTTCTGTATAGCAACTCTTAAGCTCCGTTGGTGCTGCACTCGGATCAAGTCCCTTGTGAAGTTTAGTAGGAAAAAACAAAGAGGGTTTTTTTTTTTTCACCCGCAGCACCCTCAATTACGCACCACTGACAGGAAATGCCCTCTTAGCGCCTGTGCTCTGTTCAATATTTTTTTTTGTTATTTCCTCCGTGAAGCATACTTTACATGTAGAGTGCAAATAATAAGAATAATAATCTGATTTACAAACACGCAAACAGCAGCAGCAGCGCTACGCTTCTTCCTCCCATAGACCTCCTATCGAAGGGACGCGCTACCTAACGTTAAGAAGAGCACAACCGGTGTGAATCGGAGAAAAGTCGTAGTAGATGTACTGCTGTGGTACTGTTCCGTCAGAACTTTCAGTGACGACGAAGATCTCGGAGAGTGGCTGCTGAAGGTCGCGCAAAATGGTGCCTGGTTCCACTTTTGACTTCCAGAGCCGAATATTGTCTACAGTACCTCCATGCTCTTTTTTAATGTGGTCAGCTACCATGTAGAGCTGGGAGCCTAAATCATACTCTTTGGTGCTGTCGAAAATTGGCACGCCGACCATTTTTGTGGTGATTGAAACCTTCATCGCTGCAATTATGTGCCACCACTCGCCGGCACTTCTTGGTTCTTATAATAAAAATAATCTGCATGAGAAAAAATGGGAAAAATGTGATACACGGTCGCCCAAGTTTTTTTTTTAAGAATAAACAGAAAGTGTTGTACAGCATTCACAAAAGTGAGAAGGAGGTAAGACGGAGAGGTGATATAAGAATAGCAGAATTATTGCAGAAACTGCGCCGAAAACCACATAAGCAGCAGCTGCTGCTGTTAAAAAGTATGGAAAAGCTTTGAGACACAATATTCTTTGTATTATCCAGGGATTCTTCTGAAAGACATCCAGCCTCAAGCACAGCCGACACGATGAGCCCTGCTGTGCCTGTAGAAAGTTACACAGTGGCCTAGCACTTGGGACAAGGACACACAAACCCGCTACTTCTTTCTACAAGGTTACAATATCAGAGCACGCTACAAAAACAGCCTTTTTCACGCTTGCAGAACAAATAACTACGAGGTAAGCGGAACCGGGCAGAAAGCAAAGTACAACATGGCCCAAACTTACAAGTGGAGTCATCAATTAATTATTGTTTGTCTTAACCAGTGCTGCCGGCAGCACTGATGAAAGCTTTTTTTTCTTTTTCGGCTACAGAACAAAGAAAAAAACGCGGTAAGCAGTAGAGTAAATAAAAATCACCTCGCACTTTCCAGACGCGCCAGTCGCTCCTCCATGCCGTCCAATCGCCGCATTATTTTTGTCTCCAAGTCCTCCACCATTTTGGACAGGTGCAACAGAGCGGCTGCTGATGGCGGCTGTGCCGGCTGCTGCGGCTGAACGGGCTGGCGCGCACTGCTGCTACTGGAATCCACAGAGCTCATGCTGGAGAGACGCGTTGGGATGGCATCCGACGACGAATGGAACTCCCTCTCCGATAAATTGGAGCGGTTGAGCGGAAGGGGCTCAGGAACGACGACCGGGTCCCACACCGTTCTTAGCAAAATTAGGTAGTTCAGCTCTCCCCTGTAGACGGAGAGACGCCACCGTTCGTGATTGCCCCGCCTCTGGCACTCCTCGGTGCAGTACAGCGTCGTTCGATGATACTTTTTCCCCTCGTGAATCAGCGCTTTTCCGCTACCGAGCGTTCCCACCCACGTGTGACCGAGAAACTGCGTGTCTGCAGGGGCAATCCCTTCCGTGCGTGTGATGTACGTCATCCCGTTCCAGCAATCCGTTGGGTGCTGTGCGAAGAGCCCCATGAAGCATTTTTGCAGCTCCGCGTGCGGCGTCTCGAGGTTCTGCAGCAGAGACAGCAGGTCACGGTCGCCAATCAGTGTGGACCCGCCAGCCCAGTACGGAGTTTCGCAGTCTGTGTTACCCTCCTCGGGTTTGACTTTTTTCGGGAATTGGCAGCGCCTTCCCGAGTAGTGCATCACGGAATCGCCTTCGCTAGAAAAGACTGAATTTGCGCTCTTCAACGTCGATTCATCCTCCGGCTCCGGACCGTACTTTCCTACGAGAATGGCAAACAGCTGCTCCTCCTCTCCCCGGCTTTGCGACAGCAGCTTCTCTACATTGCACAGTTTCTGCGGATTGTACTTTTCGTAGAACTTGTAAAGACGCTTGTAGTAGCTGCGTCGAATTCCCTCGTCGGCAGTGTTGCCTCCGTCCTGTGCCGCGTAACCCGAGTTGCTCTCCCGCGACTCCCAGCCTGGCTCGCTGACGTGCGAAACTCGCAGCGGTGCCACCGCGTGCTGAGCGTGGAAGGTGGACTCGGGGTGGAAAGAGACTGATTTGACGCCATTGCGAGTCTGCGACGGTGGCTCTAGTGGCGAAGCGCCTACTGCGCTCATTTTGCACCTCTAGGAAAGGAAGAGAAGTAAGGCAAAACGCTGATCAGCCGCAGAAAACTCAGCAAAGCACGTGTGCGTTCTTTGCTAAATTTTCGGGCGGCGACTCTGTCCACACAGCTTTGATAAGACGAGCTTATTATATATTTTTTTTATGTGTGTGTGTGTGTTTGGTAAATTGTTTTTCGTGCTGTTCAAAAACACGGCTAAAGTAAGGCTAATTAAAGAAGCACAGATATATTTGTAAAAGGCATTCATTTATAATAATAATGTATTTTTTAGCAGAAAAATCACATGAGAGGATGAAGAGAGAAGTGCAGGTTAAGCCACAATTCCATTTTTTGGCGAATTTGGTGTAGATGAAGTGATTGCTAATTTTGTTTGACTGACCTGAGGGTTTTTCTGTTTCTATTTAGAACAGCGTGCTTCCCAAGCTCTTTTTTTCTGTTCCCGGCAATGTGTACTGCAATGATAGGTAGCATTATTTCTACGATCAAATTTATTGTGGCGCGCTTAAATGCTACAGCGCGCGCATACTGTTAGCGCACATGCGCAAACATCAGAGACATGTGGCCTTACTTGCACTGTTGTTCTGCAACTCGTCGCACAGTTCAACGAACATGGCGTGAATCGTCGTGGGGCTGAAGCGGTGAGTTGCGGACTAAAATTTTGGGTACGATCTGCTCTACGTTTTACGGTTGTCAGAAAAAAGCTAAGGCGAGTATTACCAGTTCGGAGTATTGTGAGACGCAGTGTGACGATAGCAGTTGTCAAAGGATGTGAAAAGCTCCAGCCTAAAACTCAGGTTGTCACTTTGCCCCGCTTTCCCCCCCCCTTCTTTTTTTTAACCAGCAAGCTTTCTTTGGATTATCTTCACGTTTGGAAACATGCGAAAGATAGCCCACTCCAGTAATACTCAGCAAGAAGTGAATTTTCAAGCGAATGGTCGGAGTGAGAGCACGCTTTTTAGTGTTGTGCGGTTGTTGCAAAACCCGCGATGGGGGAAACGTTTCCGGTTGCGCCAATTCTATCCTTCGCTTCTTTCCTCGGTGCCTGTGTGCCAGACCTTTCTTTCTGCATCGCAATTTATCTGTGCGTCTGGATTCAAATTAGGCTAAAGGTTCTAAAATGCTCTCCCATTCAGGTGTTGGACGAATCCAACCGCTTGAATTGAGAAAAAGTGACTCGATTCCGCGATATTTTGTAGGTGGTCCTTTTTGCACTAAAGGCGCTTTCATCTTTGCAAAGTGTGACAACTTGAAATGAAGAAAAAAGGTAAACACGTCCGATTGGCCAACACCGGAAAGTTTATCTGGTGTCCGTTTTTTTTTTTCTCTACTGCAGCTCTTCATTGCTCAAAGTTAAACGCATCGTCTCTGCATCCACTTACTTTTATGTTTCCGTTGCAAACTTCTACACCTGCTCTCTGCCTTCCTTCACTTTCATTTAAAAGCACCAAAAAAAAAATTTGAGCACGATCCTCACGGTTTTTCTTCACCAACGCGTTGTTCCTGACCCTGATTTTAGTTTATATTTTCCCTGGTTCAAACGGCTGTTGAAGGACGCAACCCTTTTTCTTCCAACGTGTTCTTCTTTTTTTTTCCGCTACAATACGTTTCTCATACACATCACTGAGCATATAACAGCTCCAAACGCTGTAGATTTGCCATACCCGCAGGATCAGCACTGTGTACGACTTACCGCAACGAAGTAAAACTTTATCAGGATGGCGGACAAGTATCAGCAGCTGATGAAGCTGATTGTCATCGGCGACAGTGGCGCAGGTAAGTCATGCCTGCTTCACCGCTTCATCGAGGACACCTTTTCGGAAGACCAGACGCAAACGATCGGCATCGAGTACGGCGCTAAGATTATAGACCTTGGCGGCGCAAAGGTGAAGCTGCAGATCTGGGATACTGCCGGACAAGAGCGGTACAAGTCTGTCACCCGCAGCTACTACCGCGGGGCGATGGGGTGCCTCATCGTCTACGACGTGACGAACAGAAGCTCGTACGAGAGCGTTCCGCAGTGGCTGAGTGATGCTAAGCAGCTTGCCGGTAGCGATGTGGTTGTCATGCTGATCGGAAACAAAATCGACCTTGCGAAAGCGAACAACAGCCGCGTTGTGCAGCACAACGAAGCATCTCTGTACGCGCAGCAAAACGGGCTTCTGCATTTTGAGACATCGGCCGCAACGGGAGAGTTCGTCACAGACGCATTTTTGAGGGTCGCCAAGACGGCCGTCTCTGCCGCGATTGTGAACGAGTCGCAGGGCAGCTTACAGCTGAACGAAAGCACGGAGACGCGTTCGTCGCTGCTGCCGTTGTGCGCCTGCTAGCCCCACTATGCATGCCTTTTCTTTTATCCTGCTACTGTCTCACATTCGCACGGAGCATGGTTGCGACCAAACTATTCAATTGAGTCCTTTCTTCCCCATCCCAAGCGGTTCCTCCGCGGAAAACAAAAATGCCCGCTGTTGTTTAGCAAGTATTTGTGTCCTCCCGCTATATATGCTTGTATCTTTTTGTGCGTCTACAATGCTTTTTTTTTTTTTTGCTTTGCTTTTCAGTGTTTCGCCTTTTATTTCTGTTGTTGCTGATCGTGTTGTCTACTGACCGAAAAGAAAAAAGAAGAAAAGAAAATTCGTTGCGCAGATGGAAAAGCTAACTTTCTTGCTTGCGAATTCGAGTGCAACAATTAATTGCACACAAATTCGATTTTGAATCGAAGTCAAGCGCCGTGGAAAACAAAAAGATGTTTATGCTGTTATTTTGTACCTGGGGCACAGAAATCGAGAAAAAGTGGAGACGGAGACTAGGACGCTTTTGTCGAAAACATTTATACCTTCCGTCTGAGAGAATTATACCGCAGAACTTCCTCGCTTCTACTATCAATGCTTCTCCTTCTCGATTCTAACAATGCTCCTAACATAATTCTCGATAAGGGAGGCATTCTCTCTGAATCCTGAACAAAAATCTCAGAATTACTAGTATAGTTTTTCTTTCTTCTTTATTTTACATTGTGACGCAAAGCAATTTCGAAGCTGCTCATAATACTTGAGCGTGTTATTGATTTTCCTCGAAGGTTTTTGTTTAGTACCTGAAATTGGCCACCTGCGTGTAGTCATTTCCTCTTTTTTTTTTTCTGCCTTCTAGTATTTGTTTTGTGATCGATGCCTCCAAAGAGTCTCAGAGGGAGAGCGCAGCCGTCGCGCGATGTGCGGAAAGCAACCGTGGAAAAACTCGTGGAGCGCGTTTTCATCAAAAAACCGCGAACGCTGAGCTTCTCTCACCGAGCAGCGGGAAGCTTGAGACACCCCTACGCGCTGCTGGTGTACGAAGCATCTTTAGGGGCGAACGCGCGAGACGACCGAATTACATACTTCCTCGAGGCTTTCCTAGATTCGAAAAAGGAGAAGGAGCACTGGCAACGTGTGGAGCGGATCTTTGATTCAAAGCTGGGCGACGAGCACATGGAAAAGATGAAACTGGAACTGCTGTTTTCCCCCGAGCTCCTCCAGTGCTTTGAGGTGCTGTGGTCGCGCATTGGCGGGCCAAGTGGAGGATATCTCTCCGAGGACGCTTACCGGCAGTTCCAGCAGCAGCTGTACTTTATTTTATTGGACATCGACGATATTGCACTCCTTCCGGCAACAATGCAGTTTATACAGGAGGACTTGTACAACGATTGCCAAAGCGACGCCGGGTTGGACTTTGCCGGGTTTGCCACTTCAATGCTGGAGCTCGCCGACAACTGGACTCCGACGCGAGCCGTGGCCGACTACGTTGCCTTCGCGCGCAAACTAATTGACGCTTTCACCGAAAAGCCCAGCTCACCGTCAAACGGCGCTGATGCTAGCGACTATTTCCTAAATCAGGATACCTTTTTCCGCGGAGGCGTAATTGTTCCCGTCACGCAAAACGAAGCAACAGTTTTCGCGCGAACGACGCTGTAAGTGTAATCATCAACGTTCACTGTCGCATTTCGAGCTGTTTTTTTTTTCCCCGTGAATCACACCAATGTACGTGGATGACGTGCACTTGTGCACCGTATGTAAACCAGAAAATTTTTTTGCCTGCCAAATTCGCATTGTTGTGTATGACTTTGGGCCTCTGCTGTTAACATTTAAGAAACATCGAAAAAAAAAATGATTAACGCTACAATCTGTAGGGAGGTTGATTGAGAATAAGGAAGAGCGAGAAGCTGCGGTTTTCGCTCTCGATAGTTGTCGTCTCATCGAGGAAAACCGTATCTATCTGTCGCTTCTTCTCTGTCGTCAATGGCGTGAACTTTCCGACGGGGAGCACGCCTAAGCAACGGTTTCTTATTTTTTTCCCCCTTATAAGAAGAATTTATAAGCTTTGCAGCCCCAAGAACGTGCAACGTTTCAAGTGCTTCGCTTCTCAATCTGCATTTGCCTCGCTATTTTCTCCGTTTTTTTTCTCTCTAACATCTCTCTCTCTCTCTCTCTTTCTTTTTTCGCGATTTTTTCTCCATTGACGATACAAAAGGGCTCTTACCCCAACTTCCGGAACCTACAATCTGGTTTTTTGTGCGCATATTGTTTCATTCTTTGTTCCCTTCAACTTCAGAGTGCGTCCTACTCACACTTTCTCAAGTCTAAGGCATGTCATCTATTCCTCCAAAGCCGCACTCGAAAAGCCGTGTGGAGCAGCAGCAGTTGGCGCACATCTACGTGCGCCACTCTCCGCTGGCAATTGCTACGGTTTTTTTCATCATCGCACTTGCCTCCGTTCCGATCGGCGTCGTGGTAATTGTTTGCGGCGATAGGACGCGCAGCATCAGTGTTCGCTATGACCAAGTCAACAACTACAGCCCCGTGATGGGGGCTGCTGGGGAGTACGCTGTCGACTTCGATTTTAACGGGACGACGTACTCGACAGGAGCAGTGGCACGCGTGGACTTCACGCTGACCAAGAGCCTTAGCGCACCGGTGTACTTGGAGTATGTCCTCGATCCCTTCTTCCAAAACTACCGATGGTTCGCCGCGTCGGTTGACACATCGCAGCTTCGCGGCGGGACGAGCGACATCAACAAGTACTGCCATCCCTACCGCTTTCCTGGCGAAAACACAGGCGAGAAGGTTAGTGGCTACTACAGCCCTTGCGGAGCGTATCCATGGTCCATGTTCAACGACAGCATAGCGCTCTACAGGAGTGACGCAACACTCATCTGCGACGGCGCCGGCTTCGCCACCGACGGGGCAAGTACGATCGCGGACAACCACTGCACGAAAAACGGTATTGCGTTGAGAGAGGACGTGCGGAGTAGCTACAAAGCACCCAAGAGTATTTCCGGCCACGGGCCGATGTGGAAGGCGGGTGGTGACGCGTCTGCAACCGACCCGTACCAGAAAGCCGGCTACTACTACGGCGAGCCGGGGCACAAGATCCCTTCTTCCCTCGACGAGGATCTGATGGTGTGGCTGAACATGGCTTTCATGCGCAAGGTTCGAAAGACGTATCGAATTATCAACGTCGACCTCCCCGCCGGAGACTACTACTTCCAGATTCTTGAGCAGTTTCCCACGACTAGAAACGCTGGTCGCAAGCACGTTCGACTCGCGACAAGATCGTGGGCCGGGGAGAAGAACCATGTACTTGGCATCCTGCTTCTTGTTGTTGGAGGTTGCGGGTTCATCATGGCAATAGCACTGCTGCTTCTCCAGTGCTTCGTTGCGCCGCGGTACTCTGGCTAAGCTCAAGGACCCCGGCTTCTCGTTTGCTAGCTTTCCTCCGTTTTTTTTTCTCAATGTACTTTTATTGCGTTACTTTTCCCAGCGGCAGGAACGTGCTTTGCTGCTTTGTGATACCTAGACCGCTCTTTCTTTTTTTCCCCCAATATCAGTCATTACGACTACTTTACAAAGAAACCGCAACTATTTTTTTTTGTTTCTCTGCGAAGAAGCGTACAGTTCCAATTTTAACAGTTGGTCAGAATTCAAGAAAAACAAAAGCAATGAAAGGTGAAGAGAAGTAGGGTAGTGAATGGTGACGATGCACGAGTCTGCTGTCGGCATCTGATGTGGCGGCTTCTTTGGTTTTTTTTTTTTGCGTGGCCTGGGTGAACGGCCCCGAATAGGCGAGCTTTACATCCTCACAGCAATGTTGATTTCTTCACTTCGCGGCACCTTTTAGTGTGAGTGGCAACCTGGCGTCGAACTTCCTATCACTCGTCCTCTTCTTTTTTTTTCTCCGGCTGTTGACTTGGATATGCGCACTCTCGCGATCGCGGTTAAAACTGCTGTGCAAAACCGCAACACTCTCCCGCAGGATATTCTGCGACACACGCGCTTTTCAACACTCTTTACTCTTTTAACTTTTTTCCCGCTTCAGCGAATTACACGATGTCTTGGCAGGCGTACGTCGATGACAGCCTGATCGGCAGCGGTAACATGCACAGTGCTGCTATTATCGGTTCCGCTGACGGAAGCTACTGGGCTTACGGCGGCACCTACATTCCGCAGCCTGAGGAGGTGAAGCATATCCAGAAGTGCCTGGAGGACTTCACGCTTGTGCAATCTTCTGGTGTCACCATTTACGGTGTGAAGTTCTTTGGCCTACAGTGCGGCGTGGAGGCGGACAGCAAGTACATCTTCTTCAAGAAAGGCGCTGCTGGCGGCTGCATCTACACCACGAAGCAGGCCTTCATCGTGGCGGTGTACGGCAACCCAGGCGATGCGTCCTCCCTCACGCAGGACCTCAAGAAGAACTCCGCCCACGCGGCTGCTGTGAATCCCGCTGACTGCAACACCACTGTGAAGCGCATCGCCGAGTACCTCATCAAGCTGGGCTACTAAGCCGGAAGGCGGGTTGAGAGAAGCGCAACTTTTGGAGGTGTAGAAGCTCACGCCTCGATCTATGTCTTTCAATTTCGGTCGACTGTGCTTTCTTTCTTTTTTTTTTTTCTGGAGTGAGGGTGACAACTGTCTTTCTGTTTTTTGTATTGTCATTGTGATTTGGCGGAGTGCCGTTTCGTGGTTCTTGCTTTGCTTTTGCCGTCGAATACTACAGCTGTCTTTACGTGTTTTCTCCATTGGGCAACATTCCTTTCTCTATCCTGTGCGTTTGTTGCATTCCCTTCACTTGCTCCATCCGCGGTAGAGCAAGAGGGACGAAGAAGCTGACAGAAAAGGAAGTGCCTTGGGGGCAAGTGGTGCGTTGCGCAGAAAGAGTGCTTACGAGCGGTACGGCGAAGGGCTGTCAGTCATCGCCACGTCGCCTGTTTCGTCGGCAACAATACATCGTTCTTTTTTTTTCTCTATTGCTTCTCTCTCTGTCCAGTCGCAGCGTGTCGAGGGTCGAAGCGTCAGTTCTCTGCAGTTATCTACGCAGGCGCATTACAGAAGCTGAAATACGCGTGCGCAGGTGCCGTGTTGGGTAGGCGTGGCGCTATGCGCGAAGATGCTTTGCAACGGAGACAACGGAAAAACAGAGGCAAAGCAAAACAAAAAAAAAACCATAGATTACTAACACCCGTGACCTTTTTTTTTTCTTTTGTTGTTGCTTTGCTTGTCTCATGACTTTCGAAAGATTAGGGAAAAAAAAAACGAGGATTGCGTTGCTAAGAAGCGTTTTACACGGTAGCGTGTCTTTCTTGATTAGCTCTTGCGCGGTACTTGAGAGATCTGCAGAAAGACAAGCTTTTCTTTCTTCATCCTGACACAGTGTGTTCGGCAACTATCGACGACAGGTTTTTGTTTTCCCATCTTACGGCGTCGAAAAGCTCGTCATCTACCAAAGCACGTGAAAAAGCACCATCGGAAACAGGAGGGAAATTATACGGCCGATGCTATTTTCCTACTGGAAGTAGACGGGACAGCAGTAAAGAGGCGAGTGCGTTGCCGTCAAGTAGCGTCGTTATCGAGAGATGAAACGACGTGGTTATGACGACGCCACAGGGAAACGCACGCGAAAAAAGAAGATCTGTACGTTGTTTGGAAATAGCAGTGCTTTGCTGCTTTTCTCAGACGGACAGGACTCTATCCTGCTGATTGGCGTGCAGAGTTCCCGTACAAATAATTTTCATTCCCTCGCGGCCTACAACAACACGACGCCTTTATTGGTGACGTATTTTGACCTTTCTCTACAAGTGCACATGCCAGATGGAGGGCATTATATCTTCTACATGTACCGTCGTGTCAGCTTTATTGCATTTCGCTTTTCTGCCTCTTCTCCTCTCTTTCTCGCCTATTTTTTTTTTTGTTCACCTCACAAGTTTTGTAAAAGGATTGAAGTGGAAGGGCTACAGCGCAGCCTCAAGCACACAAAAAGGCTCCCGCTGTTCTTTACAGCACTTCGTGTAATACTCGTAAAAAAAAAAAGAAGAGGGTATTCCGGATAGCGTCAAGTTTGTCTTTTTTTTTTCTTTCTCTGCACCCTACATCGCTTCTACACTACCAACAACAAAACTGTCAGCAGTCAAACTCTCGCTTTTTTTTTTTTCCGACCTCTTCTCGACCAGGCGCTTTGATCAGAAGCACCGCAAAGTTGCTCGCCTTACAATCGTGGAGCAGGGAAGAATCATGTTCACAAGTCCCGTTCCCGTAGTCCCTATGGGAGGGCCCATGCCTGTCGTGCCCCTCCACAACTGTTACCACAACGTTGTGTGCTCGTGCGGTGCCGTCGCGTGCACCCAGTGCGCGCGCGTGTGCGTGGCGTGTGACCGACCCGTCTGTGCGCGCTGCCTGCCGCTGAACATGCTGCACTGCAAGAGCTGCTGCATCGCGTTCTTTCGCAACCGCCGGTACAACTTGTAGTGCCGACCATCAAAAGTAATCTGCGTGTCTGAGATGTACGATGCCTTTGTTGAAAATTGTCCCTCCCGTTTGCGTCTTGAGTTTTTCGACGTCGAAGGTGTTGTTTCTCTTCACGCGCTCGCGTCACCGCTTTTTTTTTTTCCTTCTCCTTGTTTGTGTTTTCGGATCTGCTTCTTTGAAGCACGCAGGGAGCTAGCAGTCCTGTTTGGCTTGTTTCTCTCTTTTATTTTTCTCTTTCTCCGCCTCCGACACATTCTCTGCCGGCTCTACTTTTTGACGCTGGCGCTCTCACCGCTAAATCATTGTGATGCATATCAGATAAAGGCTGTTGCAAAAGCAACATCAAAATGAATCGCAAAGCCGAACGGTGAACTAGAGGAGTAGGGTAATAATGGAGGTGTTACAGAAGCATGGTCAAGAAGAGAATGTAGGGCGTATAAAGAATGAGGGGCAGTTCAATGACTTCCATCTCTCCGAGTGACACATTGCTTCTATGCTTTGGATGAAGAACGATCGCCCATGACGCAGCGCCTGGCCTCCTGACTGAGGAAGGAGAGTGATAATCGAAGGCGACCACAGAGTAGATGAATTTGGTGCGCCACATGTGACTACTTATCGGATTTACATCGAAACGCTTTTGTGTGGCACTGTGTCTCCTGACTCCTTCACCTTTCTTTTCTCTGGCTTCTTTCTCTCGCTGTCACGCTTCAACTGCGATTTACACTGCGGATGCGTCGCTGACAATGCGCGCTCGATTTCAAACCGTTGTGACAATCTGCTTTACTCTTCAATGCCTCTCCGAAAAAGTAGTAGTTCCATTAGAGGACGTCGTGGCAGCACACTATTCGCCACGCACGTAGACCCACGGAAGCGTCGCAGATTTACTCTGGGGAAGACGGAGGAGAGAAGCACTCTTTTTTTTTTTCTTGTTAGCACGTGCATGCCTATATAGGGCTGTCACTTGGTTTGTTTTTTCCTCATCTCTCTCTCTCTCTTCCTCTGCACCTCCGTTTTAGCGCTGCACTACCATGTTGGTGCGAAGTATCACCCGGTGCATCTTGCCGGTTGTCAAGGCAACCAGCTACTCGTGCTCGCCGCTCTTTGAGCGTGGCAACGTTCCTGTGGTTCCCACTTCCATCCTGCCGCCCAGCAACAAGTCAATGCCGACGCCGCTTCTCAACCCTGAGAGGCTGGAGGAGCTCGGCTGCGGCACCGGCCAGCCCGCGCAGCGCGGTCGCAGGAAGCCGCTCGTGTGGAAGCGCCGCAAGCCGTGGTTTGACCACCAGTGGTCGCTCGACCTGAAGCGCATCAAGAAGGGCCCCGAGACGCCGCACTTCCCCGACGGCGTTCCCTTCACGCAGATCCGCGCCTTTCAGTCCTTTGCGGGGCGTTCGTGGAAGATCAACGCTGGCCGGCGGCGCAAAATTCGTCTGTCGCTGAAGCGTGGCCGTAGGAAGCTGTTGTAGGCTGCATCCTCCACACGCTCTCCCGTTTCTCTCGTGTGGCTGTTGTTGTTGTCGGTGTTGGCGTGTTGTTGTTTGCGCCGCACCATCGTTTTGGCCCGTGCTGTGGATGTTTGGTATCCCCTCGTCCATTTTTCTTCTTGTGGTTCTTTTGCCTTGTTGCGTTTACGTGCCGTCGATGGTGCGTGCGTGTTGCTTCCTGGTGGAGTGGTTTTGTTCCCTCTTCTTCACGAATGTGATCACAATCTTTTGCAAAGTACGAAAGGACAAGCGGAGTGGACAGTCTTTGTCGAATTATCGAGAAAGCGGAGATGCTTGCCTCTCTCAGACGCTGCCTCCAAGTTTGCGCGGCGGAGGTTGAAGAGAATGCGGTGATATTTTTTTGTTTAGTAGCCTGCAGCTGTGGAGCTTTCAGCACACACAAACACAGACTCCAGTTTTGTGACTCGGTCTTTCGTGCTGGATCGCAGAATACGGAGGACCACGCGTCGCGTTTGCCGTGTTACTGGTGAGCGTTGCTGTGATCGTCTGTGTTGCAGATGCCGACCCTGCTTCTTTTAAAGAAAAATATCACTTTCGATGCGCAGCGCCTCCATTGCTGTTTAAGCTGACGCACACGCAAACACGTCCGCTATGGTATTGCGCTATCTGCTCGTTTGACAAAATGACAATTTCTTTCATGTTTTCTCTCCACCTGTCTTCCTTTTCACTTTCGGTTTGCAAACGCGTACCACCAACAATAGATTCTTCTCTAGTAAAAGTCACTCACAACGCATAGTGGTGCAGGCGCACGACTGAAAAGCAACTAAGACCAAAAACAAAACAGTAAACACTATTAACGTGTATCATTCGAGCTACACAGACACTGCTTCCCACCCGAGTCTCTTACTTGTCTTTACTGTAGCAGATAAAAGAGGCCCATCTGTCAAGCGGACGTCGCTAATCCTGAGTCAAACGAAGTACAGCGTCAGGCTACATCCTCCGACTTAATCGTTGACTCTGCTTACAAGGCAAAACAAAAGAAAGTTCAAGGAGCTCTTCTCTCTAATCCAAGACACCGTCACCAGAGAAGATACACAAAGGCAGCGTGTTGACCTTGTCACCCCCTTTTTTTTATATCCAGGCCTCTTTTGCTTTCGCGTAACAGCAAGCAAAAAAATAAATAATAAAGAGAGATTATAACTTGTTCACCTGGGTGCTTGTGTGAATTTTGTCTTTTCGTACTCCCTCACTTTTATCGTTGTTGCGCGCAGAGGAGAATGCTATCGACACGGCAGATGAGGCGCCGCACCGCCGTGATCGCCTTCACCGTGGTGGTGGTGGTGGTGCTGTACAGTGCTGTGGCGTCGGCCGAGACGACGTGCGCATACCGCACGCAGCGTGTCCAGTGCGGTGACTTGGCGTGTGACCGCGACAGGAACGTGTGCATCAAGTGCCGCACCAACAACGACTGCTACCCCGCCGCGATGCAGTGCGAGACGTCTTCGGGGAAGTGCAAGGTGAGCAGCTTCACCTCGCGCTTTGGGTGGGGCACCGTGCTGGCGATGATTGGCGGCTGCATCGTCGGCTCCATCGGCGTCATCGCCGGCGTGGGCGGTGGCGGCATTCTGGTCCCCATGTTCTGCGGCTTTCTCTCCCTTCCGATGCAGTCCGCCGTGGGTCTCTCGCAGTCCACCATCTGCGGCCAGAGCACCCTCAACATGTACATCTCGGTGCAGCAGAAGTACCCCGACGCGACGTGGGACCGCCCGCTCATCAACTACCAGTACCTGAGCCTGCTGCTGCCGCTGGGCCTCCTCGGAACGCTGGTGGGTGGCATTCTTAGCAAGCTCTGCCCCGACGTGCTGCGTCTCGTCCTGCTCTTTGTGCTGCTCTCCGCGGTGCTCTACCGCACGGTGCAGAAGATGAAGCTGCAGTACGCCAAGGACAAGGAGGCGCGCGAGGTGACCGTCGAGGCGGACGAGAACACGTCGGCTTCCCCAAAGAAGGAGTACGGCAGCAGCAACGACGATAATGCGAAGAAGCACGCAGCCGATGGATCGCCGTCAGCGAACCGCGAGGGGGATGCGGCGTCGCCGTCGTCGGAGACCGCCGCGGGTGTCCCGGCGCGCGCACCGCAGCCGCAGTACCCGAAGCAGGAGCTCGTCATGAACTTCATCTGCTTCTTTGTGCTGCTCATCTTTAACATCTTCCGCACCTGGACCAGCTGCGGCGGCTTCGTCTACTGGCTTTGCGTCTTCGTCCCCCTCGTACTGCTCGGCGCTGCTTTCTACAGCAACCGGGAGAAGCTGCGTCAGATCGCTGAGGAGGACCCGTCGAAGCTCACCTTCACGTGGAACCAAAACACGTCGGTGATTTACCCGATGGTGGCGGTCGTCGCTGGTGCGGCAGCGGCCATGCTGGGCATCGGCGGTGGCCTCGTCCTCGGCTTTGTGCTGTACGAGGTGGGCCTCGTGCCCCAGGAGGCGTCTGTGACGGGCGGAATGGCCACCTTCTTCATCGCCTTTTCTGCCGCCCTGCAGCTCCTTGTGACCGGCAGTCTCGTCGTGGACTACGGCATTGTTTTCTTTATTGTCGGCCTCAGTGCCACAGGTCTCGGCCAGTTTGTTTTCATGAAGTACATCAAGGAGCACGGCCTCACCTACCTCATCATCGGTGCCCTCGCCACCATCGTCGGTGGGTCGCTGGTCGTGCTGGGCGGCTACGGCATCTACAACGCCGTCGACTCGAGCCGCGCCGGCGGTGACGTGATGGCGTTTGGTAGGCTGTGTGCGAAGGCGACCTGAGGCGGAGGAGACAGGACAGAGGAGATGCACGGAGGGCAGCGCATTCAGCACCACGAGGGGAGGAATCGATGAGGTAGGCGAGGCAACTCTTTTGATAATATTCTCACTAGGCAACGGCATACGACGTTGGAGTGAAAAACAAAAACAGAAAAGAAACCGAATGGCTCCGCGCCACATGCAGGCCAAGATCTGCGCTACACGTATGTGTGTGTCTTTGTGTGCTAAGAGGCATGTCATGACTCACCCTCCTTGTTTTTTTTCTCCCCTCTTGTTTAGTGGTTTCCTTCTCCTCTCGAAAGGTCTGTTGATTCTCTTTCTTTTATGCTTCTTCTATCACTTCCTTAGCCGGCGATTGCGTCACGCTACGTCAACGTATCGAAAAATACAAAAGAAGCAAAACAACGGAGGAAAGAAAAAAAGGAAGCTGCAGTGAAAGTGATGGACAGCGCAAGAGGAGAATAGTGTTGCTACTCGCGAGTTCCCGAGGTGAGCTCTCGAATAAAAGCTTTTTTTTTGGTGTCCGAGGAGATTCTATCCGCACCGCTTTGGTGATAGCAACACATGGCTTGTCGCGATATGTCTCCGGTGGCTCTTCTTGTTGAGCCGCCTTGTTCTCTCTTTGGCAATAGTCTTTCTTCTTTGTTTGTGTGTGTGACAGAAAGGCTGCGCGTTGTTGTACGTTTCTTCTCTACTTCCCGCAGATCAGCGGCGGCGGGCAGGAATTAGAGGACGGGAAGAAAAACTCACTCGAGAAATCTGCAGTATGTTTTTCTGTACTTCCCCTTTCGCTGCACATGACATACAAGCCTATTATCTTCTGATTGCGCCAACGAGTCTTTGCGCCTGACGTCGACTGGCTTCTCTGCGCTTTTCATCGGTGTTCTTCGCTGTCTCCTCTTTCTATTACTGCCTCACTCTTCACTCTAACATGCATACGCGCACTTGCACTGGTAGGAACTGAACAGTAGGCGAGGATCGCCCAATTCGCCAACTGGCAACGACTCTCATCTACTGTGCCGCAAAGCGTTGGGCTTTTCCCATCGCGTTCTCATTAGCTCAATGCCAGAGGAGGAGACGTACTGGGACGTCTGCGACGACGAGGCGAACTCGCTGCGTGTCTGTTTGGAGGCCAACTTGGGCGGCAAGGACATACGTACCAAGTGCGACCCCTTCAAGCAGACCTTCGACACCTGCATCACAACGTGGCGAGCGAAGGTCGGCGACAGGGTTCGCGTTAAAGGGGAGAATGAGGGGGAGCCGCCTTTTCAATGTGCTGCGATGTCGTGTCTCATCGGTGAGTGCCTCCGCACGCACAACTGGGACTTCAAGCGCTGCGCGCCACACACGGAGTTCTTCAAGCACTGCGTGAAGAGCTACTACGGGACCGACTACATCTCATGAGGCTGTGTGCAGTGGTCTATTTCGCTTTTTTCTCGCTACTTGGTAGTCTTGGGCACGGAAACCTGATAATGAGAAGAGGGACGTTGGACGCGTCGTTTGTCGTCTCTCTGCAAGCCATTGTGAGTGCGCGCCAGCGTGCTCCGGCTCTCCCCTCCAACACACACACCCACATTCACACATAAACACAAACCTACAAGCGCACGTGCCGTGCCTGTGTCGCAGCTGCTATTTGACATCAGCACAGCAAGTGCCTCGTTATCTTTTTTTCTTTCTGCATTGAGTGTGTCGAGCACTTCCCGAAAAGAAAATAGGCTCGTAACAGCTTGATAAACCAAGCCATATTTTAGATTTACCGAGCTAAAAAAAAAAAAAAGCTGATGCAAGCACCCAGCTGTACATCTTTCTTTTCCTGAAGCACCGTCATCTTCGATTGTTGTCGTGCAGGAGCACACCAGACCTTTCTTCAGCCATGTAGCTCTCTCAGCTTTGTCAACTGCTTCCTTTTCCCCTCCTCACCTTTTTTTCTCTCTCCGACTCGGCTTTCTCAACGACGACAACAAAACAATTCGAATCGATGCTTCTCGTCTGCAGCTGTACAGAAACACCCACACATAAACACACACACAAGTGCCGCGTACGTTGTGTGCCACGCTTCCTAAAGCGGCAGGTTCACCACGTTACAACGGGCCACAACCTTTGCCAACGCAACAAACAAGTACTACCAAATTTCTTTTTCTACACTCTTCTTTTCGTTTCTTGCAGCTTGGTCTCTCTCACTCGACAGGCAAGACCGACAAAGCACGCAATCTTTCCCTCTTTCCCTAGCAGTCCACTGAAAGAGGGAGGGCAGAAAAAAAAAAGCGAATCTGAGAGGGAAAAGAAGCAACTGTGGTGTATCTCTTTCCACTTATTTTTTGCGTCGCTGCTTTCTGCTACAAGCTTTGCACTTACTCAAAATGACTAGCCGCTTCGAAATGGAGAGTCACGAGTACGCTCCTTTCGACACCCCCAACAGCAATGACGCCTCGTGCCGGGCTGGCCAGGTCCTCTCTACCTTTGGCTGCATCCCGTTTGCCGAAGAAGGCACGATGTTCATCAACGTGAACAAGTTGGTCTGGGTGAACTCCAGCGCGCAGCTCATCGTCGTCTTTGTCGGCATCGTGGACTTCCTGCTTGGCACCCTCTACTTCTACTTCCGTCGGCGCCGCAATGAGGAGCGACTGGAGCGCTCCCGTGCTGCCCGGCAGTCGGTGCGCGTGAACGAGGACGGCCAGGTGGTGGAGCAGCCGCCGAAGCGCCTCTTCTCGCGCAGTCCGGCGGCACGGCGTCCGCTGAAGCCCGTCTCGGAGCTGAACGGGCGGTGCTGCGGGTGTGGCGGGACGGCGGACACGGTCCTGCTGCCCTGCAAGCACGCTGTGTGCTGCTCCTCATGCTCTGAACGTGCAACCTACTGCCCGTTTTGCAAAGAACCGTGCTCAGACCGACAGCGGCTCTTTGCGGTGTAGAGCGGCCACGTATTTTTTTTCCGGTGTACGTGCGCCTCTGAGAAGGTAAGCGAAAAGCTTTTTTCTCTGTTTGAACGTGCGTTGTGCTGTTAGAGAGAAAAGCGGAAAGATTGTGCGTTGTCAAAGAATGCCGTGGCCTGCGCGGAGTGTCGCTGCTTCACTCTCCTACGTAAAAGCGGTGAAGGCATGTGTATGATCTGCCTCCGACATAAATAACAAAACTACCTTACATGTCTGATCTCTCTCTTTGGTTTGTTGTGAGGGCTTTAAAAGGAAAAAGTGAATCCTCAGTTCCTTGGTGCGACGCAACAGTCAGACACTGTCAATGACGTCTTTCTCTTCTTTCTTCTTTCTTGTTTTTTCTTTATTTTTTGTAAGCCACCCCGTTTGCAGCGCATTTTCCAATCGTGCTTTTAATATTATTGCTGTTACTGTGTCGATGTCTTTCCTCTGCCCATGCGAGTGTATTTGCTGATTTTTCTTGGTGTTTTTTCGTCATTTTGTCTTTCATGCGTTTACCGCCCACACTTCTCCTTCTTCCCCAGCTTCTTTCGTTCGAATAGACGAACGTCAAAACAGACCATAAAGTAAATAAATTAATGAGTGTGTAAGTTGTGAGGTAAGGATACAGGATGCGGGCAGCGCTGTGGTTTTGCCAGCGCCGCCTTCGACCACGCACATGTGCAAACGCCGTCTCTTTTTTTTTTTTCCCTCTTTACCGTTGTGACGTGCAGGGGGACAAAGGATGGATAAACGGGAAGTAGGTTTGGATCGCCCAACGGCTCAAGAGAAGACACACGTTGCGTTGTGTGCTGTTCGTCCAATTTTCCAAGGTTCATGTGTCGTTGCTGCGTCTCACCTCCTCCTTCCTCCGCGTCGCAAAGAAAAAGATTTTTTTTTTTTTGCCGAAGCGGTTGCACTCGTCTCGTCTCTCTCCGTCACTTTCCCCATCCTCTCTTCCCCCCTTTTCTCCGGCTAAGTATCATTAAAAAAAAAAAAAGGTGTGTTTTCTTTGCTGCTTCGGCTCTCACTGCTGCTTTCTTGGCTACAAAAAAAAAGAAAAAAAAGGCGTTCAGGACTTCTTTTGTTACACCCTCGGAAGAACAGCTAAGAGCGGCAGCGATGGACGCCTTCAAGTCTTTGACTGTAGGAGCCAAGTTCGGCGCCGCTCGCAACGGCGAGGCAGCGAAGCTCTTCCGCTCCGCACTAAAGGAGAAGGCGAGCAAACCCCTCGCGGAGTCGATGGGTGTGGATGGCAGCGTCGCCATCGAGGAGGCAGCGGAGCTGGGCAGCAGCTTCTCCGTCCCCACACCCAGCCCCACGCTGAACCTCTTCGGCACCCGCACCGCTGTCAGCGGCTCAGAGAAGAGCGGCGCCGCCAAGGAAGGCGTCGATGCTGCCGCTGCGGCGGCGGCTATCAGCGAGGACAAGCCCCTCAAGCCGATGACCTACAAGAAGATGCGCAACGTGTGGCGCCGCAGTGACCTGCAGGTGATGGGAACGGACATCCCCGCACCAATCGAGCACTTCTCCGACCTTGTGCGGCCGCCCCTCAGCGTCCCCCGCAACATCGTCGACAACCTCTTCGCCCGTCAGCACAAGATCCCGACTCCGATCCAGATGCAGGCGATCCCGTCCCTCATCCACCAACGCGATGTGCTGGCTTGTGCCCCGACGGGCTCCGGCAAGACGATCGCCTTTCTCGTGCCTCTTTTCGCCTGTCTTAAGGCCCCTGACGCGACAAGCGGTGTCCGTGCGCTCATCGTGACTCCCACGGTGGAGCTGGCGCAGCAGATTGAGCGGGAGGCCTTCTTCCTCATGAAGGGGCAGCGGTGGCGCTTCGTGCAGCACGGCCAGACGACCAAGAACAAAGACATCTTCATTGCCACCCCAGGTCGCATCGTCTCCTTGCTCGAGCAGAAGCTGCTCGACCTCCGCGAGGTGCGCTACCTTGTCTTTGACGAAGGCGACCGTCTCTGGGACACCAAAACGGACTTCCTCGCGGTGATCGACAAGATCCTGACGGCGTGCGTGCGGCCGGACAAGGTGGTGAGCCTCTTCACCGCCACCCTCAGCGAGAAAGTAGAGACGGCGGCCCGCTCTGTCATGGCTTCCGACCCGGTGCGCATCATCGTCCACGGCCGCCACACCGCCAACACGAACGTCAAGCAGCGCCTTCTCTTCTGCGGCAATGAGCTGGGCAAGGTGGTGGCGATGCGCAACCTCGTACGAGAGGGCATCACGCCGCCAGTGCTTGTCTTTGTGCAGAGCGTGGAGCGTTCCAAAGAGCTCTTTGAGGAGATCCGCACCGAGGGCCTCCACATGGCCATCATCCACGCCAAAATGTCTGTCGAGGAGCGGGAGGAGACGGTGCTGCAGTTCCGCCTGGGCAAGGTGTGGGTGCTCGTCACGACGGAGCTCCTTGCACGCGGTATCGACTTCAAGAACGTCGGGACTGTCCTCAACTTTGACCTGCCGGCGACGGTGGACTCCTACATCCACCGCGTGGGCCGCACCGGCCGCGCCGGCAAGGCGGGCACCGCCATCACCTTCTTCACCGAGGAGGACAAGGAGCGGCTGCCCCCGATCGCCAAGGTGATGCAGGACTCCGGCAGCCCGGTGGAGGAGTGGATGCTGAACATCAAGGTCGACCGCAACACGCGCCGCCGCCTCGAGCGCAGCACGCCGCAGCGCACCATCGTCAGCACGCGGAAGCGCATGCTTGTCGCCCAGCAGCGCGTGCAGCGGCAGTACCGCCGCATGGAGGCTGAGGAGGCGGGTAAGAAGGAGGCGAAGCGGGCCAAGAAGCGCAGCCGCAAGGAGGCGAGCAGCGACGATGGTGAGGGAGTGGAGGACGAGTAGTGATGGTGTCGCAATGCGCGGGGAAAAAAAAACACCACCAACAAACCTCTGCTGTTTTCCCTTCTTGGATTGTTTCGTTTCACTGCGCGTCTAAGTGCCTTTTTTTTCTGGTTGAGAGCAGCCACTAACACAATCTGAACGGTTAATTTAAAACTCTTTGATCTCGCTCCTTCTCTGCGTGCCTGTCAGGCGTGCATACGCAAGTCAAGTAGCAGAGAGGCACGCTGCGCAACAAGACAACTAACGACAGAAGAAAAAAAAATTGGGTTAACATAAAGGGCATTTGCACGGCTAGTGGCAAAGCTTTTCTATAGGCTCGTGAAAAGAAATGAGGTCTCGCGCCTTGTTGCCACCTTACCTACGCCAGCTGATGTTTGATTCGCCCCCCATCTTCCTCTCCATCGCTGCGTCACGAGAGGGTGAGCACTTCCACTGATCGGAGCGTAGCAAGCCGCCAGTGCCTACTCATCGAAGAAGTGTGTGTTTCGCTTTGCCGAAATAGTGCGTCGAGCCTTGGGCCGGGATGCCATGCCGCGCGTGTGTTGTAGACGCCCCTCGCATCAGCAGCTTAGTGCCTCAGATAGGGCGACTCAAAGTAATTTTGTTTTTCAATGACTTTTTCTCAACTCCTTCTTCATTACTAACACTCTTTCTCTCCTACCACCGACTGGTGTCGCTCTCTACTCTTCTCTCGCCCCTGTAATAATCAGTATGCCAGCCTGGGCACCGGCTTTTTCTGTGCAATTTGCCTACTCGTTCGTGTCCCCCGTTGTCTTGTCAGACTCAAGGGACTTTTTTTTTCTTTTCTGCTTCTCTGCTTCGAAGCATATGAATCCGGAGCGTGGAAAGGCTCCCCCACGTTTCACTGTATTCAGGCGTCTAGACGGGTCCATCGCATAGAGGCCGCATAGAGACAGAGAGACGACGTAAAATAAAAAGAAAACCAGAATTGAGAGTGATAAGCAGCAGTGTACGCTTTTTTCTTTTCCTTTCCGTGTTGCTGGTACATTGGCTATTTTTTCGGAGAGGGAAAGAGAAGCGCTTTCACCTATCTGCTACAAGCCGCTCGTAAAATAAACAAGTTTTGCCGTTTTTGTTTTTTGTTGTTTCTGTCTAGTTTCAAGTAGTGCGAAAGCGTTCGATCTCACATAAAAGAAAAAAAGAAAAATAATAAGGCGCTGATTGTTGTTGTTCTGTACCATTCACTCTCGCTTGCGCTGTCTTCATTTTTTCACCGCACATCTGAAGCGAAGCGTCTGCGCCTCACACGACCCATTGGGAATCTTTGCGGGGGACCAGCAGTTGTATGCTGAGCAGCAACGTGTAGCGCTCTTCTTCACAGCTCAGCAGGCAGACATATACACACCTATACACTTTTACTTGTATTACTAGTTCGTGGTGCGACAGCAGCCCATCTTTTCGATCCGGTGCGCCACATTTTTTTTTTTCTCAGCTCTCTTAATGTCAGAGGTGGCGGAGGTGTGGCTGCTCGCCGTGGCGCTAGACGGCGAGGACACCTTCTGGCTCGGCGAGCCTTCGAACCTGAAGGCGCTGCCGGATGACTGGAAGCACGTCAAGTGCCGCTGGCTCTACCCGGTCGAGGAGAAGATGGACCGCTTTGCCGACCTTAGCGGCTTCGACTGCACCGACGCCGTCTACGAGGTGGGCCACGGCGCCATCTCAAAGGTACTGCGCGGTGCGACGCTCGTGTGGAACATCAAAGGCAAGCGGCAGAAGGTGGGCGGGTCGACCTACGTCTTTGTGCCTGCCGAGGACATGAAGGTGATGGAGGAGGCCTACAACAGGTTTCTCAAGCTGGAGGCGGCCAGCCCGCATCCGCAGCGGTCAGCGCCGTCACCGTCACCGGTGGCGGAGCAGGTAAAGCCGGAGGCGGACGAAAGGGATGAGCCCAACGACGCCGCAGTAGGAGAGGAGGCAGAAACGCCGCAGCCCGCCCCGCCCACCAACTCCGGCAGCCTCGCCAAGATAGAGGAGGCGGAGAGCGGCGATGAACTCTTAGTGCGTCCGTGGCAGGAGCGGCTCGAGGCGGAGGGGAACGCCGACTCCGTTTCTTCCGCCACTCAGAGTCAGGACACCACGCAGGTGCAGCGGCGCCGCAGCAACCATTTGTCTCTTAATTCGCACAAGCGCCAGCAGCCGCACCGGGGGACGACCATCTACATCGCGCCGACGTCCGCCGCGGCAACGGGCGACCACAGCAGCAGCGAGGCCTTCGACTGGGAGGAGATGTTCATTGTGCACCGCGGCAGCGTCGACTTCCTCTGCCCCCATGTGACGAACAACCGCTACGGGTTCCGACTGGACCGCGTCATGCACGACGGCATGCCCGTCTTTCTCCTCTTCTCCAGCCGTCGCAAGAACAGCGAGAGCATCGACTCCACGGCGCGCGGCGTGCCGGTGTTTGAGAAGGCGAAGCTGAGCGGCGAGGGCGGGGAGGGCGAGGCGCGGGGCTCGGTCCTTGTGTTGACCCGCCTCGGCTACGTGAAGCACCCAGAGAGGCTGCAGGGCGATCAGGTTGATGGCGTGCGTAGACGAGGACGGCCGCCGCTGCATAGACGAGGACGGCCGCCGCTGCGTCGCCAACGCAGCAGTTCGGACGACGACACGCTCACCGAGGAGGAGGAGGACGACTCGGATGACGATGATGACGATGATGATGACAGCGAAGACTCGCTCGACGACGACGCCGTCTCGAACGACAGCAGGCCTCGTGGTGGTCGCGGCGCTGCTGCGCGTGCAGGAAGACCGCGTCGGGGCAATGACGCGGAGACTTCACTCTTCGCCGACCACTTGCCGGGCAGGCGGGCCGCGACAGCACGGACACCGCATGTAAAGGACGAAATGGGAGAAGCTAGCGGCACAGGTGGAGAGGGTACTGAGCAGCCGCAGCTGCCACCGCGCCGGCGTGGGCGGCGGCCTGCCGCTCCAAAGGAAGAGCCACCGCTACAGGCGGTGAACGTCAATTTCTGGTCCGACCCCATCGGCGTGGTGCCTCCGGTCAGTCAGCTGGCGCGCGACTTTCCCTTTACCACTGAAGCCGCAGACACACCGCAGACGGTCGTGTTTGGCGACGGCGTCTGTGTTACGTACACCGCTGCCTCAGCGGCCAAACAGGTCCCGGCAGAGAAGAAGCGGAAGGTGCCGAAGCACAGCAACACCTCGGCGTCGATCGAGGACTCCGACCTGAGCATGCTCAACGCGCACATCTTGAACGCCTTTGCCCAGGTGCGCAAGGAAGGTTTGGAGGAGTGAGAGGGGGCGAGGGAGTTTGCTTCACTGTCCGGCAGCCGCTGCCGCTGCTTCATAGCTTTATGCAGGGCTGCATTTTCCCTGACGCGTTCTCTCCCTTCTTCTGTACGTCGCAAAAGGGCCTGCGGAGGAGGAGGTAAAATTACCGAGGCTTTTTTTTCTCTTTTCTTTTTGTATTTTTGACCCCTCGTCGCACTTACAGAGACCTTTGGTTTGTTAGCCACTTCGATCCGCAGAGCGTTTTTTTTCTTCTTTCCATACTCACGATGGCGTTATAGAACGGCGGAATGCGTCGGTACAGCCTCTAGAACTTCTGTGCGCGACGTCTCTGTCCACTGACACATACAGCGAAAAAGTAAAAGGCCAAGGATAAACACAAGTAGAGCGTCCGGTACTTGGACATCTTCTTACGCACAAACACCTTTTGTTTATGCACATTGGTGAAGAAGGCGTTGTGATGACACAATTTTCATGACGGGTGTGTCCTTTGTAGACAGCAACTCTGGTCATGTATTGGCCAGTTGGGAGGTGCGAGCTGCTTCGCAAACGAAAGAGATCCGCCTTCTTTACCAAAGCGCTTTGTCTGCTTGGCTTGCTGCGCCAAGTATTCTCATGCTAGAGGAGCACGAGTGTCAGCTGTCCCCACGCTGCATTCCGTTAGCGGGTCACTTCTCTCCTACTATTCTGTTCCCATATCTTCTCATGCAACCACCCCACTCGCGCTTCTTACAAAACACACGTCACCACCGCAGCTGCGGAGCCGGAGAATTTTGTGAAAGAAGCACACAAGCACGAACCCACACTGAAAGGGCTTAGAAGAGGGAGCTGCTGCGCATTCACGTCACACTGCGTTAGGACTCGAACATCTATTCGCGAGCGCCTCTCTCTTGAAGTGCCGTGATCGTTTTTCTTGTCCTCGTTTCTTACAAGCCTTTTCCTTCTCTCTACTTCTAGGAAGTCTGTCTGCTCTAGCTACATGCATAACAAGGTAGGACGTGCAATTGGTGTCTTCTGTCTTCCTCGGTCTGCTTCCTGCATTCGCGGCGTGTACTTTCCCTCTATTATTAGTTGATCATAGCACCATGTTCCGCTTCAGAACACTTGCCCCGGTGCACGCCCTGGCATCTGTGCGGTGCGTCTTCCAGAGCAAGGAGTTCCTAGCGGCGACCAAGGAGCTGCCGACAACGCCGGAAGGACGTAACCCGTACGACGTGCTGGAGGTGACCGTCACTCAAGCCACCACGCTCGACGACATCTCCAAGCAGTTCCGAAGTCTCGTCGTCAAGTACCACCCCGACAAGCCCGGCGGCTCCACCGAGAAGATGGCGGAGGTGAACCTGGCGCACAAAATTGTCAAGGAGAATCACGAGGGCGTGCTGCGGCGCATGCGGGAGGCCGAGTCGACGATGAAGGCCAACGAGGCGTACCGGCAGCACAAACACGCACGGGTGAGCCGCGACGACGATCTCGGCCGCTCCGGCGGTGTCCACCGACGCAACGCCCGCGCCGCACGCGAGGCGGCTGAGGCGGGCAGCACACGGCGAGCGCGTTCGCTGAAAGAGATCGAGACGCAGTGGGAGAAGTACAAGGAGGACACCGAGGCGACGGTGAAGAGCATGTGCAACCGCTACGAGCTTGCCATCCAGCAGGGCAAGTTCTTCCGCAAGTCGGCGACGCTGAACGAGATCACGGTGCGGGAGCGGTGGCTGCGCAAGTCCTTTCTGAAGGGTGTGTGGGAGGACGTGCACGAGCTGCGTGGTGAGCTGCTGCGGCGTGGTGCCCGCAGTGCCCAGCAGTCGGAGCTGGCGGAGGAGATGGTCAGCTTCGCCTCGACAACGCAGCGGAAGCTTAACGAAGACTTCCAGCGGCTGACGCAGGAGAGCGTGCAGCTGCAGTCCCGCATGTTCGTCGAGCGTGGCTTCTTCATCGTTGTTGCTCTCATTCTCTTTGTGAAATCGTGGAAGTGGTTCGTCGGCTTCACCTTCAACAACACTCTCACAGTGCGGCTGCGGAAGGGCATGCTCAGCCAGTAGCGCGCGCGGAGAGAGAGAGAGGCCTTCACAGATGTTATCTTGAACGTCAATCTCGCAGTGAAGCTGTCGTGCGTGTGTGTGTATGTGTGAGGGGGTGTGTTGTGAGGTGAGAGAGAGTCGGTCTATGACTGACCGTTGTTGTTTCCTGTTTCACATATCTGTTTCGAGTGCCCTCCTCATTCTTGGCTCTTCTCAGGGTCGCCCTTCATGCCTCCTCTTCGAACTAGAAGGAGGGCAGAAATAATAATAATAAAAAGCCATCACGCCATTGCCTCGCTGCGTTCTCCACCCTCTCTGTGCGACGTACTCGGGTGATTCCCTGCGTGCTCACTCTATTGCCTCGAGTAAAGAAAAAGAAAAGGTCCAAAGTAAAGGCTGCAAAAGTGTGTTCTCTGCGTCTTTTTGTCTGTCTTCCAGATACGCTTTGATGCAGGCGATTCGCTGTAAGAAACGAGGGGGAAGGCGAAGGTGTACTCGCCAACTGCATGAGCTTGGACTTATGTGTAGGCGGCGCAACGCAAAAGCATTCCTCTCCTCTCCCCATCTCTTTCTCTTTTTTTTTCTTCCTAAATTCCTCGCCATTCGCGCGCACGTAAACCTGCCAACGCTTTGCTACTCGACAGCTGTGTGACGCCATGCCAATGCGGGCCCGCACCTACCAGGCCAAGACGTACGTCCCTGTCGTGTCGGCCGCCATCGACCCGTATGAGGAGGCCCGCAACTCCCTCGTCGACGATGAGCGCCTTGATCAGTGGTTCCGCTACGTGGAGGCTGAGCTGCGCCGCTACCGCAGCCCCTTCGTCGCCGCCGAGGCCCTTCTCACCGAAATGCGGCAGTTTAACGCCCAGCTCTACCAGCCGGAGCGCCTTTACGTCAACTCTGCCCTGCGCATCCTCCAGGCCTGCGTGCCGCACCTCTCGCGAGAGACGGCGGACGTGGTGAGCGCAGCCATCCACGAGCTCCTGCCCTGTCTCGTCTACACGCGTTGGTCGCCCATCTGCGCCGGTGGTAAAGCGGAGCCGCCGTCGTCCTCGCTCGCGCTCCTGCCGCCCTTGCACGCCCCGTTAGAGCAGGTGGCGCAGCTCACCTACGCCGGTGCCTTCCGCCGCATCCTTGCTCGGTGGCACCACTTCCAGGCGCAGCTGAAGCAGCAGGAGCGCTACGTGCGGGTGGAGGTGAAGGTGATGGACCGCGTCGTGCACGAGCTGGACCACATGTGGGTCAAGACTTGCTTTTACTCGTGGCGCACCTACTGCCGGCAGCTCCGAGTGCGCAAGGCGCAGCTGCGGCGACGGCTGGCCCGTGCCACCGCGAACGAGTCGGCGCCGCGGTTCCTGCGTGCGTGGCGGCAGTACGCCCACACTATCGCGCTGGACGCCAAGACGAACCGCGCCGGCGCGCTGCAGCAAGAGGTGGAGGCGCTCTACCCCCTCGAGCACGAGGCAAAGAGTCGCCACGACCACCTGACCGAGGAGATCAAGGAGAAGAACCGGCTAACCGGAGAGAGCCTGCAGCGGCTGGAGGAGACGCAGGAGCGGTTGCGTGTGCTCGAGGAGCTCATTGACGAGACGCAGCGCTCCCTCACCGACCACTGGTCCACCTGGAAGAACTGCATGCTGCTCCTCTTTGAGGACGTGGGCAAGCTGCCCGGCAAGTCGGACCGCACCGTCCGCACCGACTACTTAATGAACATCACCGATACCGCGTCGTACTTGGAGAAGCGGGCTCGCACCAAGGCTGGCCGGCAGGACCTCCAGCACATCGGCAAGCTGCTGCTCTACGAGAACGCTCTCGGCATTGAGGGAGACTACGCAATGGACGACAGCGCACCCGGCAGTGGCGGCGAGCGGCGCATGAACAGTGGTGGAAAATGTGGCGTTGGGCATGGTCTCCAGGTAGCCGCAGCAGCGCACAGCGGCTCCACCGTGAAGGCGGTGGCGGTGGCCAAGGGCAAACACCACCATCATCCGGCCTCGCGCGCGCTCACCTTCCTGACCCCGACCGCCGTAGGCGCTCTCGTCAGTGATGTGAACCGCGTCTATGCCGCTGTGGCTGCCGTGGCTCGCCCTGTCCTGTCCCCCCTCCACCTCACCGACGTGCTGCACCACAACGAGCCGCGGCTGAGCCTCACGCTGGCCTTCCTCGCCACACTCTACAGCGGCGGCCACTGTTCCCTCTTCGTGCCGGCCCTGCGGCTGAAGAGGCACCGCGACCCCAACAAGGGCAGCGCCGCCCCAGCTGAGGCTGAAGGTGCGTCCGCAGAAAAGGACGGGCAGGCAGCTCCAGACGGGGAGGAGGTGCACTGGGGTGCGAGGATGGTGCAGGATGTGTCGGATGGCATGCGCAAGGTGCAGCGCTGCGCCGACGCGAACGAGCGCTACCTGATGTCGGTGCGGCAGTGCATGATGGGCAGCGAGCTGGATGTGATCCAGGGCTACCTAGAGGACCTCTACGCCCGTTGGGCCTCGACCGGCGTGCCGCTCTCCCAGACGAAGCTCGAGTCGGTGTGGGAGCCGATCGTCACGGCGATGGAGCTGCCGATCATCAAAGCGCTCTACCCCGCGCAAGGCATCCTCAACTTCAGCGAGTTGGTCGACTACGTGACGCGGGTGGCCGAGTTCAGTGGGCGGCCGCTGATGGCGCTGGTGGAGCGGCTCGACGCCACCTACCCTTACGACCCACTGGACGAGCTGCACATTCTGCGGCACAGCGACGAGGCGGCGGACCTCTTTCGCGACTACGCGGCACCGGTCACGCTGCTCTGCGACTGGCTGAGGGACGAGACGACGCCTTCGCAATTCAACCCCGACCACCTCTCCGCGCTGCTGGAGGAGGAGTTGGGGTTAAACGCCGCAGAAGTGGCGGAGGCGCGTGCGCTGGTGCAGCGTGACGGAGGCGGTGTCATCGAGCGTGACGACGTGGAGTGGCTGCTGTTGGTGGTGGCCCCGTATGTCGACCCGTCGCCGTTCTCCTCGCCGCTGGAGAAGACGGAGGCTGTTCTGCTGCAGTGCGGCCCGCTTTTTGCGCAGCTCCAAAAGAAGGCCAGCGCCGCGAAGGCAGCAGCAAGGAAATGATGTGACTGCGTGTCTCACTTAATTGGGATTTACCTTTTTTTTCTCTTTATGTACACTACTCTCTCTCTCTCTCTCTCTCTTGCTACTCGCATACAACGTTGATGCTTCCCCAAAACTTTTTTCCCCTTGTTGTTTTCCCGCTTTGTGCTCTGCCCAGCTAGTCAATCAACTGTCTCTGCTTGACGAGACCTGTCGCGACGGGTGTCAAGTATTTCCTCTTTAACACATACTTAGTGGCAAGAGAGAAAGGTACGGTCACGCGCACGTTTGCTGTAGTCTCTGCTACTTTTTTTTTCTTGCTCGTCACCCTTCGAACGGCATCGCGAACTTGGTGGCTTTGCGCTTCTTCTAATGGAAATGAGTTATGGCGCAGCATCTGTCCTCTTTCTGTCTACCCTTCTTCTGCTGTCCCCATTTTCTTTTTTCGCTGTCTCCTTGGCTTGATAACACAGCACAGGTGACGCAGCCGGTGCTCGTTGGACACTGGACAACAAACACACACAAAAAAAAACACCCAAAGTCCCAAACCTGCTGCTGTAGCCTCTGGCCACTGTTTAACATTCGCTTGTTTCCTGCAAAGAAAATGGCGAGCCTTGTGACACCGCACAAGACTTACGTGCATCACGTGGCACTCGATCCGTCCGGCTCCCTTCTCGCGTCGTGCTCCAGCGACAAGACAGTGGAGGTGTTTCACCGCCGCACCGTCGCCGGCGAGGAGGATGCGTGGGAGCCCGGCTGTGCCATGCACGACCACTCCGGCCCAGTGCTGCGCCTTGCCTGGTGTCAGCACCGCGAGCACGGCCCTCTGCTGGCTACTGCCGGCGCCGACCGCTGGATCTACATTTACCGCATCATCATCTCGTCGCACGAGGGCCGCACGTTGCTGCACACGGTGCGGTGGTCGCCGGTGCGCGGCTATGAGAAGGACGTCATCACCGACGTCGCGTTCGTGCCGCCGCAGCAGTACCACGTCCTCCTTCTCTCGACGGCGTCGCTGGACGGCTGCGTGCGGCTCTACGAGGTGCACCAGCCGCAGCAGTTTCCCTGCGTGTGCAAGATCTCCCCCGAGGGTGGACCAGCCGGAGATGGAGAGCGGGAGGGGACGTCACCAAGCCCGGCCGCCGGCGGTGGTGGTGGCGGTGGTGGTGGGGCAGCGAACGCGACCGGCAGCGGTGGTGGCGTGATGAGCAGTAGCAGTGGCAATGCGGGTGACCGGCGGGAGGACGCCGCGCGGGCCGCCTCGAGCTCCGACGCCTCGATGCTGCGCACCGGCGGGGTCACGTCGATTGGGTGGTTCCCTGGCGCGGCGGAGCGGACAATGACGCTCGCCGTCGGCACCGTCTCGGGCCGCTTCTTTCTTTACCGCTACATCAAGGACTCCAACGCCTTCGTGACGATCCACGTGCCGCAGGTGGAGGCGGGGCTGCTGCGCTGTCGTGCGCCGGTGAACGACGTCTGCTGGGCTCCGTCCGTGGGCCGCCGTTTCCAGCTGATGGCCATTTGCTCGAGGCAAGAGGTGTTTCTGCTCCGCCTGAACTGCGTGTCGCCTGCCGTGGACGAGCGGCGCAGCTTTGAGCTCTTTCGTTTGCCCGTCGGCGCGGTCAGTGCGTCGTGGAGCCGCTCCGCTACGCTGCTGTACCTTGTGACAGATGACCACCGCACGCAGGTGATGGTGCTGCAGATGGCGAACCCGCAGGATCACCAGTCGTGGCGTGTCGTTTCGTGCAACACCGCTGTGTGAGAGGGAAGGGAGGGAAGTTGTCGAGAGGCCTCTGCCCAATTTTTTTTGATTCTTGCCTGTGTGCATTTTCTGTTATCGACTGTGATTGTGGACTGCTAGAACAACAATACGGATTTTTCAAACTTGTCCCGTGTGACCCAAATTTTGCGGTTTTCTCTGACAACTTGTGTGTTGCTTTTATATGGGTTTCTAGCGCTTTACAACTCCCTGCATTTTCTCACCGTTGCACACGCATGCGAGCTACTCAGGCAGCGCAGCAACCTGCTGCCTTCCTGCCTCTAGCAACGATGCGCGTGTTGTTGTGTGGTGTGTCCGTGGCTCTTTTCCAATTCTTTTCTCCTCTCTCCTCTCCTCTCTTCGCATGCTTGCGTTCGCCTGATTAACCCACTAGCACACGATTGCGGGGGGTGCATTAACATACACAGCAGAGCGCGCACCGGAGCCTCCGAGTGATTTTGGCTCCTTCGGTTGCGACTCGCTTCTTTTCTTTTCGTGTCGACAGAGTGGACACACGCACCCGCAGGCAGACGCGCAAGCACCCTGCGCGCAGCTCAGTAGCCGCTAGAGCAGAGCCATGAATCGCAGCCCTCGCTCCTCCACAGGGCCGGATGGGGGCTTCTGCAGTTTGCACGGCAAGCGCCGCACCCACAACGACCTCATCCCGTGGAGCCAGCAGCCCGGAAAGATGCGGTGCCTACCGCAGAAGGAGTGCAACATGAACCGCGAGCGGCGCCGTGGTGGCATCGGCGGTGGCGCGGGTATGGCCGAGCGTGGCGATCGCTTCGACCGCCGCCGTGGTGGTGGGATGATGGGAGCTGCGGGCGGTGTGCGGGGCAGGTCTCCGCCGCTGCGGGCACGCGGTGGTGGCGCGATGATGCTGCGGGACCGCAACGACCGAATGGGGGGCCGCGGCGTGATGCGCATGCGGGGACGTGGGATGGACATCCGTCGCGGCGGGGATCGCAGAGACCGCGGTGCCGGCCGTGGCGAGTCAGCGATTTGCCGCCTGCACCGCCAGCGCCGCCCGCTGAGCTGCTTGCGCGAGGTCGGCTTTGACGTGTTCGAGTGTGCGGAGGGCAGCCGTTGCCGCCAGACGATGGACCGGCCGATGCGCGGCATGGCGGATCGGCGTGGCCGCATGCGGGAGTTGCGGGGACCGGCAGCGCTGCATCGGCCGCCCAACGAGCGGGAACGGCGCCGGCAGCTGCGCCGTGGTGAGCGGGTGGCGCCGCAGCCGACGGACCAGCGCTTCTACGAGAACAACGCCTCGGCCTGGACGCCGTCGGCCGGCACAGGGGCGGGTGGCGGTGTGGGCCCGCGGCGCCGCTACGGCCGCGTGGAGCGCAAGGTGTGGTGTGCACTGCACGGCAAGTCGCTCCCTGTCAGCCTCTGCGAGTTTATGCAGGACAGCTGCTACGTCTGCCGTGACCCCAGCACCTGCCTCTCCACCCCGCTGGAGGAGCACACGGAGCGGCTGTTGGAGCGCAGCTGCCCCGAGTTGCTCTGCAGCCGCCACCACACCCTTCGGCACGTCGGCTTCGTCGAGCTGAACGAGGCGAAGGTGGCGTATCAGTGCATCGCTGGTCACGCCTGCCGTGGCGTGACGGTGCCGCACCTCGGCCAGGACCCCGCGGTGGCGGCGAAGGAGAAGGCTGCGAATGCCGCTGCGGGGGAGCTGGAGGACGAAGACAACGCCTACATGAGCACACGCGTGACGAACACGTTTCTGCCCCAGACCGGCAGGGAGGCCGTGTCGTCCTTTTTCATGTGAGGCCCGCGTGCAGTGCTGCCTGGTCGGCGGGCAGCTGTAAGGCGATTTTGAAACTTGTTTTTTTTTTTTCTGGTTTGTGTGTGTGTCGGCGTGTTTGCGCTGACCTGGCTGAATGGCGCCACGGAACGCGATTACAAGAGCGGCTGTGCCTGTTGTCAACTATCCCATTCTTTGCTGCTCCTCCTGTTAGAGTGGCCCCACACGTGGCGGTGTCAGGGAGGAGGCAAAGTGGGGATGAAACGGGGGCAATGCAGCTTCTGCTCTGGTGGTTAATTCTCCGCGCGTGCTGCGGCTTTTTGGCTCGATTTGGGTTTCTTCCTGTTTTCTTCCACTTCACGCTCCTGCTGACCGTGTCAGAGATCTCTTTCATTGTAAAACAGCAAGAGCGAAAGATAGCCTGGAAGTAGTGGGGTTGATAAATGTTTGCGTTTGCAGAGTGGCGTGTCCCTGCCGCATTGAGAGTGCGGAAGCTTTTCTACATCAGCGGCGACTCATGTGGCATATCCGTTAACTGCAGGAAAATAGTTCCGGGCATTCCGCTCCCCGTCATCTAACTTTACATGGGAGGGAAGAAAGCAGTCAATAGCAACTCTATGACTAGAGGACGCACTGCGGTCCCTTTTTATCTTCTCTATTAATCTCTGTCTCCGCTTACTCGATTTCACAATGCAACTTTTTTCCTCTCTGGTCTCTTCACCGCACTCTAGTGTCTCCCTATAACACCAGTGAGACTGACAAGCAAACACCATACCGCAGCCCACAAAAAAGACAACACCACCAGCGCCACCACACTTGCTTCCCTGTACCTAAGCAGACAGAGAGAGAGATAACTCTGTGCAACACACCCTCACACACATTCACCCAACATAACGAGTGGCAGAGTGGCTGCAATGGCGGCCATGGCGACTCCCGAGATGGCTGAGTATTGCCTGCGGGTCATTGCGCGCCGTGTGACGGCCCCTGACTCGCCGCCTGTGCCACTGCCGGAGCTGCCCGAGGAGAAGTCGGCCTGCTTTGTGACGCTCACGACGCTGCCGCACGACCGCCTGCGCGGCTGCATCGGTTCCCTGCGTCCTGGTGACCTGAAGCGGGACGTCGGTCGCCTCGCCCTCGCCGCCGCCTTCGAGGACACACGCTTTCCCAAGGTGAAGGCCAGTGAGCTGCCGACGCTGCGCTGCTGCTTCAGTCTTCTCCACACCTTCGAGCCGTGTGCGGCATGGAACGACTGGGAGATCGGCAAGCACGGCCTGATCGCCGAGTACGACGGCTACAGCGCGACCTACCTTCCCTCGGTGGCGGAGGAGCAGGGCTGGAACCACAAGGAGACGATGATCAGCCTGCTGGACAAGGCGGGCTTTGAGAAGCAGGTGACGGACAAGGTGCTCAAGAGCGTGTCGGTGACGCGCTACCAGGTGAGCAAGGCGTACAAGGACTACAACGCAATGGAGAACCCATCGGCTGCGTGAGCTGCGTTACCCTCTAAAAAAAAAAAAGGGACATCCTTCATACCCGCTTAGCTTCCTTCATATCACCTATTTGCCCTGCTTTCATGAAAACAACAACAACAAAAACCAAAAAACTTCCCAGATGAGACACAGATGAGCATACACTTTTGCGTGTTTGTGGGTGCGGAGGACGACTGCTGCATCCTCGCCAATTCAAGAAACAGCGAAAGCGCTGCGTATTTTTCATTTATTCTACTTTGCTTTTCTATCTGTCTTTTTTTTTTCCATGGTGAATCACCTTGGTATCGACTTCAATGTGCAGCATGGGCGACACCATGTTCCGCTCCATTGCCATTACATGACGCGACAACAAAAAGAGCAAAAGCGCATTGTGGTAGCTCAATCATAAGCAACTGCGCGAAGAGGGAAAGCCGCACTTTCAGGTGCCAAATAGTTGTGTGACAAAGTTGTGCTGCCCCGCCACGGTTCCGCAAGGCTGTCACAACCAGAAAAAAGAGAGAGAGGGAGGCGACAGTGCTTTTTCTCGTTTTGGAGCCTTCCAACGAAAGATGTGCGCTGGCAATCTCTTTCAGATTTCATCTCTCTCTACTCCTCCTTTTTCTTTTTTTCTCATGAACGCCCACGCGTGTCTCTCCTCTTACTTCGCTGTCACACGTAGCACCGCGGCCCCAAAAGCGCTGCCTCGTCAATTCCACGTCGTTCTTTTTCCTTTGTTTGCCTTCTTTCTATTTTTCCACATTGCAGCACATCTTTTTTTTTTTCCTACTCCGATTGTTTTTTGCTTCTTCTCTTCCGCCTTTGGCTTCCCATCGGTACAGTATAGCCATCTCCTAGACTCTTTCCGCTCAAAGAAAAAAAGGGCACCACTTGTTTGAGATTTGCGTCACTGCTTTTAGTTGCGCAACACCACGGGAGTGCGTCTTACCTTTTTTCTTTCTTCTCCACGTCTTTTCCCGTGTAGATGCGCGGACACGATGCTTAAGGATGTGTCGGACAACTTCGGGCGGCCACCTCCGGAGCGCCTGACGCGCAGCGGAGCCACAACCTACAAGAAAAAAAAGCGTCACACGAAGCTGCGCCGCGTCGATGAGTCGGAGCAGGACGACTGGCTCGACAGGGCACGGCAGGGCGTCCACTGCTCTCTCCTGTGCGGCGGCGCCAAGTGCCGGCACGAGAGCTGGGACGCAATGACCGAGGAGGCGAAGCGGGCGGCTGCGATCGAGGGCCTGCACTCGAACTGGGTCGGCGACGACGTGATCGCGAGCCAGCGCCCGTCCACCTCCCTCTTCGTCAAGTACCCCATCATCACGCAGTTCCACGCCAAGCACGTCACCGGCGTGCTTAATTTGCAGGAGAAGGGCGAGCACAGCAACTGCGGCCCCGACGGCGTCTACGAGAGCAGCGGCTACAGCTACAACGGGGCGGAGGACTTGATGCCACACGGCATTTCCTACTACGAGTTCCCCTGGCCCGACATGACGGCGCCGGAGCAGGACGTGGTGCTGCGCAGCGTGCAGGTGATGGACTTCCACATTAAGCAAAAGGGCAAGGTGCTTGTCCACTGCCACGCCGGGCTCGGCCGCACCGGCCTGCTCATCGCGTGCTACTACGTCTACAGCAAACACATCCCCTCCTCCGAGGCGATCGCGTTGGTGCGCAAGACGCGGCCCGGCGCCATTCAAACCGTACGGCAGGGCCAGTTTATTGCGGGCTTCGAGAACCACCTCTGGCGGCTCTCGCAGGCCTTCCGCGTTGAAATCTCCGACGCGCCGATCGACCTCGACCTCTTCATCCAGCGTCAGCGCCTCGTGCTGCACGGCGAGCAGGCGGACTTATACAAGAACGTCCCCCTCTTCCTCCACACGATCCTGTGCCGGCTGCTGAACCTCACCAAGGACAACCCCGAGGCGTCGCGGCTTGCCTTGCGTGCCCTCGGCCCCAGCGCCGCCCCAACCGACACCGTCCTCTCCTCTTGCCGTATCGCGATCAACCGCCGCCGCTTCCGCGTGCAGAGCGTGCGGGATGTGTCCATTTTGAGCTTCCTCGTCTGTGACTGGTTCCGCAGCAGCTCGGCTCCGGTGCTGACGGTGGAGCAGTGCGACAAGATCGTGGAGTACAAGCGCAGCCTCTTCGCCAAGCCGGAGGGGCTGTCGCTGGAGATTCGCAAGATTCTGTCGAAGCCGGCGCGCCACACGCTTGGCATGGTGACCTCCGCCTTCTTCATCATTTCGCGACAGGTGGAGGGAGTAAGCCTCACGAACTTTGCCTTCCGCTGCCTTGTCGACGCGCTGAACCACGCCTTCAACCCGATCAAGGTGCGTCACAGCCCTCTGGAGCGCGAGCTGATCCACGAGTTCTTCCTAGAGTGGGGGGCCAGTGTCGCTGACATGTACTTCAACTACGAGGCCGTCCCACCCGCGCACCGCACCATCAAGCGCATCGCCCTCGCCTCATCGATCATCCTCCTGGCCACCAAGACGGGGGACATCTCACCGCGCAGCCCAAAGCGGACCCTGCCACGTCCGGTGCTGTCGGCGACAGCCGAGGAGCCGCACGACCCGTCGAAGCGCATCGCAGCAACCTCGCCCTCACGCCGTGCGACGCTGCCGCCGCCACCGCCGCCCATCGCACTAATCACGAGCAGCAGTGGTGTGTCTCCACGCACGGTGACCTTGTCGCCGCTGGAGGAGACGGACTCGGCCAACAAGACGCGGCTGTGGCGGGAGCACCTGGTTGCCTACCGGCGTGACCTGGGCGGTGGTGAACGCCGCCGCCGCGGCGGGGAGGAATCTCCGCTGTCTCCCGCCGACTTGAATGCGATGTAGATGATGGGATGGTGTTGTGTGTTTGCTGCTTTGTACGCGTGTGAGTGTGCGTGTGCGTGCGAGATTTGTGTTAAATAGAGTGAGGTGCTAGATGCCCATGCACTGGAGCTCACCGTCGTCTCTGCAGCATCCCTCATCTTTGCCACGTTACATGCACACACATGCACACATGCACTGACGCATCCGCATATTTCGTAATTTTTTTTTTGCTTTAATGGTTTCACGTGCCTTTTATGGTTTCCTCCGTTTCTTTTTTCGGATGGCGTGCGTGGTTGGCGGCGCCGTTCTTCTGCTATCTTCTCTGCCTCACCTCTTTCTCATTATTATTATTATTGTTGTTGTTCTCAAAATTCTAGGACCTTCCCGATTCTGCGTTTCCTCATCTGCCACACTGTTAGATGCTGTGTGTGTGGTGAAAGGATGCTGTGACGCGTGAAGAGGAGAGAAAGACTGAGCTTCTCCTCACGTTTCACCGCATGGCTTTTCAATTTGCTACTGAGAGAGGAACCCAAAAGACCCCAAAACAGCAATAAAATACTACGTGGAGCATCTCGCCCGCAGCATGTGAGCCACAGTGCAGTGCGTCGGTTGCTGCTTCGTTGCGGTCAGCAGGTGTTAGCGGCAGTGAAAGCCGCGCGGTACCGCTAACACTTTTTTTTTTCGAAGGGGCCTCTCGCTGCCAAAAGGCTATGGATAATGATTATGAGGAAAGCAGATGTACTTGAAAGATAACGACCTCGAAAGCGTTCTTCTTCCTTCACTCCGTTCCCTTCTTCTGCCGATTTTTGTTTGTTTTTTTCCACTCTTCAGCGAGTTCGCAACCACCACCAAAAAAAAAAAGTCTCACTCATCTTCTACGCGCCTTCCTTCTGCACCATGTGGATGCGGTGCAGCCGGCTGCTGCGTGGTCGCAGTGAGCGCGGCCTCTACTTCCCCATCAACCACCGCATCGTCGACCAGCGCAACACCGCCGAGGCAGCAACAGAGGAGGTGGACATCCAGTCTCGTTACCGTCGCCAGCTTCGCACCGGCTTCGTCACCGGCGAAACCCGCCAGACCGAAGTCCCGGCGTGGAGTCAGCGAGTGCGGCCGACACACTTCCTTTCCCTGCCACTGCCGGCGCGGTGTGCGCTGCGGGTGCGGGTGAAGGCGATGCACGACGCGATGATCTTCGCAGACCAGCGGGTGGAGCCGCTGCTCATTCCGTCCGCGAAGCTGCACGTGACCCTGGGCGTCATGACGGTGGGCAACGCAGCGGTCATCGAGGGGCGTGGTGAGGCAGACGCTGAGAGCGGTGGTGCAACAACCCAGGCGGAGGCTTCGGCTGCGGTGCTCGCCTCCATCCAGGACTGTGTGGACCAGGCGGCCCACGAAATCTGCAAGGAACCGCTGCAGCTGCGCTTTCGCGGCCTCGGCACCTTCAGCCACGGCCGCGTCCTCTTCACCCGCTGCATCAGCGAGTCGCACTTCTCCACCTTGGACCGGCTGGTGCGTCGCATCCGCCGCGACGTCGGCCTCGGCCTCGGCGTCGATGTCAAGGGCAACCCGCACGACTCCTACGTGCCGCACGTAACGGTGGCGAAGATCCGGCCATCGCAGCGGGCAGAGTTCGGCCGTCAGCTGCCGCCGTCGATGTGGGCCGACCACCAACACAGCGACTTCGGCGATGTGACATTCAGTAAGGTGGACCTGTGTGACATGCGGGGGCAGGGCAGCAATGGCTACTACCGTGTCATCTCTTCCTCTGCCATCGCATAACGTGGCAAGTGGGGCCTCTAAAGTGTGGCATCGTCGCAGCTGCGAGGGTTGCGCTGCACCGCTGAGAGAGTACGTGTTGCAAGTTGTGCCTTTTTTTTTGTGTTTGTTTTGCTGCTGATTGATCGGCAGCTGCGGAGGTGCTGATGCATGTTTTGTTTGATGGGCGGCGTCCGGTGCGGGGGAGCGGTAAAATACCGCTGTGGAGTCGTTCGAGTCGTCACGTAATCCACACATACACAGTCACACAAACACACACACAAGGAAAAATAAAAGAAAATAGAAAGCGGCGACAAGCAAGTGCTGAGGGTGGAGACACACCGAAGTCTCCTGAACACGCACCGAGCGACGCCTTCTGCTTTGGAGGTGGTCAAATTATGCGTTTCGTTACTCTTTTCCGTGGCAGGGTGGAGCTACTTCCTTGTTGCGGAGGCGACCTACTCATAGACATCTTTGGGCTAGTTGACAAAACGGTTGCAATCGCAGTGCCGCTTCCTCTCTCGGCTATGCAGCTGAGACCACAGGTCTCTTCGTATCTGTTCGCGAGAACCGTTGTCTCTTATCCCTATCTTACACCGTCATGACTCTTTTTTTTTTTCACAGGTACTCTCTCTTTTTGTTCTTAGTTAGACTCACCCTGCCCTACCAAGTATTCTCCTTCACTTCTTCACGTCTACTTTTCTTCTGTGTGCCGCAATGTCCGGCGCATCTGCGAGAGTGACGCCGGCGGGGCGAAAGAAGTCGTCCAAGTCGGCGCCGTCCGCCACGCCAGAGCCGAAGCTGAGCAGCGCCGCGAGTGGTGGCGGCGGCGGTGTGAAGAGAAGCAGCAACGTGCCCTCCTTCGTCCCGGCCGCACTCATTGAGATTCCGGAGGAGTACAAGCAGCAGCTGCGGCAGGCCTTTGATCTCTTTGATGGAGCCGGCAAGGGCTTCATCCCGTCCAACGAGGCCGTCGTCGCGCTCTACGCACTCGGCTACGACGTCAGCCGCGCGGAGCTGCAGCAGCTCTTGCAGGAGATCGGCGCCGGCGGGGCGGAGTCCATCGACTTCAACGAGTTCTACAGTGTGCTGACGCTCAAGATGACCAAGGCGGAGAGCAAGATTGACGCGACGCGCGCCTTTCGACAGATCGACGCGGAAGATAAGGGCTACATCGATGTCGACAACCTGCGCTCGATTGCCGACTCGCTGCACATGGAGTTGACGGATGACGAGCTGTTGGAGATGATCCAGTTTGCCCGCTCTGTCGGCTTTCACACAGTGGCACAGGGGCACTCGGAGTTTGACGCGAAGGACGCGTTGGCCGTGACAGAGGCGGATTACCTGCGGCTCATGAAGCGGGCAAATCTGTTTTGAAGGCGGCGTTGCGGGGGAGAGCGAGAAAAAGAAAAGGAAGAGTAATTTCTTGGGGCAGCGCCAGTGAGCTTCACAATCTGTGTTTTTGCCGATAGACGAGTGCTGCTGCCTCGCCTTGCGATGTGGCGATGCCTTGCGATGTAAATTAGGTGAACGAGTTTCAATTTGGACTCTTTCCACAAACTGCTGTTAGAATATCTGAGAGAGCTGTTTATGACCCATGTCAACGAGCACCAAGAGGAAGAAGGGCGAAATGAGTTGAAGCACTGCGGAGGCTATTGGTGTGTGCGTTACAGGCATGCACGTTTTTTACTTTTATAGGTTGGATTTGCAGCAGGGCTGACGTGGTTGGAGAGCGTTTTATGTACCGTCCAGGTGGGGGATGGTCTTTGACTCTGCGACTCTGGCTGCAACCCGCAACACCTAACTAGATGCGTGCTACTTTTCTTTTTTTTTTCCTTCAAACTAAATGTGTGTGCCGCTGAAGAATTAAACTATCTCCACTTCTCATCTCTCTTTCACCCCCCTTCGCTCCGTTACCATGGGTTAAACAACCCACTTGCAACCACGACGCATCTTCGCCATGCACTCGTTTGGGCTCCACACCACAAGAAGAGGGAGCAGCGACGGAGCACAGAACTACATTAACGCAGAGGTTGCGTGCAAGCGTACGGCGTTACTGCTGACCGAACACGAGGGAATAAGAAAGAAAAAAACAACAACAACGTTCACCAGCTCATCATGTCTGCCTTTGGTGTCTCTTCATACTTCCTCTGGACACAGAAGGGCCAGACGGTGCTGCCGCTCGTGCGGGGCAGCGGCTTCCTCATGGCCTTCCGCCAGCTCAACGCCTTCTACTCCTACCACGTCATCTCCGCCGCCCACGTGAGCTGCCCGGTAAGGCACAAGTCCATCTATGGCGACACCATCGGCCTTAAAGCGATCGGGGAGCGCCACATCAGCACCCGCCTCCTCCTGCCGGACCCTAGCACGCACAAGGTGAAGCAGTCGCTGGACTTGAACTTCCGTCAGAATTATCTCCCCAACGTCGACGTGGCCTCGCTGCGCGTGACAGACGAGGCGCAGCTCAAGGCGTGTCTTGCCGCAGCAAAGGACGGCGACAAGAATGCGTCTGGGCTGCGGGCGGTGGAGCCGGACCTCGAGCCGATCGAGGAAGGCACGAAGTTGGTGCTCTGCGGCGTGCACGCGAAGGAGGAGCGGGCGAACCCAAACGACGACGGGCTGACGATAATTCCGATGCAGCTGGCCGCAACCTGCAAGGCGGCGCTGCTGACACTCGACTACGGCACGGTGCTGCTGGCCTCGATTGATGGCCACGCAAATGCACCAAGCGACAGCGTCTCGCCGTCTTCCTCCTCTGCGGGTCAGCAGGATCTTCCTGTGGTGCCGCCGCTGCCGCTCAGCATGTGTGGTGGGCCGGTTCTCCGCAAGTCCTCTGGGAAGTGCGTCGGCGTGGTGGTGGCGCAGGTGATGCGGAGTGCCCCGCCGCGGGACGTCAACTCCGGCGCGGTGTACCAGGACCCCTATCTGGACATCTCCGAGCACACGGCGCTGCACGAGCACTGGCCGCTCGATGTCGCCTTTGTGCCGATTGGTGAGTTTTACGACCCGCTGCTGCGCTGCGAGATGTGAGCGTGCGTGTGCTGTGTTGCGTTGTGTGTCGTTGGTGGTCTTCTCGCAGATGGCGAGAGAGGTATGTGTTCTGCTGTTGGTTCGCCGTGCATCAGCGCTACGATGGTGGGTAACAAACAAACAAACAAAAAAGAGCAGAGAGGTGGGGCAAATCGACGCTTTTCATTCGTGTGTCTCTGATGAGGCTGGTTGGTTTCCTCTTCCTCTCTTCACGCTCGTCTGTTTTTCTACCTCCTCCTGCGTACCGAGTACGCACTTTGTTAGTGGCGCCACTCGTCAAGCCTTTTTTTTCTTTTTCTTACTCTGTCTTATTATTATGGCACGTTTGCTGCCTCTTGCTTAGTCGGCATCTTTACGCGTGCCGCAGCGAGAGCTGCCGGTCTTCACAGCTCAGGAAATTTAGTGCCACACACCCACACGCACATACGCGAAAAAGGGACGGACAACGAAGCGTGCGTCTGCCCAATTTGCGCCGATGACGCACGATGGCATCTTTATACTAGCTGAGGTGCTGTGCTGCTTAAATGCACAGAACACCCCTCACTGTTATCATTGAGGTGGCGGCACTTTCCTTTGCACCATCCCAGGAAAGTAGAAAAAAAAAAGCCGTGTTCACTGCTCTCTGCTGATCTCTTCCCACGGACCACTTCTTCCTTTCACTGCTTCCCTTTGCCTCTCATCTCAACCTCTCAACCGCCTTTTTTTTTGTGGCCGCACCTGCATGTCTTCTGCTCGAGTCCTTGCGGCTGATAAACGCGCACAGCTAACCCAAGAGAGTCACACCATCAATCCTTTGTGAGCCTCACCCACCCACACATTTCTCTCCTCGAGTCTACTCTCTTTTTTTTTTCCTACTCTTCTTTTTGTTCTCTTTCTGTCCCTTCCCTCCCCTCTCTCTGAGGCGGCGGTCAAGCGAGGACGGCGCTACTTGCCACTACTCCGGCGCGTAGCACAGCCAAACACCGACCCCCACACGAAGCACCGAGGAGTGCCATCTTGGTGAGAAGTAAAGGTACAAACAAGAGAACTCTTATTACACATACACACAAAAAAATAAATTAGAAAGGACACCAGCAGCAATAGCACCCAACAAGAAAAAATGGTGAAGAAGGTGCAAGGAGCGGAGAACATCCGCGTCGTGATTCGCTGCCGTGATATCCTCCCCTACGAGGCGGAGCGTGGCGACAAGGCGCTCGTGCGTCTGGACCTGGCAACGAACCAGGTGGTGGTGCAGCACCCGATTGGCGACGCCGACGTCTTCGCCTTTGATGCTGTCTACAATAACACCTTCACGCAGCGCGATGTCTTTCTGCAAGAAGTGCAGCCCCTCGCTGACGCCGTGCTGCAAGGCTACAACGCCACCGTCTTCGCCTACGGTCAGTCCGGCTCTGGTAAGACGCACACAATGACCGGTAAGCTTAGCCAGCGCGACATGTGGGGTATGATGCCCCAGGTCGTCGACTACCTCTTTTCCGAGATCAAGAAGCTGACCTCGACGACCAAGACCTTCAAGATCAAGGTGTCGTACGTGGAGCTGTACAACGGCAAGTCGCGCGATCTGCTCAGCGCGAAGCAGGTGAACCTGGAGATCAAGCAGAACATGGCCAAAAACTTCTACGTAAAGGGGGCGGAGATGCCCGAGGTGACGAGCTTCGAGGAGGCCATCAAGTGGTTCAACGCCGGCACGGACCGCCGCCAGACGGCGTCGACCGACCTCAACGACACGAGCAGCCGCAGCCACTCCCTCTTCACGGTGCAGATTGAGCAGTTCGACTTCGAGAACGACCCGAGCTCGCCCATCGTCATGACGAGCAAGATCAACGTCGTCGACCTCGCCGGCTCAGAGAAGCTGAGCAAGACAAACGCGACGGGCGACACGGCGAAGGAGGGGTGCAACATCAACCTCTCGCTGTCGGCCCTCGCAACGGTGATCGACACGATCGTGAAGGGGGCGAAGCACATCCCCTACCGCGGCTCCCCGCTGACGATGCTGCTGAAGGACTCGCTGGGAGGTAACGCCAAGACGGTGATGTTCGCCAACGTGGGCCCCTCCGACAAGAACCTCTCCGAGACCATCTCCACGCTCCGCTTCGCTCTCCGTGCGAAGCAGATCGAGAACAAGCCCCTCAAGAACATGGACCCGAAGGACGCCCGCATCCAGGACCTGCTCGACCAGCTGGAGGAGCTGAAGAAGCGCCTCGGCAACGTCGACCTCAACGTCGAGGACGACCTGCGACAGAAGATCGAGGAGCTCGAGATTGAGAACTCCGACCTGCGCAGCGGCGGCGTGCGCAACAACGTGGAGCTGGAGGAGCAGTGCCGCAGCCTGCAGGCGCAGATCGAGGAGAAGGAGAAGGAGGTGGCGGAGCGGCGGCACGAGCTGCAGCGCGAGATGGAGCGGCGCGAGCTCGTGGAGTCGAACATGTCGAACGAGGCCAGCCGCCTGCGCGACCTGCGCTTCTCGAACATCACCTTCCTCAAGCGCGTCTGCTCGGATGAGCAGTTGGACCAGATCAAGGCCAACATGCCCGCCGACAGCGCCGCGAAGCGGAAGCCGGATGACTGGGACGTGAAGGAAATCGGCCTGTACCTGCAGGGCTTCGCCGAGCTCTACGACACGTGGCGCAAGACCACGTACACGAAGGATGACATGGAGAAGTACGCGCGCCGTGCCCTCGCCGAGTTGCAGGAGCAGACGCAGCGGCAGCTGAACGAGGCGGCACGCGTGAAGGACGAGCTGCAGCGCCAGCGCGACGAGGAGGCGACACGCCGCCACGCCGAGCAGGGGGCGACGTCGCAGCTCAAGGTCGACCTCAACGCCCTGCGCGAGGAGAACGTGAAGCTGCGCGAGAAGATCGAGCGCGACCAGGAGAAGATCAAGGCGAAGCTGGCGAAGACGAAGGAGGAGATGAAGGCGCTACAGGACCAGGTGGAGTCCTCCAAGACGAAGGTGACGGAGAAGGAGCGCGATGTGGAGCGGATGCGGCGCATGCTGGAGGAGCAGGGCAACACGGGCGGTGCAGCGATCAGCGGCCCGCGCAGCTCCTTCAGCGGCCCTGCCGGTGCGGCCGGCGGCAGCGGTGGCGACTGGGGCAGCTCCGAGGAGCGGGCCGCCGTCATGCAGCAGCTCAAGGCGGCGAAGCACGCGAAGAGCATGCTGGAGAGTCGCATCAAGGAGACGAACGTGTCGCTGCGCCGCTTTGGTGTCTGCATCGCCGACCCGCAGAGCCTTGAGGGGGCGGAGGCGACGGCGGCAAACGAGGCGCAGGCGTTTGTGCTGGCCGCTGCCGACGAGGAGCCGATCGACGGCGACGTCGTGGCGCAGCTGCAGCAGCAGATCCGCACGAAGCAGCGCCTGGTCGAGATCATGCACCAGCACCATATGAAGCTCGACGACATGGTGCGCAAGTATGAGCTGCTCAAGACGGGGCGGGTCACCGCAAACTCGGAGGGAAGTGGTGCGGGTGCTGTGAGCGGCGGTGCAGGTGTCGCTGCTGCTGCGGTGAATGGCGGCAGCTTTGCCGGTGCCAACATCGACGAGGCGACCGCCCTGCAGGTGAAGGAGCTGCTGCAGCGCAAGGAGGATGAGGTGGAGGCGCTGCGGCAGGAGAAGGACCAGACCTGCGACAAGCTCGTCAAGAAGCTGAACAAGTCGGAGCGCAAGATGAAGGAGCTGGAGGCCACCCTCGACGACGAGCGCCTGCAGTTCGCCGAGGAGAAGGCAGAGATGGAGAAGGAGGTGAAGGAGCTGCAGATGTACAACCAGCAGCTCGCCGTAGAGGTGGAGAACGCGCGGAGCGAGGTGGAGTCGCTCAAGGCGGAGATGGACAGCGCGATCCGTGCGAAGGAGGGTGAGGTGGACTACTACAAGGAGCAGCTGGGCGAGGCGAACCACCGCATCGATGACATCCGCAACACGACCGCGGAGTTCGAGGAGCAGCGCAAGAGCTACCAGCGCCTTCAAGAGCAGGTGGCCCGCACCGAGGACATCCTCAACGCCAAGAACGAGGAGCTGGAGAGCAACCGGCAGATGGTGCAGTGGTCGAACCGCCAGCTCGAGAAGGAGAAGCAGAAGAACGAGGAGCTAGAGCAGGCGGTGCGGGACAAGCAGATCGAGTTGCGGCAGCAGGAGCAGCACTTCCAGGCCGAGATGGCGGACCAGATGAACGCGCTGGCCGCCAACAACAACCGCCGACTCGCCGAGAATGCCGCGCAGTGCGAGGAGCGCATCAGCGAGGAGCGCGCCGCGCAGAAGTCGCTGCAGAAGAAGATCAAGGCTGCCAAGGCGACGGCCAGCAAGGCGGCACAGCGTTACGACGAGATGATCCTCGAGAACGAGTCGCTGCAGTCCAAGCTGGAGGAGCTGAAGGTGGCTACGATGAAGATGTATCTCGAGCGGCAGGAGGCGCAGCGCGAGCACGAGGCGTACCGCCCCAACAACGGCATGCGCTCTCGTGGACTGTAGAGCCGTGGAGCAGCTTGCGTTTCCATTATCCCGGCTCTAGCGGGTGCGAGAGTGCAGATTCTTCTTTTTTTTGTTGGACTTCTGCTTTAATGTTTTCTCTCATTGTCTGCTTTCGTTGTTGCGTCTGTGAGTGTGTTTGTGTGTGTGATGTAGGCGCCGTCGACCTTCTCTTCTCCTCCCGCCCGCCGCCGCTGCTGGGCTTTTCTCCCTTCCCCTTCAACGGCTGTGAGCAACATGTACAAAAGAGCGGAGACCCAATAAACAAACGAGCGGTCAACATATGATGTTTGTATGTGTGTATGCGCGCGGTAGAATTCGTTGAGTCATTGAAGAGAAAACATATTTGCTCATGCAGTTTTTCTCTCTCCCCCTTTTTTTTATATTACCTTTGTTGCTAAACATTGTAGGTGCTCTGCATCGGTGCGGTGAGCTTTAGTCTTCGCTGCCTGTCTTGCTGTAGACAGGCTGGATGTGCGCATGCGACGCATGAGGTGGTGCAATTGCGCATGTTGCTTATGGCCCGGTTTTTTCTAAAACTGCGTCTCTCCCTCTCTTGTTTTCTGTGTCTTGTGTGGCTGTTGAGTCACCTTTTTCTTTCGTGGACTCGCCAATCTCATTTTTTTTTCTCTGGATGTTGTCTATTATTATTATTATTATTATTATTGGCAACTCCGCCTGCTCTCGTAGTTTTTTTTTCATGTGTCCGTTCGGGCGTGTCCGCGTAGACTCGGTTGGTGATTTTTCTCGCTCTTGTTTTTTTCACTTCTGGTCATTTATGTTGCGAGTTGTGCGGTGCAGTTGAACGTTTTCTTTTGTTTGTATCATACACTTTGGGAGCGGCGCTCGTTTGCTTTTTTTTTTTACTTTCTGTTTCTTGTGTGTATTTACTTCTTTTATTTATTTTCTGATCGCTTCTTGTTTGTTCCCCCCTTTTTACCCTTTTACATTATTCCTCCCTTTTACACAGATACACTACACCACATACCTGCGGTTTGATCGCATGCTCATTTTGTCTTCTTCTCGTTTACCAGTTTAGATGGAAAGCACAAGCCGAGATACAAGTTTGGTGATTTTTTGAAAGTAGGACAGTAAAGGCCACACAACGGTGCTGCACTTCGGAGGACAGCTTAACTTCGGGTTCTTTATTGCTGGCTGCGGTGGTGGCTTCTTGTGCTCGCGCCGCATCATGTGCAGAGTGCGTGCCTCTTACAGGCTGAAGAGATGCGTTCGGCTTTTGCACTTTCTCTCTCACAGACGGATGCGGTGAACTGGCGAGCTGACGGATGCGCAATTAGCTTGCCTCCGTCCTACTCAGAATCATGTCACGTCGTTCAAAAGCAATTTCACTCTCTTCTTCTCCTTCTTGTCTCTTTTTTTTTTTTGCCCGTGCTCTGCACACAACTGGAACATTAACATATTTGGAAAAGGTAGCCTTGAGAAAGAAAAAAAAAACGAAGATGCCGCGCGACACCTCCGAGCGGAAGGGCTTCAAGGCCGCCATGGGCACCTCGGCGCTGAAGGCGCAGCAGGAGTCGGTGAAGCGCAGCAAGCGCAGCAAGTTCACGCCCGCCTCGCAGCACTCCAAGGGCAACCCGATCCACCGCGAGCTGAAATTCCACGAGCGCAAACTTCTCAAGAAGCACGACTTTATGCAGTACCCGCAGGACAACTGGCACGAGCCCTTCTGCATCACCAAGTACCACCTCGAGGATCGCGAGGACTACCGTCGCTACATGCGTCTTGTCGGCCTCATCCGGCAGCTGCAGACCCAATTGCGCTACTTGCCAGCGGAGAGCAAGATCCGCATCCAGGTCACGCAGCAGCTGATGGAGAAGCTGTACAACATGGGTCTCATCCATGAGAGGCTGGGACTCTCCGAGGTGGACAAGGTGGGTGTCGAGGCTTTCTGCAAGCGCCGCCTGCCGACCATCTTGCGTGACTTGAAGATGGCAGGCAACTGCAAGCTTGGCGCTGATATCGTCCATCACGGCCACGTGCGTGTCGGCACGACGCAGATCCGCGACCCGGCCTTTCTCGTGCCGCGTGGTCTCGACGACTTCGTGACGTGGATGCCGGGCAGCAAGATCCGCCAGCACGTCGACACCTTCAACGCGAAGCGCGATGACTACGACTACTAAGCAGCCCTAGCTATCTCTCTGAAGTTCGAGGGTTGCTGTGGCCCTCAGGAGGTTGAGAAGCGGCGGCTGGCCGCTGTGCTACTGCGTTGAGCTGTTCTACATCGCGTCCCGACATCTATATTTCTGCTGTTCCTGCGTGATTCGACTTTGTCTTCCATCTCCTAATGCTGCGTCGTCACCGTCTGTGATCTTTTCTTGTTGTTTTTCACGTTTAAGATTTAAAAAATAGGGGGACATGGCCCAAAGGGTCCGCGTTAAGAGAGAGAGAGAGAGAGAGAGAGAGAGTGCTTCGGGCTGAGTTCCTCCCAAAAAGCTGATCCAATTACGATACGTGTGGTGCATCGACTCTCTCAAACGTTCTCTTACGCTCTGCGGCCAGCTGTAATTCCCTTTATTCCACATGCTAAAAAAAAAACCAATTTGAATTTATGGAAAGAAGTGAATATGTTAAGAGGAAGGAGCCAGCCCTCGACTGCGGTGAGCGAACACACACACCGTGCTGTGTGTAACTCTTCGCATCCATTGTTCTCTCTGTGAGACGAGTTCAAGTCTTGACTTCGTCTGCGGTGCGCCTCGCTGTCTTCGCAATGAAATGTGGGGAGATCAGCTGACACCATCAGAGAGATCGTGACGAGCACACGCGCATCCTTTGATCTTTACGTGATGAGTTCCGAGACAGCGTCCTCTTAACGCAAGAATGAAGGTGCGGCAGCATAGCCACTTGCTTGATTTGCTTTCTTCCTCATCATCTCATTAAACTCTTCTACTTCTGCCTCTCTTCCTTGCTCTTCTTGCTCTTCTCGTTTTCAGCTTATTCGCTGCGGCGTAGCTGAAGAGGGGTACGACTTCTGGCCGCGTGTTGCTCCTCGCAATATAATATTAGAAAAGAGAGAAAAGAACGAAAGGCGTGTTCTTTGTTGCCCTGCTCCAAACTTGATTTGTTGTGCTTTTTTTTTCTCTGTATCGATTCCGCTTTCCTCTCTCTTGACGGCAACATCAACATTGCCCAAAAATAATAAAAAAAGAAGATATTTACATATTTACTCACATTTACAGCAATAGCGATTTACACCGGACTCAGCTCGTTTACTTTCCCACCTCTAATCCTTCTCAGCTTCTCATCTGTGATTTTTGTTTTGTTTTGTACCTTTCCTTTCTTTTTTCGTTTGATTTTAGTTTTTGCACATTGCCACCCGCCTTTTTTTCTTTCTTGTTTTTGGTTCTCGTAAAGTCCCACACGAAGCTTTTTCGAGTCTGTTTCACACATTGTTATTCCTCACTTGTTTCGCTAGATACAAGTACGCCGCTCTCTTCTGTTTTGGGTGAAAGAAGGCACCAAAGTACTAATATTTGTCAAGGTAATTGCCAGTGCTCACTTCCCCGTCCTGATATTTCAGCCACAACAAGACACAGTTCCAGTTGGAGGGAACGCAAACGCAGAAGAAGGACGGCGAAAGGCAGAAAAAAAAAAAAGAGAATTAGCGTGCGTGTCTGCCGTGGAAACGTACCGCATTGGCTCGTTGAGAGTGGATCTCCAAAGCTTTTTTTTTTTGCCGTCTTTTCTCTCCCGCACCGTGTGCGCGAGACGAGCATCTCCCCCTTATTTCTGGTGTCTGTTGGTCCTTGAGTACTTGCCTTTCACGTAATCCGCTGGCAGTGAAGAGCGCGCTCGAGCGCCAAGGTGAAGGAACGCACAGTTTCGGTCACAGACACAGCGACGAGTAGAGAGCACCTTTCAAAAAAATGGGTTGCAAGTTTTCTAGCACCAAGCAGAGGGACCCGCCTTCTGCGAAGTCGAGCGTGAAGGGCAGTAATAGGCCGCCGCAGCCGGCGGACGGCACGGCGCAGGAGCCCGCTAGCAACGCAGACAACCCTCCCAGCAACGGACACGGCAACAGTCCCACTGCGACGTCACCGTATAGTCCGACCAAACACCCCTTTGCACACGAGCTGACCGCGGCCGACGAGAACGCGTTAGAAGAGGACAGCAGCGCGGGCCTCTCGCCCAATAGGACACATCAACAGCCGCAGCATGCACAGCAGCTTCCACAGCAGCGCAGCGATGCAGCGGCGGAGGATGAGAGTGGTGAGGAAGGGGGCAGCGGCATGGACCTGAACGGGTCCTTCGCCAACGTGGACTTGAACGGCAGCTTCCACATTCACTACAATATGAAGGGTGACATCATTCCCAACGCCACGCTGCCGGAGAGTCGGCGCGGCCGCTCCGTGACGCCTAAGCTGCTAGCCGCCCTCTCACCCCATCCCAGCGACGACGATATGGTGCTAATTTGCACAGACTGTGGCATGACAATAGACGAATCCTGCGAGACACTCTGCCCTCTTACTGGCAAGATTCACGTGTAATACTTCCTCTTTGATTCAATTATTCGCGCTCTTTCCATTTCGATGATTTTTCTTGTAATTGTGGAAGGCCCTGGCTGTGAGGCCACGATGCGGCAGTGTGGAGTAATGCACCACCGTAGAGACCGAAGCATTTGGTCACGCTTAGAGCGGGTGAGGCGTATGCTTCTGGTCTTTCTTTTTTTGTGTTTCTGCATGTGTGGCTGGTTTCGTGCCAGCTACCTGTTTCTTTATTTGTTGCTGACTTTTAGTTTGGTATCGATGACTTTTCGGGAACGATGCTAGTTCCCCTTCCCTCTCTCTCTTTCTTCCTTTTCTTCGTTGTTCTTAATGTCCTGCTGACCTCGGCTAGTTCAGGGGTGGAAAATAAAAAGTCTAATCTGCGCCGTGCTTTTCTTGCCTGCTCTGCGTGGGTGTGTGTGAGCGTGTTACTGCAGGGTGCCGCGCCAGCACCTCACTCCTTTCCTTGCGCGTTTCTTTTTCTTTGTTTTCTCTGGTTGTTTGAGCCTCTCTTTTTCTGCGTGTTTGTTTTTATTTCCCCCCTTTAATGTTTAGCTTACATCCTCTTTGTAGTTGTTCTGCGCTTTTGTACGTTCTTCATCTCTCGGCTCAGTGAAACCTTTTTCCCATTTTCTCTTTTAGATTCCTTCTTGCGGTGTGCCTCACACACAGAAAACAACAACAGTAAAAACAAGTAAACAAACACACTCTTGAAATGACGAGGAAGACAGAGTTTGTGGCAAACAGTTTTACGAGTCCGGCGCATCGCTTGAGGCGGAATGGTGGTGTCCTGTAGCGAGAGGGTACGATGGAGACGGCTTTTGCCATCCTCTGTGCTTTCTAGTGCACTTCTTCTGCGTTCAAATGCCGCTGGGCACCGTGCCGTACTTTCTTAAGAGCTCGTACAACACACGCTGCGGACATTTAGATGTCTTGAGTAGCTGCATTCGTCTCTTCAGCTTGCTGCGATAAAGAGCATCTACATATGCATGCATTTTCTACTTTTGCTTTCCTCTCTGAGTCTCAATTATTTTCCCTTCTTCCACTCCATATTTATCGCTAAACGCACCTTACCACCGACAGCCGGACAAGTTCCGCGTCAACGCCAGAAAAAACAACAACAACAACATCATCAGCAACAACAACAGCAACGACAAAACTCCCGGATAGAAAACAACAACAAACAGCGATACGAAACCAAGCGCAAGGAATACACACGCGCATCTCAGCTTCTCAAAAAAACATATTCAGCAAGCAGCACCTCCATCAGCGTGTCTGCATCGACTACCAAAGGCAACAGCTCTGAGCGTTTGTTCAGCAGATTAGCTAAATCAAACATATCAATACAAACTGAAAAAAAAAAAAGAGAAACTATACGCAGAGATGAACGGGGCAGGTAACGGACGCAACTCGCGCCGTCGTGAGATGGACTTTATGCGTCTCTGCAACTCGAACCGCAAGGTCTACCCCTCCGACACCGTTGCGGAGTTCTGGGTGGAGTTCTACGGGCCAGAAGGGACGCCGTACGAGGACGGCACGTGGATGCTGCACGTGCAGCTGCCAAGCGAGTACCCCTTCAAGTCGCCCTCCATCGGCTTCTGCAACCGCATTCTCCACCCCAACGTCGATGAGCGCAGCGGTAGCGTCTGCCTTGACGTGATAAACCAGACCTGGACTCCGCTGTACCAGCTGGAGAACATCTTCGACGTGTTCCTGCCGCAGCTGCTGCGCTACCCAAACCCGTCCGACCCGCTGAACCCGCAGGCCGCCCACCTCCTGCACGCAGATCGCGTCGGCTACGACGCGTTGCTGCGCGAGCACGTCAGCACGCACGCGACGGTCGAAAAGGCGCGGGCGTCGATTCCGCCGCCGTACGGCCCGACTGGTGAGTCGGACGAGGAGGGGACTGGCGTGAAGGACACCGTGTCGGACGGCGTGACGACAGCGACGACGCAGGGGAAAGGCCTCACCGACTCCTCCGTGACGCCGACGGAGGACCACGCAATGGCGCACGACGACGCGGCGCTGGACGACGCCGGAGTTGGGGAGGAGGACTATGAGCCGGAGGAGATCGATATCTAATTTTCTTTTTTCTCCTGTGTGGCTTTTGTGCTCGGAGTGTTATGGTTTTTTGCGTGTGTCGGGTACGTTTAGGGCAAAATGGCTGCTGCGTGTGTGCGATGTCTCAGAGTTGTACCCTTTTTTTGAAAACTGTTTTCCGCTTTGTCTTCTGCAGCTGTTCTGGAAGCTCTTTTTTTTTGTTTTGTTTTCTTGGAGCGGGTAGCATCTACACACCTCACTCTCTTCAACAACCTTTTTTGTTTCTGTTTGGTTCAGCAAGAGTGTGACACCAACAATCTGTTTTACTATCTCTGCTTTCTTTTTTGTCTTTCGCCTTGTTTTGTATTCTTCCCCGGCTCTCTCTCTCTGTTTCTGCTTCTCTCTCTTTTTGCTTTCCTCCTATATTTGGCTGCTTTTCCGCTCTCTTTTCCTTCGATTCTGTTTGAACTTTTCGTGACGTGCATGTGTGGGTTTTATGTGAAGCGACGCAACGATCGATTTTTCTTTTTGCTGCCGATGCGACTTGCTTTTTTGTGTCCTATCTTGTTCTCTGCTCTTTGCTGTAAAGAGGCCAAATGTGTGGAACACCCTTTATTTCCCCTCTTTTCTGCTCTCTTTTTTGCTGATTACTCTGTGAGGAAGACGAAGCTCCAATAATTGCGTTCTCTTCTATGTCAGTTTTTTTCAATTATGCTGCACTTTATCCCGCTCGATCTTTTTCTTCGTCTTTCATTTCCACTACGGTGGTTTACCTCATTCTTCTTCCTAGTGTATTTTCCTTGGTGTGGGTGTGTGCGTGTGTGTTCTTGACACACCGTATTACTTGCGTTTGGGGGACTGTAGTACCCATGATCGCAAGACTTTCGTTTTCTTTGTTTACTGAGACAAGAGAGAAAAATAAAAACAAAAGTACCAAATTAGAGCCGCTCCTTTTTTTTTTTCCGGTGTTCTCTATCCATTCCGGTGGTCGTTGAAGCAGCTCCCTTTGCTGGTGCAGCTCAGAGCGTTTTGTTTTTCTATTTCAGCTTTCTTTATGTGTGCGCCGCGTTGCTGCCACGCACGAGTATTATTGCTGCAAATTTTTTGCCGTTGTCTCCCATCTTTGTTTCCCGCATCATCTGCACATGTGCGTGCCGCTGTGCGCGAAGGACACGCAAATCCCCCCCGCTAGCGCCTCCGCTCTCTCTTGAGAGCCAGAAAAAAAAATTGGTTGCTTTTTTTTCTCTTTTTCTACTTCTTTCTCTTTACGTTTGCGTATCACGTCACGAAGGAAAAGAAAATGAGTTTTGAAGTGTCTTCTTCTCATGAGGCACGCACGATATGGAAACGACGAAGTGAGCTGCCGCAGCGCAGTCTTTGGAGAGCGTCTGCTTCATCTACACGACAAACGTGAGTCTTCCTCTCTCCTTTTTGCTTTTCTTGTTGTCAAATGACTTGTTTAAATCCGCACACTTCACCTGCGCCTTCACGCAAAAAATGGCAAATACGCCACACACAACGGCGAATTGAAAAGCCGGAGATGCACCTATGGTAGCCTTTCGCCTGCTCTCATCGCACGAGATGTGGTAAGCTGCTACACAGTAATATGCTCTCAGCGAACGCAATTTTTCTTCATCTTTTTCCTTCCCTGCTACTCTTGGTTTTACCCTCTCGCTAGTGAAACGTGTGGCGTAGCCGACGTTTGCGTCTCGGCGTTGACTCACTGCAACGGAGTTACGCGATTGCGAGTTTGGCTTCGCACTGCTGCGACACCTTCTCCCTTCCTTCTATCATTTGTACTTAATATATACAACAACCGGATACTTTCAGGATTCACGGCTTTTAGCTTTCCTTCTTTAATTTTCTCCTACTCGCCGTCTGCTGTTTCTTCGTGGACCAGCTGCTGCTTTCGTGAGCGGCGACTTCATTTGTCTTTCTCGTGGGCACCACGCAACACTTCTTCACCACAGAGATGCCGTGCGAGGTGACGTGCTCAACGTCGCCGCACAGCGTGGCCGAAGAGCCGCGCTTCATAATGGACTTCAGCATGCACAAAGTCGCCAAGTACTTCCGCCTACTCGGCTACGACACGCTCTGCTCCCGCAACGTGCCGCAGTCTGACCTCCTCGACGTCGCCTGTGCGGAGCGCCGCATCATCGTAACGAGCAGTCGGCCGATGCAGCAGACGGTGCACGTGCACAACCGGCGCGTGCAGGCGATGCGCGGGAAGATGCCGGCGGCTGCCGCTGCCGCCTCGGCTCGCCATGTTGTGGCCTACGACTCGGATGGGGAGTCTATATACTCCGAGGACGGCGTGGAGGCCGACGTGGAGCTGCGGTGCCTCTTCACGGAGCAGTGGCGCAGCTGCGACTTTAATCGCGCCATCCGCGATCTAATTCAGCAGGCGGGCCTCACCTACGACCCTGAGCGTGTTTTTTGTCGCTGTGTTACCTGCAACGACCCGCTCGTTCCGGTGGCGAAGAAGGAGGTTCAGGGGCGTGTCGTGGCGAAGATCTACGAGATCTACGACGAGTTCACGGAGTGTCCGGCGTGCCGGAAGGTTTTCTGGGGCTTTGATGGCGCGAACGTGATCAACTACAAGAGCTTCCGCACGTTGAACCTGCTGCGCTCCTTGTGCATCTCGGCTGGAGCACCGGTGGAGGAGGAGCGCACGCGGCTGACGCGTCTGCGCTGCTTCCGCTCCTTCCCCCGCATCACAAAGATCCTTGTGTTTTCCTTCCTGGAGAGTGCGGACATCGAGCGAGTAATCGAGGTCTTTCCGGCGCTGCGGGACCTTGCCGACGAGGTGCAGGAGAGCCGCCGCACTGGCCAACCAGTCCGCAAGCTGCAGATGCGGAAAGGAATGTGACGACAGCGAGAGGGAAAGATGGAGGGTGATACTGGTATAATATGTTTTTTTTTTTTTGCTCTTGTTGCTGTGCGTTGTTGGACCTACATCACTCCCACACAAAAAGCCAACGCTGACGCGCGCGACTCCAATGACATGAGGCGCACCGTGACTTCTAAAACTATAAGAAGGAGGAAAAACAAAGCAATTTAAAAAGTCGGATGCGGAGTCGTCGCGAAAGGGACATTTTCATGGAGTAGCGCTTCTTTTGAAGCAACTCAGTTTGCCCGCTAAAGCAGCAAAGAACTCGCCACCTTAAACTTATTTTACTTCTTGTGTTGTGTGGCGTCGCCGAGCATCCGCTGCACCTAGAGAAGCGTTGCCGACGACTTTAATACCGCGTTGGCACCTTGGCTCTTTCTTTTATTTATTTCGCAGCACATCACGTCTTTCAACACTTTCGTGCATCTGTGTGTATCTCTCTCTCTTTTTTCCCCTCTTCTTCTTCGTTTTCTTTACCGGCACTGCATCTGCTTGGCTTTTGGCCGCACCACAAGGAACGCAGCACGTCAAGATGAGCGCCTCACGTCGGCCCATCACCCCCATCGAGATTCTGCGCAACTGTCGCGGCAAGGAGGTGTCGATTGAGCTGACAGACGGCGAGACGGTGAACGGCACCGTCATGCGCACCGACCGGGCCATGAACATCGTCATTAAGCAGTGCACCCGCACCGGTGCGGATGGGGAGGCATTTTGGAAGTCGCGCGAGTGCTTCGTCCGCGGCGCGAGTGTGAAGAATGTGCGCATGACAGACAGCGCGTTGGCGGCACCACCGCTCTCGCGACGACATAAAGGGCCGCCCGGCAACCACGGCGCTGGTCGCGGACCGCGTGGGCCGAATGCACACCGAGAGAAGGCACCGGCTGGGGGAAAGCGTCCCTCGTAGTGAAGGCTGAGCAGCAGAGGAGGAGGGAGATGAACATGGGATGGTGTCTGTCTTCCACTCTACTGAGGTGGCAGATGTGTGCTTTAGCCCCGCGGCAAAAGCGCAAACTTAGGTGGTTCTGATTCTGCAAAATATGCTGGCTGCTGCTGTATGTGTACTTTATGTGAGCTGTCTAAGCTGTTCTATCGACGGCATCAAGAAAAAGGAGAAATTGCAACAATTTAAAATGAAATGGAAAGGTATCGAAAGAGAAGAACACAAAGGTTTGAGAAGGCGGTGATGTTGATGTCCCTTTATGCACTTCGACTCACGCTTTTTTCCTTTTCCCGTGTTTAGAAAAGAGAGCGTTTTTATCATCCGGAAGATTGTTTGCATGACGTTACGCCATTGCCAATAGTTTTTTTAGTTTATTGAATGCTCTTCTCTTTTTGTGGCTCTTATCTCTCTCCTTTCCCCTGATTCTCTCGCACCATTTTCCTCCCCCTCTGCGCTGCTCTTACTTCTCGCTGCAGCCTGTTCGATCGACCTTCGCTGCGGAGCCACGAGCAAGTGTGTTTGTCTGAGTGCGCCTTGTGTTTTTTTTTTCCTCTCGTGTGTGACCACGTGCCTCGCACCGGTTCGCCACGATAAATCGCTGCGCTCATCTTTGCACACATCACAGCTACGCCCTTTTTTTTTTTCGGAAAACGCACAGCGCAACACAGCAAAAGAGCCCATAGCTTTCACGTAGTGTGCACCTCTCTCACGCGGTTCGTCGCAGCCAACGAAGAAGCGAAGTGTGCCACTAAAGAAGGCAACGAGGTGGAGCAGCAGAGAGAGGACAGAGGAAGGCAACACCGCCGCCCATTCCCTTCTTTGCAGAACGAAAAGAAAAAATTGTCAAGTCTGGACCGCGCTGTAGTGTCTTTGTTTGGAAGGGGGACGTAGCCAGCAGAGCTTCCTGCACCCCACACACTCACAAACACGCACGCACGGAACGAGAAACATAATTACGTTTATATAGCAACGAGAAGGAGGGGACGACACACCAAGGTCGCGCTGCTTCGGTAACGGTATTTTGAAATTCCCGCCTCTACCTCACAATACCAGCAGTCCTACGCGCGCAGAAATAGACAACGCCTCGGTGCGCACACACACACACAACCCTTCACGCGAACGGCGCGTTGCTGCTGCTGTGATTCTCCGTGAAGGATGAACCCCATCACCGGCAGCATTCCCGGCGTGCCGAACGGCAGCCAGATGATGTCGCCCACCTTTCCCTCACCGCATAGCATCTACAGCCCGCAGCACCACATGGATGTGTACCGCACGAACGGCAGCGTTTTCATGTCCGCCGACCCCTTCCCCGCCACCCCCTACACCCCGATCAGTAGCCTCTTCATGTCCCCGTCGGTGCGCAACGCCCTCACAACGCCCCACTCCGTCCGCCCGCGCCGCCCCGTCACGCACGTCACGTCGTCAAAGTTCTCGATGTACACCACCATCTACAACCTCGAGGGGGAGCCGAAGCCGAGCGTGATGGTGCCGAAGGTGCGCATGCAGGTGTACCAGACGGGTGCACGCTACACCGGCAAGGATATTCTGCTGCGGCGCCTTGTGAATGTGCCGGTGAAGGAGGAGGAGTGCGTGGCGGTGAAGGACGCGCTGCGGCAGTACCGCCACCCGAACCTCGTCCCGCTCACGAACCTGTTCGCCACCGAGGAGTTCGTGATGGGGAGCACCGATGTGATTATGGAGTACCGTTACATTGCCGGGGCGAAGAGTCTGCAGGAGGCTTTCTTCACCGAGGGCCGCCGCGCGACGGAGGGGCTGCTGTGGTCCTTCACGTGCCAGCTCGTCGGCCTCCTCCGCTCGTTTCACGAGACGCTAATCCCCCTGCACGGGCTGCACTGGTCCAAGATCATCTACGTAGAGACGACCGGCCGCTTCTTCTTCACCGGGCTGGGTCTCACCGACCTGCTCGAGCCGCGCGGCACGGCTGGGCAGCAGCAGATGCTGATGAAGCAGGACATTCAGGCCCTCGGCTTCATCCTCTTCCAGCTCGCCTCGCGCAACCTGAATGTGAAGGTGGAGAGCTTCGCGAACAAGCAGCCGCTGCCGGGCTTCTCGCAGAGCTTTTGGGAGCTGATCAAGACGTGCCTCGAGGGTCACGCCGACTCTGCTCAGCTGTGTCACGCGCTGGGCGAGCGCATGTCGATGGAGGTGGGCCACCAGGAAGGCCACACGGACTACTTGATGGCGCAGTGCCAGAAGGAGCGCCACAACGGCCGCCTCATGCGTCTGCTCATCAAGCTTAGCTTCGCGCTCGAGTCGCCGACCGAGGTGCACGAGTACACCTCCGAGAACCAGCGCTACGCACTCCGCCTCTTTAACCAGTTTCTGTTCAACCAGGTGGACGAGCAGAACCGCGTGAATGTGGACTGGGGCCACGTGTACCACTGCCTGAACAAGCTCGACGTCGGCTCTGACGAGACGATCCAGCTGATTGGCACGGATAGCAGCAACACGGTGCTCGTCGTGAGCTACGCCGACCTGCACGCGATGCTCGACAGCGTGTTTGACCGCGTGCAGCAGGTGGCGCAGATGACGAACGACATGGACCAGCAGGGGTATACCATGTCCCCTGGCAGCATCTGAAGAACGAAAAAGGAAATAGCCGGAGGAGTGGCCCGGAGAGATCGCGGACGCAGGGATAGCTTCATATGAAAGAAAAAAAGGAGGGACACAACTCCCTTATGAACGGTGCGGTGCACCTCCACTACGACAGGAAGGCAGCCCTGAGAGACGGTGAGGAAATTGAAAATGAAACGCCGCCCTGATTATGACCGCAACGCCTCTTTCAGCAGTAATCGTCTCGTTTCTTTCTTTCTTTACGTTCTAACGCTTCAACGCTGTTCTTTCTTTGGTCTCTAGTCAAGTCGTGAAAGTTTTGTTTTCTCTCTTTGTTTGCCATCCCGCGTGTGTCAGGTCGTGCGGCGCTTCAACGATCTTCTGCTTCTGTTTGTGTTTGTTTGTGTATTTGTTTTCCCCGGTGATTTATGCTTCCGCTCTACTTTAATTTTTTTTCTCTATTTCCATTCTTTTTTTTTTGTGTGTTTGTTGTTTATGGTCGCTGTCATCGGGTCTACTGGGTGTGTAAAAGTGTGCTGCTCTTCGTCCGGAATATAAAAAAAAGGAAATTACATAGGATGGAGCGGTGCTGCGACTCTCTCTCTCTCTCTCTCTCTCTCTTGGTTGGCTTCTCGCACGGTGCATCTGTAAACTTTAGTTGTGGTGGGACATGTGGTTGGGAGAAGGAGCAGAGGAGAGAGAGAGAGGTACTATTCGTGATCTTTTTTTTTCCTTTTACACTCGACGGAAAGGCAAGACTGCGAGTGATGCCGATCATCGCTGCTTTTCCTCTCCTCTATCGTGTGTTGTTGTGTGTGCGCGTGTTGCCGCCCTTCGCAATTGTTTCCGTTCCTCTTGTCTCTCAAGAAATTTTTTTTCATCAAATGCATGTCACGCGTGTGCAGCACACAACGGACGAGGGTTAAGTGTCGCACGTGCAGCATTTTGAGAGAAAAGACACATCGCAAAGCACGGCGAGGCGAATGAATGAGAGGAAGAGAGGGAGGGTGAGCACGTGCATGCACTGGTGTGGCTTTTCAATTTCATAAAAGTGCGGTTTCGAAGGGAAATGGACCTTTCACGTACGGAGGCGAGTGACTGGTCGCTGTCTGCGTCTGTGCGCGTGCGTGCGTGCGTGCGAGCTGACGTGCATCTGGTGCATAGACAGCGCTCGCAGCTACACTTTTTCTGTTTGGGCTAACGCGTTTCCTGCACTCGCGACACGACACAGAGATGTGGAGCAGCCGAAGGATCAGCGTGGTGCGCGTCAAGATCGCTTACGCATCGGTGTTGCTGTACACACGGGTTCCCACAGACACTCAGACACGCATGCACCCGCACTTCCACACCCAGCAGCTTGAAGGAGAGCGAGAGAGAAAGAGTGAGAGACTGTGGTGTTCGTTGGACGTTGTCACAGTGCTTGGTGCCGCTGCCTTGCACAAATTGCTTTTTTCCCCCTTTTCTCCCTCCTCCTGTGAAGGCGACCCGCATCATTTCTCTCTTGTTTGTATTACTTGTTTCGTTCATGGCGGCCAAAGTGGCAATGAGTTTTTCTTTTACTTTTTACTTTTGTTTGTTGTTTGTAAAGTGAAGTAGAGAAGACGCGTGTCTTTCTCTCTTGTGGACTCTCTCTGTTTCTTGCCGCCGTTCTGGTGAATGTTCTATTCTTTTTTTTTTATTTATCTGAGAGTCTCTTCGACTCTTCTTCTTTGTTTGCGCTTAGAACAAATTTCTAACAACAACAACAAGCAGACATTGAAAAGAAAACACACCCACCAACATCGTAGAAGGGAGTCCATGGCAGTTGCGCGTCTTCTTGACCGTCGCGGAGGAAATAAGAGAGAGAGAGGCCGAGCAGCGGAAGAGAGCAGAGCAGGGGGAAAGACGCATGCTGCCTCTCACCTTCCTGCGTGTTCTCTTCCTGGTTCGGCTGGCGACCCCCAGAAGTCATTGTACTATGCAGACCGCTTTTCCTTCTCAAGGGGAAAAAAGGTGGTGCTGTGAACTTCCTTTTATGCGGTGTTGTTGCTGTCCTTCGCCGTGCGTACCGCAGCTACGCTTGCGAGTGTCGCGCGCAGACGTACACGTGCTAAGAGAGGTGCCCGAGAAAGTGAAAGCTGCGCTACTTGCATCATTTCGCTCTCTCTGTGTTGGTGTGATCTCCGGTATCCGCAGCATCTTATCTGTCTCGACTTTCCACGAGCCACTCATTTTCCTCTCTTTTTATTTCTTATCCTCTTCCCCCTTCTTGTCCTGCACTCGCGACAAAGGCTTGCGACGTGAAAATACTCTTAGTTTTATTAGTTTTGATATTATTATTCATTGCTGCTGAAGCCGTACTAGACGCATCTCCTGCACTGGAAGATACCAACACAATCAAATTATTTACACTGCCCGTCGGCACTCTCCCATACAGCCGCAGCGGCAACGCACTGAAGTAGCGAGTAAACATCTGAACGCGCTTAGCTCGCCGACTACAACGATGGCGGAGATGACCAAGGAGGTGATTGTGGCCTCCTGCAAAGCCAACGGAGGCTACGCCGCCCCCCGCCTCAACGATCAACTCTTCCTCCACTGCAAGGGTTTCACCGCTATCAAAAACCTCGAGCCCTACCGCGAGGCGAAGGTGTTGTGGCTGGAGCAAAACGCCCTCTCTGACCTGAGCGGGTTGGAGCAGCAGGGCTCGTCGCTGGTCTCTCTCTTCCTCCAGAACAACTTCATCCGCTCGCTGACATCGCTGACGGCCACGCTGACGGGGCTGCGGGTGCTGAACGTGTCGCACAACTACCTCACCTCTCTCCGCGGCCTCGCCGCCGCCTGCCCCTCCCTCGAGACGCTGCAGGCGTCACACAACCAGCTCACCTCGCTGGAGGTGTGCGAGGAGCTCTGGCAGCTCGCGGACACGTTGACGAGCGTCGATCTTTCGTTTAACCGCATCGAGACGAGTCGCGCACCGAAGGAGTCGGCAGCGGCGACACCGGCCACACCAGCGTCTCCCGCCACACCCGCACCAATGATCACTGCTGCTGCTGCCGTTGACGATGATGACATTTGCGTTATCGACCCTGCCGATGGCAGCCGCCTTACCGATGCGATTTCCCCTTTCCACACCAACGTGGTGGCGAAGGCGGCGACGGCTGCTGCTGTGATGCCTGCTGTCCCCAAAGGCGGCGAGGATGCCCTCGCCCTCGTCCGCTTCTTTCAGCGCCTCCCTCTGGTGAGTGTCATCTACATGCAGGGCAACGGCCTCTCGCACCGCCTCCGCAGCTACCGCCGCAACATGATCCTCCACCTCAGCGCTCTCACCTACCTGGACGAGCGACCCGTCTTCCCAGAGGAGCGCCGCGTCGTGGAGGCGTGGGGCCGTGGCGGCGAGGACGCCGAAGCGGCAGAGCGGGCGGCGATACGCGAGGAGAAGCGGGCCCACCTGACGCAGTGCGTGAAGGTGTTGACGGAGCAGCGAGACGGGCAGCGGGAGATGCGCGATCGCCTCACGCAGCAGCTGGAGCGGCGCCGGGCACAGGAGCTGGAGGAGCTGACGCAGCGGCGCCGCAAGGACCGCGATGATCGCGCCGCCGTTGAAGCGGCTGAGCAGGTTGCACGGGAGGCGGAGGAGCGGGCTGAGCAGGACGCGTGGTGGGACGTGGAGGACCTTTTCCGAACCGCCCACGCCGGGCTCGCCGCACACGAAGCAGCCCATCGTCACGCCTACGAGCAGCACATCGCCGTCGTGGATGCCACCGAAGAGGCAGCGGCGCACTCTCAGGCTGATGTGTCGGAGGTGAACGCGGTGGCAGCGGTGAAGGTGCTGGAGGATGCCGGCACTGCCGCGTCCTGCGCCGCCGTCTTCTCCTCTCGCCGTGGCAGCGGCGGGTCTGACACGACCAGCACCGCTGCCATCGTGGCCAACACCGCAGCAACGCCGTCCTCCGCACTGGCCGAGCTGTTACAATCCGACGATGAGATTTTGCGCGAGATGGAGTCAGAGATTGACCACGTCCTCTATGACATCGGTGCGGCTGCTGCGGCGAAGACTTCGGCACCTGCTGTGTCGCAGTCCCATGTCGACCCCTCTACTCTGACTACCGGCGATGCGGCCTCGTCGTCGGCACCGCTTTACTCGCGCCAGCAGGTGACGGACCGCACGACGCTGCGGCAGGAGCGCAATGTGCACTCCGCCGTCGGCCACGTCGCAACTCAGCTGCGGGCCCAGCCGGGACGCCGTGGCTCGGCGGCGCAGCGGGAGAGTGTGTGGCAGCGCTTTGAGCAGTGGGAGGCGCGTCGTGCCTCTCTGCCAACGAATTCGCAATAAATAAGACTGTGTGTGTGTACGGCGTACATGATTGCTGCCTCTTGTGTGGTCGTGGCTCTTCTGGGTTTTGTGCTGATATTTCGATTGGTGGTGCATGTTTTTTTTTCGTTTCTTTAGTGGAGTCTCTATGATCGTCACTCCATGGGGTTCTTTTCCCCTTTGGAGGTATTCTTTCGCTACCTGTCCTCTATTCTCCACACCTAGGTGTAGACTATCAATATTTCCTGCATGTACATACAACCGCGCACAGGTGGCTCGGGACCACCGTAGAGTTTGTGAGCTGCTTCTTTTTTTTTTCCTTCTCTTTGTTTTATGTACAGACGAAGTCAAATGAAGGCGTGCCCCGCATCGCACTGATCCCCCCTTTTCAATAAAGTATGTGTGTGTTTGTGTGTATGCCTCTGTGCGGAGTAGAATTGATGGGAGAGTCAACGATCGGTGCGACACGGCAAGGCCGGACTCGCCTCTCTACACGTGCTGCTTTCTCTAAAATTCCTTCTCCTGTTATACACACACTCACACCGCTTCAGTTGATGCCGTCTTTTACTTGTGTTTCCTGTTCTCTTGTGCTTGCTGTTGTCATCTTCAGAATAAAAACAGTTGTTCACTTTTTTTACGCTTTAAAAATAAGAGAGTTGAGTGGACAGAGATGATAGTGCTCGCTGAGCTGAGTCGCGATGGAGGGACGAATTAAGCATCCAATGCGGCGCTTGGATATGTGCGTTCGTGTAGCAGAGTTTGTCAATAACCGGTCCTGCTTTACGGGGAAGCAATTCACTTACTGTGAGAATGCTTTACTTTGTACGCGCACTGCTCGGGGACTTGCAGCGTCTCCGCTAAGGTTGCCGCCGCTTCTCAATAAAGACGTGGTCGGGCAAGGTACGCCGCATATTCTCTTTCTGTTTGATGGTGCATCTCTTCCCTCATCTCTATTCTTCCTTTCCCGTCCCTACGTTCAAGCACGAGACAGACGCACTGAGCGTGTGCGTTGTGGTGATGGCAGGGCAACACGCTTAAAAAATAGTTCTTCGTCGCCATATGATCAAACAAACAATTGAAAGGAATTATGCACCTTTGAGCTGTCTCAGGCATTTTTTATCTCTTCACAGACATCGGGCTTTAGTACGTATTCTGCATTCTTCGATCTGGTTGCCATGCATCGCCAGGCGGAGAAGACCGCCGCACGGGTGCTGCATCGTGTTTGCCCACTCCCATCGTTCCCTTTTCAAGAAGCAGCCGCGGTGGTGAGTTCCCTCAGTGTCCCTCTGAAGGATGCGCCACCGCTCAGCACTCTCTGCTCCGACTTTCTCGACGGCTTCAGCGCTGAAGACGGTGCTAGCTTTTACCGTGCCGCTCAGAAACGGCACCCGCGCCACCAACTGCCCTTCGTGCTGTCTCGTGTCGCCGCCTCGCGCGCCATTGCGTCTTTGCCACAACAGCATGCGTTGAGCGCGCCGCTAGTGTTCACCGGAGATCGAGTAAGCGCTTCCAGCCTCCACGGGTGTGAGCTGAGCCTCTCCCACGAGGATGCAATGGCTGCTGCGCTGGCGTGGCAAAGCATAGACCAGCCAGTGCCGCCTCTTGTCTCGGCCACCGCCGCAACTGGCAAGAGCACAGCGGCTTCAAAGCCCGCGTCTTCCAGCAAGCGTTTCTGCGCTGTGGATGTCTGTCCGGTGTCAGAGGTGCACCGCGTGCGGCAACGCTTCCCGCGGCTGCGCGAGCGATGGCTCCCCCAGTGTGTTGCGGAGGCCTCGTCCGACGCGGTGCACGCAGCACTGACCGCAATTGAAGCAGCAGCGATGCTGTCAAACAGCAGTATGGCGGCGCAAAGCGCTTCAACTGAGACTTTGTCTCACAGTCTCAGCCGTCCATCACGCCGACGCGTGCCGTGGTGGCGGCAGCTCTCCCCCTCGTGCAGCAGTGAGACGGACGCATACGCGTCTGTGGTGCTGGCCCAACACTGGGGTGCTCGGGAGTGTGCCGTTAAGCTGCTCGGTGTGTCAGACCGCGTCTTTCCTTATGCCACCCTTCAGCGCGATGCCGATGGACTTGCTGATGACCTGGCGCTGCCCTTCACCAACGCGTTCATGACGCCGCGCGCACTTTACAAAGGAGTCGTGACCGGTGCAGAGAAGGCGGTGTGGCTCCAGGCGGGTCGGGTGCCTGTTGTGTACCTCTACACGTGGCTGGAGTGGTGTCCCGCAAGTGACGGCGTTGCTGATATGCCGCACGTGGTGATCGCGGCGTGCTGCTGAGGATAAACGCACGACTTTTGTTATTTCCCTTCTCAAATGCGTTCCGCTTATTTCTGCCTCGCATTCGAAGGTGCGGGTGGGACCGTGATGACCGTCACCAACGAATCAAGCGAGCATACAATACTAGCAAAAGAAGAACATTAGCAGAAGTGAGGAAGACGATAAAAAAAAAATTTTTTTTTTTTCCAGAAGCAAGTCTAACGCGCTCATACCGCTTAAGTCACGTGCCTCGCCAGACACTATTTGAGGAAAAATCCTCGTCTATTCCTTGCCGCCTGCACACTCGCCGTTGAATCAGCAATGCACTCTCTTCTCTGTCCCTCCTCCATCTCCAATGCCGCTCTCTTTTCCTTCCTTCTCCTTCTCTCCTTAACTCTCCGCGTACACGCAATCGCAGCTTTCAGCTTTCAGCCACCACCTCGACCTTCGAGTAACAAAAACCCACCTCTTCACGCCTCTCTCCGTCAACATGCCCGCCAAGGCCGCCGCTAAGCCCGCCGCGAAGCCCGCCGCGAAGGCTGCGCCGAAGCCCGCCGCCAAGGCCGCCGCCCCGAAGCCGGCCGCGAAGGCGCCTGCGCCGAAGGCCGCCGCTGCTGCCCCGAAGGCTGCCGCCCCCAAGGGCCGCCGCCGGCGCGTCGAACGGCGTGTACGTGAAGAACTGGGGCACGGGCTCCGTCGCGGACGCCACCTCGGTGTTCGCGGCGGCCGGCAACGTGACCAAGGTGCAGCTGCGCCGCCACCGCTACGCGATTGTGTTCTTCGACAACGCGGCCGCCGTCAAGAAGGCCATCGACCTCTTCAACGAGAAGGAGGTGCTGGGCCAGACGGTGCTCGTGGTGCCTGCGAAGACGAGCCCGAAGGCGGACGCGCACGAGAACTCGTCGTGCGTGTTCGTGAGCCCGATCTTCCGCCCGAACACGACCAAGAAGCAGGTGATGGAGCTGTTCTCCGGCGTGAAGGTGCTGCGTCTGCGCCTGTACCGCCAGAACTTCGTGTACGCCTACCTGAACTCCGCCGCTGCGGCGAAGAAGTTCGTGGAGGAGAAGAACGGCTCCGAGTTCCGCGGCCACAAGATGCGCGTGGAGCTGTCTGCGCGCTCGCTGGAGAAGCTGAAGGCGCGCCAGGAGGCCTCCAAGGTCGTCATGGCCGCCCACCGCCACCACAAGGAGCAGCACTAAGCTGCCGCTGCGTGTGTGTGCGTGCCGGTGCTTCAGCGTAGTGTGATCCGGTGCCGTGCTTGCCGACCCTCTCCCTCTCACAGCCAACTGCTTGTGCATTACCGTTAAGTCTGATGCACCACTCGTGCCGCACGCCTTTCGCTTTCGCGCGTAGCGTTGCGCAAGTGGTGTGGACTTCAGCGCACAAAGCAATTTGTTTCGTCTTGTGAGGGAAGCGGTGGTTGCCGCAGGGTGGTGCTTCTGCACTGCTTCTGTGGTTCGCCTCCCGCACGGCCCGAGTGAACAGCGGATGGAGACGTCACCTTGTCCCTCTTTTTTTATTTATATTTTCCTTTTTTTTTTCCAAAGCGTTGAAAGCTGATATGCAATAAAGGAGTCCGATGATGGCGTTGTCCCTCCCGCTTTGTGTCTTCTACATATTTTTTTCCGTTTCTCTTTTTTTTTGACCGTCCCACTCCCTCTTCTCTGCCGCCTTCTCTCACTCCCACCCGTTGACCGCTGCAGGTTGCCGTGACTGGGAAAGAACATGGGCGGAAATGCGGTGATGGACGGGTAACTAAGCCGTAAGTAAGATCCAAACTCAGGTTTGTCGCACTTCTCAGCAGAGAAACTGAAAACAAAAACAAAAAAAGGGAACGTTGCGAAAAGCACAGTAATTCGAAGGGCCACCGTCTCTGATAGTCTTGAAAGCAGCGGCTGCTGTGCACTGGAAGAGAAGAAAAGAGAACTCAGCTGGAAAGGAGAATCGTTTTTCTCATTCACGCGCCGCTTTACTTCAGGTGTGCCACTCGAAGCGAAGTAAGCAAGAGTTTTCTGACGCGCACTATCTTTCATGGCTCTGCGCGTTTCTGATAACATAATGCGCTCCTTTTGTGGATCACCGTGTGTCTATTCCTTGCCGCCTGCACACTCGCCGTTGAATCAGCAATGCACTCTCTTCTCTGTCCCTCCTCCATCTCCAATGCCGCTCTCTTTTCCTTCCTTCTCCTTCTCTCCTTAACTCTCCGCGTACACGCAATCGCAGCTTTCAGCTTTCAGCCACCACCTCGACCTTCGAGTAACAAAAACCCACCTCTTCACGCCTCTCTCCGTCAACATGCCCGCCAAGGCCGCCGCTAAGCCCGCCGCGAAGCCCGCCGCGAAGGCTGCGCCGAAGCCCGCCGCCAAGGCCGCCGCCCCGAAGCCGGCCGCGAAGGCGCCTGCGCCGAAGGCCGCCGCTGCTGCCCCGAAGGCTGCCGCCCCCAAGGCCGCCGCCGGCGCGTCGAACGGCGTGTACGTGAAGAACTGGGGCACGGGCTCCGTCGCGGACGCCACCTCGGTGTTCGCGGCGGCCGGCAACGTGACCAAGGTGCAGCTGCGCCGCCACCGCTACGCGATTGTGTTCTTCGACAACGCGGCCGCCGTCAAGAAGGCCATCGACCTCTTCAACGAGAAGGAGGTGCTGGGCCAGACGGTGCTCGTGGTGCCTGCGAAGACGAGCCCGAAGGCGGACGCGCACGAGAACTCGTCGTGCGTGTTCGTGAGCCCGATCTTCCGCCCGAACACGACCAAGAAGCAGGTGATGGAGCTGTTCTCCGGCGTGAAGGTGCTGCGCCTGCGCCTGTACCGCCAGAACTTCGTGTACGCCTACCTGGACTCCGCCGCTGCGGCGAAGAAGTTCGTGGAGGAGAAGAACGGCTCCGAGTTCCGCGGCCACAAGATGCGCGTGGAGCTGTCTGCGCGCTCGCTGGAGAAGCTGAAGGCGCGCCAGGAGGCCTCCAAGGTCGTCATGGCCGCCCACCGCCACCACAAGGAGCAGCACTAAGCTGCCGCTGCGTGCGTGTGTGTGTGTGTGCGCCGGTGCTTCAGCATAGTGTTCTCCTCTGGTGCCGTGCTTGCCGACCATCTCCTTCTCACAGCCAACTGCCTGTGTATTACCGTCAAGTCTGTCATGCACCACTCGTGCCGCCCGCCTTCCCTTTCGCGTGTAGCGTTGCGCAAGTGGTGTGGACTTCAGCGCACAAAGCATTTTGTTTCATCTTGTGAGGGAAGCGGTGGTTGCCGCAGGGTGGTGCTTCTGCACTGCTTCTGTGGTTCGCCTCCCGCACGGCCCGAGTGAACAGCGGATGGAGACGCCACCTTGTCCCTCTTTTTTTATATTATATTTTCCCTTCTTTTTTCCAAAGCGCTGAAAGCTGATATGCAATAAAGGAGTCCGATGATGGCGTTGTCCCTCCCGCTTTGTGTCTTCTACATATTTTTTTCCGTTTCTCTTTTTTTTGACCGTCCCACTCCCTCTTCTTTGCCGCCTTCTCTCACTCCTGCCCGCTGGCCTCTGCAGGTTGCCGTGACTGGGAAAAAACACGAGCAAAGATGCGGTGATGGACGGGTAACTAAGCCGTAAGTAAGATTCGAACTCAGGTTTGTCGCACCTCTCAGCAGAGAAACAAAACAAACAAAAAAGAGAATTTTGTGAAAAGCACAGTAATTTTAAGGGCCATCGTCTCTGATAGTCTTCAAAGCAGCGGCTGCTGTGCACTGGAAGAAAAAAAAAGAGCTCAGCTGGAAAGGAGAATCATTTTTCTAATCCACGCGCCGCTTTACTTCAGGTGTGCCACTCGAAGCGAAGTAAGCAAGAGTTTTCTGACGCGCACTATCTTTCATGACTCTGCGCGTTTCTGGTAACATAATGCGCTCCTTTTGTGGATCACCGTGTGTCTATTCCTCGCCGCCAGCACACTCGTCCTTGAATCGGCAATGCATTCTTTTCTGTCCCTCCTCCATCTCCAATGCCACTCTCTTTTCCTTCCTTCTCCTTCTCTCCCCCTCTCTCCGCGCACACGCAATCGCAGCTTCCAGCTTTCAGCCACCACCTCGACCTTCGAGTAACAAAAACCCACCTCTTCACGCCTCTCTCCGTCAACATGCCCGCCAAGGCCGCCGCTAAGCCCGCCGCGAAGCCCGCCGCGAAGGCTGCGCCGAAGCCCGCCGCCAAGGCCGCCGCCCCGAAGCCGGCCGCGAAGGCGCCTGCGCCGAAGGCCGCCGCTGCTGCCCCGAAGGCTGCCGCCCCCAAGGCCGCCGCCGGCGCGTCGAACGGCGTGTACGTGAAGAACTGGGGCACGGGCTCCGTCGCGGACGCCACCTCGGTGTTCGCGGCGGCCGGCAACGTGACCAAGGTGCAGCTGCGCCGCCACCGCTACGCGATCGTGTTCTTCGACAACGCGGCCGCCGTCAAGAAGGCCATCGACCTCTTCAACGAGAAGGAGGTGCTGGGCCAGACGGTGCTCGTGGTGCCTGCGAAGACGAGCCCGAAGGCGGACGCGCACGAGAACTCGTCGTGCGTGTTCGTGAGCCCGATCTTCCGCCCGAACACGACCAAGAAGCAGGTGATGGAGCTGTTCTCCGGCGTGAAGGTGCTGCGCCTGCGCCTGTACCGCCAGAACTTCGTGTACGCCTACCTGGACTCCGCCGCTGCGGCGAAGAAGTTCGTGGAGGAGAAGAACGGCTCCGAGTTCCGCGGCCACAAGATGCGCGTGGAGCTGTCTGCGCGCTCGCTGGAGAAGCTGAAGGCGCGCCAGGAGGCCTCCAAGGTCGTCATGGCCGCCCACCGCCACCACAAGGAGCAGCACTAAGCTGCCGCTGCGTGCGTGTGTGTGAGCGCCGGTGCTTCAGCGTAGTGTTTTCCGCCAGTCCTGCTTTCCTGTCTTTTTTTCCCAGCAGGTGTTTGACAGTCTCGCTCTTTGAGCCTGTTGAAGCGTCGGCTGTGAGGACAGGAGTGCGGTGACGCGGTGCACCACCTTTACATGGTTTTATCAACACGCTGAAGCTTTCAAGCAATAAAATGGTGTTCGTTGCCTGCGCTCTGCAGCTGGTCGGCAATGCCTCTTGTTTTTTTTTTTCTCTCACTCTCTCAGGTTTTCTTTTGAGAGCGGGAGAGGGAGAGGCAGCCTCCAGCGGCGGCGGTGGCATGATACACCTACTGTCTTGTACTTTTCTCATTTTACGTCTAAAAAAAAATGCTGTTGAACACACAAGAAGGAAAAATTAGTGCGCTTGAGACGATGCAGGCATGCTGTGGCTGTTGTTAGGGCGGCGCACTGCACAACTTTCGCTGTGTGTCATGAAGCCTGATAACATCTCCATGAGAGGTAATAACGGCGAAGAAAGAGGCGATGCTACGCTGCGCGTTAATGTCGGCCGTTGCGCGTTCGTTTGCATCGCACTAGCCAGCGAATCTTGGCCTTTGGATGCAGCGAGCCGCGGACACATGTGGTGACTAGTGACGATGCGCATCTCTCCATCTGCTTCATCTACGTCTCTTTCTTCTTCTCTGCGTATCACCTCCACTCTGCTGTTTTCTCCACTATTTCTGTTGCTGTTCGCGTTTTTGTGAAGGTAACAGACTCAGATCGTAGTGTTCCCTCTCCCTCTCCTTCACGTACCTTTGCCCCTGATGTCATCCAACCCGTCGTCTCCGGTGTATAGCTCACCTGCCTCCACGAGCTTCGCACCGCCATACCTGCCTTCCTTCACCGGACGCTACGTGCGCCTCTCCCAGTCCGCCTTCGTCCTCTCCGACTTCCTTGTGCGGAAGCTGCGGCTGACAGAAAGTGCGCTGCTCACCTCTCTCTGTTACTGGCACGAGTTTGTGGCCGTACACGGCATGCGGAAGGTAAACGAGGTCGTGCTTGCTACCACCTGTGTCTTCCTTGCTGCCAAGGTGGAGCACGCACACATTCGCCTCGTACGCCTTGTGGAGCTTGCCTTCGATCTCGAGGGCGGCACACCACAGACGGAGGTGGAGCAGTGGTGCCGCGCCGTGCTGGATGTCGAGCTGGTGCTCTGCGACACGATCCGGTTTGATTTCGTGCGCATCTTCCCCCTCGCCGAGACGCTGAACGCGTTGAGGGCACTCACCGCTGCTGGGAAGCTGTCGGAGGCGGCGCAGCAGGAGATAAGCACGGCGGTGCGTCGCGCCTTTCTTTTTTCCTTTGTGGCCCCGCTGTGCACGAAGGTCACCATGCAGCGCCTCTGCACCTCGCTGCTGTACATTATTGTTACCTCAGGCTATCGGGAGGCGGTGCCGGTGGTGCAGGCTGTTTGGACTGCGCCAGCTGCGGAGCTGCCGGATGAGACGGAGTTGGAGGGCATCACGAGTGTCCTGATGGACGTCTTCGCGTATTTGCACAAGAAGTTCGGCGTGGCGGCGCTCGATGACGCGAACGAGGCGCGGTGGAAGCGGCGGCGCTCGCAGCACGGCAACGAGACGGGCGTCGCAAGCTCCGTCTTCAGCAGCGCGAGTGCCGACTTCACCCCACTCATGCGGATGACGGAGCAGTAGTGGTCGGCGCGTGGTGGCAACAGAATATATAGGCTGCTTTCGACTGCGCGCCACTGTTTCTGTTCAGGTTTTTCTGCGCTTTTGCTCACTGTTGGTGTCGGCATGTCGGCGCAGCAACAGGAGTGTCTTTCTGGTGATAAGGTTCTTGGTGGCTGGTGCTGGAGCGGCCTTCCTGTTGCGCTGCTTTGTTGGCGCACCAGCCACCCTCTCTGCTTGTCTTTTACGCATTTTGTCTTGGACGATTTGAACACAGATCTCATATTGTAGGTGCCAGAGAGGCGATTTTGCACAAAGAAACAAGAAAAGAAGTCGTTTTGACGGTAGATGTTGACGGGGTAGACGCATGCAAGGGTCTCCACTGTTGCGTCGTGATCGTCGCGCTCCTGTGCGCTGGTGGCTCCACCGCGTCACGCACGAACCATGGTGAGAGCTGCAATTGTCTCTAGCTGTTCATTCATTTTAATTTCCCTCCACTCCTGAATCTTCAATCTCTCCTCAATTTTTTTGAAATATAGTCAGAGCCCTCTCCACCAAAAAAGTCTTCTTTCTGCGAACTGCAGGCTAGAAGAGAGAAAGAGAGAGACAGCTCATAGCATCAAAGAAAAAAAAAACACACACACACACAACGGGCATCTTATGGTAAACGTGGCGGAGAGTGGTGTATTGCCTTCCAACGGTTTGTGTTTTTTTTTTTCGACGCTTCTCTTCTTCATTCCGTGTTAGCTTTTGCTTTCCATCACACCTACAAGTAATTAAAGCGTATTGGCAGAGCACTTCACGACGCCTCGTAAATCATTTTTTTTTCTGACCAATATTGTTGATATTTACCTACCGCTCTTCAGCGGGGCAAGTATTCTACCTCAATCTCATTGCAGTCTCAATTCTTTTTCCTTTCACTCACAAATTCACGCAGCTCATACGCAGTCTAGAACATTAAAACAAAAAAAAAGAAGAGAGACTTAACACGCGACATTTCGTGCCACTGCTGCGATCCGTATTTTTATTTTGTGTTTTCTCTCTTTCCGATTGCATTTTTTTTTTATGGTACTGCATCATCGATTCAATTTTTTTTTGTCCGTCCTCTGTTGATTCTGCACCGTTAATTTGCTGCTCACTCGATCAAGTTTAAAAGGGAGAAGAGCGAGAGGGGTGGCGACGAAGTGCGGCAGCTTCGCACGTTTTCTCTTTTTTTTCCTTTAAACCTCACTGTGCATCGCTTCCTCTCCGCTGGGCATAGTTGAGATCGAGAAAAAAAAAAGTATCTAGACGAACAACTTAGCTAGCCTTCCACATTTCTGCAATGCAGTTGTGTAGTGGATCGGTGCGTGTGCACCGCAACGACGACGCATGCGAGCCCGGCGAGACGGTGCAGTCCATGGCGGTGAACCCAAACGGCACGATTCTCGCCGTCGTCACGCAGCTGCACCTCCACTTTTGGAGCTGTGGGCCCAAGACGGTCTACCTCACCTCCCTCCTTATCCCTGGCACCTCGCTAGATGACAACCCGGCGATGTTTGTGCTGTGGCGGCCGCGGCAGGGCAACCACCTCGCCGTCGTCACTGCACGTCAGGTTGTTTTCTTCGAGGCTGACATCAACTTGAAGACAGGCGACTTTCTCGTGTGTGCGGAGCGCCACCGCGACGCGCTCCTCCTTCAGCACGTTGACGCGGCCTCACGTGTCTGCTACTCGACCGAAATCCGCATCGAGGCGGGGCTCACGACGTCCGCTGCTGTTGCCGGCCCCTACGCCTTTATCGTCACGACGACGGCCGGCGTGGTGTATGTGATCGGCTGGCACCAGCAGGACGTGTTGCATCAGTGGACGACGGTGGGACTGCAAGAGGGCGGACACGTCTTCACCGCTGCTGCGGCGCCGGAGCGGGAGAAGAGCGGCAGCGTGCCGCAGTACGGCGCTTCTTCTGCCACCAACAGCGCAGGAGCGGCAGCGGACACTGCGACGCTAACGCGGGAACCTGCGAGTGGCTCGGCGGACAAACCCGGCGCGGCGCTGCGTGGATCGCTGGCCTCTACGCCACTCTCGCTGTTTCATCGTGTGGACCCGCTGCAGCGTCGCTATCCGCTACAGCAGCAACAACCGCGTTCGTCAACACAGCCGCCTAGCTTCACCACCGAAGCCGCCCCGTCCTTTCAAGCTAGTATGGGCGTGGCGGGCGGCATTCGACCGCCTGGTAGTGCCGTGCGCACCAGCGAGGACACGTCGTGTGGCGCGTCTCCAACCACCGCGGCACGTGTCAGCATGCCGGAGCAGAACACGGACGCCGTGCTTCAGCAGAGAGGCGGCGTGAACGGGGCAGTCGGAGGGGGGCCGCAGGAGGTGAACTCTCCTTTTTTAGACTCCAAGGCAGCTATGCCCAACAGCAGCGGCTTTTTCAACTCTAGTTTTGGTTTGACGGACACGCAAGCCCGCAGCATCGCCGACGCCGGCGGCAGCAAGGCACCCGACCAGCGTCGCGCCAACGGCGGCGAGTTGCTCTCCGGCACAATCCTGCACGCCTCCTTCATTGCACGCGCCAAGGTGCTCTCGTTCGTCTTTTCCAGCGGCGCGGTGCTGCTGTGTCGGCCCTCCTGCGGGACGAACTTCACGCACAGCAAGGTGCAGCTGCAGGGCTGCGTGACGCCCATCGTCTCGGCCTCCATGGTGGCGATGAACATGCGGCATCTTCTGCTTGCCGTCTGCACGCAATCCGGTGCGCTTGCGTGTCGGCGCATCGACGCCGGCAGCCTTGCCGTCACCCCCACGCCGCTGTGGAAGGGACTGCGGGGGCTGCAGGAGCGCTTCTCCGCCTACGCGTCTTCGTCCACGACGTCCTCGCAGTCGCTCGGGCTCATCTCAGCGCTGGAGTGGAGCCCCTCCGAAGAGCTGCTCTGCGTCGCCTTCTACAAGCACGGCGTGGTGCTCGTGCACTACAGCGGCGCCGTTGTGACGCACCACCTCGCGGGGCCGGCGAGCGCCACTCTCCTGCGCAGCCCGGGCACTGCTGGACTGGCTGCCGGTGCAAACATCAATGGCAGCAGCAGCAGCACGGGCGGCAGCGGTGCTATCGGCTGCTCCTTCGTGTCGTGGAAGGCGGACGGTACGCAGCTGTGGATGGCGGCACCGGAGCAGTCCTGCTTCTTCTCCACCTCTCTTGCACGCGTCTTGACGGTGGATGTTGCCGGCCCGACGGTGGGCTGCCACACGCCGCTCACGCTGCTCGCCGATGACGCGCTCTACCTCGTGTCGGTCTCCGAGGCCGCAGGGCGGCAAGGGGTGCGGGAGCTGGTGCTGGTCCCTGAGGAGTACCTGCGGGACCAATTCCCGCTGCTTTACGGTGCCGTCTCGTGCGACGGCAACCTCATCGCCTGTGCCGGTCGCCGCGGCGTGCTCGTCTTTAACCGCGACCGCTTTTCGTGGAAGCTGGCCTCGCGAAAGCAGGAGGAGATGGCTTTCAGCTGCGTGGCCGACCCCGTGTGGCTGCGCGACGTCGCTGTTGCGGTGCCGGCGCTGCGTGCCGACACCAAGACCTACGAGCTGATTGTACTCTCCACCTTTAGCGTGTCGCCGTCGCACGCGTTGGCGCGGGTGGCGCTGGATGGGCGGCCGTCGATGCTTTCCTGCGTGCATCAGGACCACCGCAGCGAGGGCTATGTGGTGGTCGTGGACTGCAACCAGGTGGTGCGCGTCTTTCGGTACGACGCCTTCATGGACGCCCCGAGCAGCGCCGCCAACGCGCCGCCTCCAAAGTTTTATGTCTCCCTCACTCCAGTGCAGCAGCTGGTGCTGGCGGGCGATCTCGCGAGCCCACTGCACGTGATGCCAGTGTGTCTGCGCCGCGAGGAAGACGACCGCGAGAACCCACAACGCACCAAAGACCACGTGGAGCTGCGCCTGCTATTGCACCGCCGCGGCGATCATAGCCTCGTGTGGATCCGCGGTGGCGGTGTCGGACCGGCGAGTGCGTCAGCCAACGTTTCTCCAACAACTCTTCCACCGCAGCCGCACTCAGATGGAGCGTTGCCACACGTGTACGCGACCAGCGAGCCGTTGGAAAGAAGCAACTCCCCTTCCACACCTCTTCCTTACGTCTACCGCTGCTGGGTCGATCGCACGTCGCCACTGCAGGGCACCTTGTTGCTGACGCACGAGGATGGCGGTGGTGTGGTGCTCTACCAGCTGCAACCGTCGACTGGTGCAGGAGTGAGTAATAGCGGTGGCGCTGCGTCATCGATGGGCGTCGCAGCGCAGCGGGTCGAGGTGACGCCGACACGGGACACCGAGCTGCTGCCTCTGTGCGTCTCGCCCTTCGACGGCTACCTGCTCTGCGCCGGGACAGACACGTCGGTGCCGCGGTCAGCGCGGCGCGGCAACCTTGGCGACGCTGTCGACACTCCTGCGCATCCGCAGCTGGTGCTCCGCCCCGTCCTCTACGCGCACCGCATCCTCTCGCTGCTGCTGCGGACGGCGATGCCGGGCAGCGGGGCGGTTACGGTGCCGTCTCAACAGCCTCTGCCCCTCTCCGAGGCGAACTCTCCCAAGACGACGCTCTCCGCCGCCACCGCCAAGTCCTTCAGCCGCGCGACACCCGACGTCGCTCCGGCTCCACCGCCGCCACCTGCCTCCACGGCTGAGATTGACGGCCGTGTCGCGTCCTTCATGTGGGACCGCACGCTATTCCTCTGGCTCGAGCAGCTCCGTCTCAACGACACCTTTGTTGCCGTCATGGATTACTTTCTCCACACCGCGCTGAACGAGTCGCCGCCTGCCGCGGTGCCGGAGCTGGGCCGACGCAGCGCCGTCCGCGCCATCCTCGCCCTCGTGCGCAACTACCCGGAGTTCTACGCCATCGTCGTTGGTTGCGTGCGCAAGATCGACTTCACCCGCTGGCACCTCGTCCTCGACTTTCTCGGTACGCCGACGGCGCTCTTCCGCGAGTGTGTGGCGCACCACCGCTACGCCGAGGCGGTGCACCTCGTGCGGGTGATCATGATGGGCAGCTACCGCCCACCCGTTACTCTTTCGGTGGAGCGGGTGGCGGAGCTGAGCGCTGCCTCGGCGGCTGGTATGACAGACGCTCTCGCTGCCTCTCGCAGTAACAGCTTCAACGGCGGTGGCGGTGCGGGCTCGCTGGAGCAGGCAACGCAGTGCGCACTGGAGCTCTTTAGCCTCTCGATCGAGAATGGCGACTACACGGCCGCCTACGACCTTCTGCGCTTCATGGCGCTGCTGGAGGATGAGATCGGCATGCCGGCTGCTGGCGGCCTCGACGTGGACAGCGGGGCGGTGAATCGCGGAGGCAGGAGTGGTAGCGGCGGCGGCGAGGATGGCGCGGCTGCGACGGAGGGCTTCCTTACGCGGTGGCTGCGGCAGCTGACGTTCAGCGGCGCCGCCTATGACGACCCCGATGCAGCAGTGGAGGAGCCGCAGGAGGGGACGGTGTCTGCCGCTACTGTTGGTGGTGCGGCAGGAGTAGCGCAGCAGGCGAGCGCACGCGGTAGTGGCGCTGCTGGTGGTGCACGCGCAGCGGAGAAGTCGGCCCACCAGATCAGCGGCTACCCGACTCTCGTGTTGGATGCTGCACGCTGCGAGGCCGGGCACGGCGGCCGCAGTGCCGAGGACGCCGCGGAAGAGGTGCAGCGGCAGGCCGCTGTGCGACACATGTTCCATCGACACACCGCGCTGCCCCGTGTCGTGCATCAAGAGGCGCTGCGGTTGTTGCTGACGGGTTACGTGGCGCAGCTGGCGCGACTGATGGAGACGTTTTCCTTTTCAGTGGTGCACTTCATCCACGCGGCAGGGGGACTGGTGAACTTTGCGAGCGGCACCGCCTCTGACGCGTCAGCAGCAGAAACGGCGGCTAACAACGGCACGAGCAGCGGTGGCTACAGCCTTCACCTCCACGAAGTCTTTGACGGGCTGCATAAAGAGTTGGGCTTGCCGCGCAGTTTCTACGTTCCCAGCAGCACCGTCGCCGCCACGGCGTGGTGCAGCTGGGTGACGGAGCAGCAAACAGCGCGGGCGGCGGCGCTGCCTGGTGTGCTGAGCGCCACCAACCCCAAGGTGTGGACGGTGGCGCAGTCGGTGCTCTACTCCACCCCGCAGCTGCGCAGCTCCGTCGAGTCCCTCCACCACCTCTTTCGCGGCGTGTTCGTCTACAAGCTGGCGTTTTGCGTTGTGTTGATGCGCAAGGCGGATCTCATCTCCCTACTGCTCTCGACAGAGTGTACACCGCCTTCCGATGAGCCGCGCAGCACCGACGTGTCACCGGCTGACCTGATCACCGTCCTCGGGCACCTGGAGGCTCTTCTGGCCATACCAGAGAACACGGGCTACAAGCCATTCCTGCAGGACGTCTTCAAGTCGCTGCCGCCCTCCGCGCTGCGCGCACACGTTCCACAGCCGGCTGTCCCTGAGACCACTGCAGCCGAGCCGTCCGCATAGTCTTTGGACCACCGACTGCGGCCGTAATGCAGTGGCGAAGAGGAGTGGGTGGCATTCTAGCAGGCCACCAGTTGTCTTTTTGCAGTTTTGTACTGCTGTTCTGTTCTGTTCTCTCTCCTTTTCCTCCTTCTTTCCTTGCCTCATGTGTTTTGCTTTCATGGTTTTGTTTGCCTCTGCGCCGAACTGCGTCGACCTCCCATTGTTACTGGAAAACAAAAAAAGAAAGCCTACGGAGAGTTTTCATCACTCCAAAAGTGAAGACAAAGCCAGAAAAAAATCTATTTGCGCGTCAGAGGAGAGAGAGTCGGCAACTTGTGCTTCCATCTTTGACCTGGTGCTTTTCTTTTCGTGTGGCAGACAGCATATGTTTTTCCTTTTCCAATCAAGCAGACGGAGAAGAGAAGGCCTGCTGCTGGCATTGACACGCACCAGCTACGTGCAAGTTTTCCAGTTATCTCGGGAAGAGGATGAGGTGCCTGTCGCCCGCTTCTTATTTCCGCGACGTGAGAAAAAGAGAGAATTGTTGATGAACGGCCCTTTTTTATGTACCTTTCTAATTGTGTTTTTTTCTATTTCTCTTGCCTTTTCTTTCTCTCCTTCTCTCTTTGTCTTCTACCTATCCTTGTGCGACACCGCCACTGCTTCATCAACTCTGCGCATGTCTCTTACCGCACACGACAACCAAACAGCAGTGAAAGAGCGGACGGTGAGAGAAACACGCACTTTTATCACTCAACACCCCTTTCTTTCCCACCTCTCGCGGGCTTTTCAGGCGCGCTGCACGAGCCGCCTGGTTTTCAAAACTGTTTTGATCTGTCCGAAGCTTCTCAGTCCAGTTTCGCTTCCGTCAGTGGTTTTTCTTTGAAGACTGTTTTTTTTTCAGGGGTGTGTTGTCGAGGTGAGGGCCGCATCTCCGCCCCCTTCCCTCTCCCTCTTTCCTTCTTTCTTTGTTTCTCTCTAATTCATCGCTAACGCTTCTTTTGTTTCCTCCCTTGTTACCCGCTTCCCTGAGTCTTTACTGCCTTTCTACTAAACATACACGTACACACACGCCCTCTCTCTCTTCCACTCGGCTAACTCTCCGTCTCGGTCAGTACTAGGAAAAAAAAAAGAAAAAGCTGACTGCTCCTACGACGCCTTCATTCTCTCTCGTTCTCCGCATTGTTTTTCATCTGTACTTTGTTGTGACGCCGAAGTGGACTCCCATATTTGCGCCGCAACGCATCGACACGTTTACTTTTTTCTATTTCTTTTCTCTCTTCTACTTCGTCTTCGAAAGTGTACCGCTCTTTTCTTCTTGAATATCTCTTTATGAGTGCTTTTTTTCGTCAGACACGCTTACGGCCCAAAACGAAATTACGCAAGTCTACATTGCTCTTTGTTAGTTACTGCTTGACCTTTTTTGCTTCTCTTTGTTTCGCGTGTTTGCCTGTGGCTGCCCTCCTACAGTAAACTCTTGCAGCAGACGTAAAAGAGAAAACAGATAAACTAAAATAGCTTCTCGCACCTGCACTGACTCGTTTGCCTCCTTGCTCTCACTCTTTTTGTGGGGTGACATTATACACACACACACCCACACCCACACCTACGCACGGCAATCCACAACTACGACGACTTCACCAGCAGGACAATGCAAGAAGAGGCACAGCACGATAAGTATGACGAAGAGGAGGAGGCGCTGCTGAAGCTGCCGGCAACGCGGTGGGACCGGCTCGTCGCCGTGCTCGAGGCGAACGAGCCGGAGCGGGCGATTGATGCGCCGCACATCTTGGAGCGTGCCAAGAAGCTGAAGATGTCCGACATGGAACTCTTCTACCTCCTGCTACTGCACTACCAGGACAACCTGTCAAATATCGTTCTCGACGTGCTAAGCCTCTACGCCATGATGAGCACCTGGGTGGAGTGGCTGATGCTCGTGCGGCGCTGCTTCGATGCCAAGAAGGGAAAGGTGGACGCGAGTACGTCCAGGAATGCCGCGTGTACGCCGCGTGCGGCGACGGAGACGGACTTCCAGCTCTCCTCGCGCTCCGGGAGCAACTTGGGCAGCTCGCAACACACGACTCCCCTTACAGGCGACTCGAACGCCGCCGCTTCGGCCGACCAGAGCGCCACTACCATCAACGGTGGCGGTTTCCCGCCCGGCCACACGCACCTGCGCGACAGCAGCACCCGCACCGGTCGCAGCCGCGGCCACTCAAACGTGCGCACGCACCGCAGCCGGGCCGGCCGCTTCACCAGCAACGCCACCAACGTCCTCCACTGCAACTTTGATCTCGGCGCCGACTGGGAGTGGGACGGCTCGCTCGACTTTCTGCGCGACGGCCGTGTCCTTAGCACGCTGGTCGAGGAGGCGCTGGAGCACTCTGGGAAGTTGGGTGACCTGCAGGACGACCACCGGGCTCACCCAGAGGCGTTGAATCGCGGCACCTTCGATCTGCTCTACCCGTCTCTCGCTGACATCGACCGCCGCTTCAAAGATTCCACCCCTGGTGCAGCGGGCAGTGGCGGGAGTGGGAGCCCATGCGGCGGTTCACTGGCGCAGAGCACGCAGCCCTTCGACCCGGTAAGCTACCTTTCGACCTTTAACCGCTCCCGACTGAGCCGCGACCGCCGTGGCGGCTTTCCCGCCTCGAAGGCGCTGAAGCTCATCGAGCAGCAGGGCCGCAACCTCGCCGCGGCAGAGCAGTGGGTGAACCGCCTTAACGGGATGTGCGAGCACTTTCTGGGCTGGAAGAAGGCAGCCCACAAGGGCGAGGTTTTTCTCGACTTCTGCAACTCCGACGCTCTCGTGCGTCCCCTGAACGCCGACGACAAGATGCTGCTCTACCGCCTGCACTGGCTGGCCGTCGCCCTCTACCGCACGGTAAAGGACCCGAGCATCATCCCTGCCCCACCACGGATGAGCTTCATTATCTGCCGCGACGACTTCACCGGCGTCCTTGATACGTCAGAGGAGGACAACGAGATTGGCCTGCTCGTCGCCACGAAGTGCAGCTGCCTGCCCCTCAACACGAAGCTGAGCGTCACAATGCTGAACTCCAACACGATCCAGCTGAGGCATCCGAAGCTGCACACCGGCCCCGAGACGGTGCCCTGCACGCTGGTGCAAGGGGAGACGTACGTCTACTACGACGACTACCGCGTCTTCATGCCCGTTTGGTGTGTGCTGCAGTATTACATAAGGAAGTACGATGGCATCCCGTGGCGCTTCGAGCCGAACCGGCAGGAGCGCGACCGCGAGAACCAGGTGCTCGGCAAGAGCGTGCTGAACCAGCGCATCCACGCCGACCCCAGCAGCAACGACTACGGGACGAGTGGCAGTGGTGCTGTCTTCGACCTCACGGTGCAGAGCTCGACGGTGCGGGGGGACCGGCAGAAAAAGGTGGACCAACAACCGGCCGCCACTCAGCGCACGCGACAGAACGCCGGCTCGGTGCTCAACTTGGGTGAGCTCGCCGCCTCCCCCAACTCGCGGCGATCGGTGTCGACATCGGCGGAGCGCTCCCCGCTGCCCGGTGCGGCCGCCGCGAAGAACGTCGCCTTCGCCACGGTGCGCCGCAACCGCGTCACCGCCGTCTCTGCAACCCTGCTGAGTGCCGAGGCGTCGCTGACGACGCCGACGGGGCCACTTCTCCCACCCCGCCCGCCCCTCTCCCCAGCGGCAACCGGAGCTGGAGCAGCAGCAGCAGCAGCCACTACCACCGGTGTTTCCACTTCACACGACAAGACGCTGCAGCTGGACCCGTCGTTGTCGGACACGGTTGAAGCACGCCGCGGCGACGCCAACGGGGACTGCGTCTCACGCGCGTCGGAAACGACAACCGACCTCGCCTCGCAAGAGATGACGAACTCGTCGAGTGCGATGACCTCCAGCTCTCCCGTGACACGAGAGGCCACCGGGCTGTCCTCCTCGATCCTGTGCAACACGCAGCTCTTCCCCACCACCGCCGCGAGCGCAGGGGCTGCAAACGCTGCTGCTGCTGCTGCCGGTGCTGCCGCTGGCGCCTCGATGCCCACCGCCTCCACCACGACAGCCGCGAGTGGCGACTTCGGTGACGCAAGCAACGAGTCCGGAGCGACCTACCGCCGATCAGAGCCCAAGTCGGCTGATGCCGCCTCTGAGAGGGAGGTGGTAGAGCGGGAGTATGTGGTGGGCCACGCCGCCGTGACAGCCTCGGCAGTTCTCACGCCCTCCTGCACAATCTCGTGCTCCCCCAGCTCGCAGGCCATGGTGACACGCGAGGCCTTTGTGTGGCCCAACGGCGACGCCGACGACTGCGAGGGCGAGGAGACGACGGAGGCGTCCACGATGATGCTGTACACCGAGAGCCGCCGCATTCTGCGCAACTTCACCGCGTCGGTCGTGCAGGAGTCGGAGCGCAACGGCATCGCCATCTTTTCGCACCACTTCCGTGTCTCGGGCGGACCGATCGGTAAAGGTGCCTTCGGTGCCGTGTACAAGGCTCTCAACCTCGACACGGGGCGTATCGTGGCCGTCAAGCAGTCTCGCGTCTCCTACGATGACAAGACGACGGACCTGAACTGGCGAGAGTTCCAGACGTGGTCGATGCTGCCGCTGCACGCCAACGTGATCATCTTCTACGGCGCCTCAAAAGAGGTGGACACGCATCAGCTGCTGCTCGTGATGGAGTACGCGAGCGGCGGCAGCATCGTGCAGCTCTACCGCCAGTTCCGCCCGATCCCAGAGCCGCTGTTCTACGACCACGCGTGTGGGATGGCGCGAGGCATCAAGCACCTGCACGACTACAACGTGATTCACGGCGATGTGAAGCCAGAGAACGTGCTGACTCGCTCCGACGGCAGCGTCGCCATCACCGACTTCGGCTGCAGCCGCTTCTCCATCGTCACCTCCGACAGCGACAGCTCCTCGCTGCGTCGGTCGCAGCGCGACAGCAGCTCGTGGCAGCTCTTCGGCACGGCCGCCTACATGGCGCCAGAGGTGATTCTGAACGAGCCGCACCTCAAGTCCGATGTGTGGGCCTACGCCTGCACCCTGATGCAGCTGTGGCTGGGCCGGTCGCCGTGGTCGGGCGTTGAGCGGCGCTTCTCCGCGCAGGACTCCATCCCGCTGATGTTCTACATCGCCAACGAGGACGTGGTGCCCTACACAGACGATCAGATCGAGAACACGCCGCGGTGGCTGCAGCGGATTGCGGAGCGCGCCTTTGAGCGGGAGGTAGAGAAGCGCTGCACGATGGCCGAGGTGCTGAGCATTCTGACCGAGTACAGCCGGGCGTACATTCAGTAATGTGGGAGGATGCGGGGTTAGAGAGGATGGATGGGTGGCAAAAGTGTCGGGAAAATAGATTTTCCTTTTACCCAATGTACGTGTCCGTATGTGTGTGTGTGTGTCTGTGGATGAGCGTTGCGGGGCTGTGATTGATATTTTCGTGTTCACAGCCTTTGTTTAGACGCTCTCTCTCTTTCGTTAAGTGAAAGGTGTCCTTCCCCCTCTCGCTGAAAGAGTGTGGGCGAAATGTATATGAAATAGTTCTTCTTTCTGTTTTGTTAACCTGTGCTTTTTTTTTTACTTCAAAGTTCATGTTTTGGTACTGCAGCGTTTCGTTGACGAGAAGGTGTGTGCTGTTCCGCAACAACGACTTTCTTTTTTGTTCATTTACCTTGCTAAACTCTCTGAGGAGAAAAAAACCTTGTTTTTTGTGATAGACTCGTTTGCGTCTAGTCTCGTTGCGTTTACCTTCTTTCCGTTCTCTCTCTTCGAACTCTCTTTATCCCCTTCCCACACGCGCGAAGCGATGGAGCGTTGCACGCTTTGGCTGTATGCCACAGCGGCACTTGCAAGAAAATGAAAAAAAAAAAGGGGAATGATCGTCGTGTGTGCGCAGTTTTGATCGAGGCTTGGCAGGCGTCGCCTCCTCCTCTTCCGAGACTGCATGGATGGACAGCAGTATGAAGAGAGTGTCTTGCCTGTGTGTGTTTGAAGCGTTAAGTAGCGCTCCGGAGCCTCATCAGAAGCGCTGGGTGAGATGGCCAGCACAAGGCTTCTGTCACGTGTTAGTAGTGGTGGTGTACTTGTGTCTCTTGTTTTATGATCTCCAACACTTACACCACCTTTTCTGTATGCGCCACTCTCGCTCTCTTCGATCTTCTGTCTTTCTCCACCGAGTTCAGCGTACCCTCTCACACTTACAAACACGCGCGCTTCCAGACTCCCCTTTGCAGCTTTGCAAGAAATCCATAAAAGTGTGAATCTGTCATGGGGCTTGATATCCTCGAAATCGACACGACCACGCCGCATCCCGGCGTCTCCATCGACGGCAGCGTCGCTCAGCGCGAGACGAACGGCGGTTGGGTGACGCTGCGCTCCAAGGTCCCGCTCTCGGCCGCCAACCACCAGTGGGCGGTGCGGGTGCTAGACCAGGGCGAGGGCGGCGACGGCTCCGGGCTCATGGTCGGTCTCCTTCCCCAGCTGAACTCGTCTCTTGCCAACGCGACAGGCAGCAAGTATATCTCGGAGCTGGGCGGTTGGTGTCTCTCCAGGGCTGGGGACACCTACGGTACGTGGAAGTGCGATCGTTTTGCCTACTCAACTGGCTGTGTCGTGGAGTTTGACTGGGATGCCGCGACGAGCACGCTGTACATGGTGAGTGGCAACAAGAAGGGCACGGGCCACATTCCAGCGCTGAAGGAGAGCGACCTGGTCTACCCAGCCGTCTCGATGTACTATTTAAACCAGAAGGTCGCTTTTGTGTAAAGTTGACTTTTGTTTTGTCTTGTGATGATGGAGGCACATACCATCGACAAGATCTGCTGTTCCAATTGAAAAACAAACAAACCAAAAAAAAAAGAAAAAAGAAACTCACACAAAGCAACGAAGCTAAACACAAGCGCAAAAAAGAGGTATGGTTTTTTTATCTTGAAACGGTTGCGTCTTGGAAGGCGAGGTGCTGTAACGCACCGCGTTGGCAGAAGTCATGCCCCCACACTCAGAAAGACCCAAACAAGCGATGTGGTGTTGCTTTTAGAATTTGTTCTTGTGCACTTGCTCAAGCTGGAGAGAAAAAAAAAACGCATGATGTAGTAGGTGAAAAAAGCTCATCTGACATTTCGCTGTCCGATCTTTTCTTTCCTCTTTCCACCCCTCCTTCCTCTTTGTGCTCTCTCTCTTCCCCCTTTCCTTCGTTACCTGTTCTCTCGTACTGCGAGAAGAGTGTGGCGCACTTCCTCACTGACTGAGTTCGTGGTAGCACGTCCACCGGTGAGGCCCGCAACTTGCAGCGTTCTCTTCTGACTTTTTGGCCTGGGCCGCCACCGGAGCGACGCCGTTGCGCGTCCCTCACAAAAGCAGGCAAACATAGAAAATTGTTTTGCGTTCTCACCTCATTCGATCTTCGTTTTTTACGGTCTCCGTTTTTCCTCCTCTTTAACTTGTGTCCGTCTTTTGTTTTGTTTTCTTTTCTCCCCTCTCTTCTCCGTCGCCCTTCACCACACCAAAGGCACCAACAAAAGTTACATACGCGCGTCGCTTCCCTCGTCTCTCTCTCTCATTTTCACTATTCCCTTTTTCTGCTGTGCAGTGTTCTGCTGCCCACTATTTTTTCTTCTTATTCTCTTCTTTAAAGTCTCCGTCTCTTTCCTCTGTGCTTTCACCGCGTTTCTTCTCTTGTCCTTCCGCTCTCTCACCGACTCAAACAAAACAAAAAAAAACCCCGACGAATTTTACGCATCCAATCTTCCGCCTTCTTCCATGAAGGGTCAAGGGGTGCGAACTAACCTGCCCCGCAGCCCCTCTGCGCAGCCTCCCCTCGTGGAGGTGGCTGTGACGGAGCGGGCGGCACACGCCTGGCCGGACTGGGAGCTCTTCTCTCCCCACCCCTGCCCTGCCGTCGACAACGCTGGCAAGTCAGCCACCGATGCGGACACCACAGCGGACGCGACGTCTTCAGAGCCGGGGCAGGCGCTGCAGCATGCAGACTCCAGCGCCTCTTTTCGCAGCGACCGCCGCCTCTACCAGAAGCGGACGGGCCCGCAAATCAGCACGGTGGCGTTGTTTGCCTGTGTGATGTGCTTTGGCGTGTGCCTGGTGGGCATCTTCGGGTTTACGCCCATTTACCTCATCGGCTTCCGCGACGTCTCGGCCGCCGTGCACGTGGCGCAGACGGAGGCGATGGCAAGCATGGTGGCCTCCGCCTCGACCTCGCTGAGTCGACTGCCCAACATCATGAAGCTCGTGCTGGCGTCCTTCATGACCTCCTTCCAGGGGGAGGTGAGGCACCGCCCACTGAACAGCACCGAGGCGATCTTCTTTCTCTCCAACGTCATTCTGCAGGAGAGCTACCGCGAGTTCGTGTCCTTCATTCTCGGCGCCCACACCACGGAGGGGCGGGAGTGGCTTGCTGGGGTGTCGGTGCGGGCCGACGCGCTGACGGCCGCCACAGCGACAGGGAGCGACACCATACGTCTCTACGCCTTGGACGCGGAGAGGCACACCATCCAGGAGCCGCGGCGGCTCGTGGTAGACTTCAACATCACCGTCAAGGACTACGTGGCGGAGCGTCTGCGCAGCGGCAGGTGCCGCAAGGAGCCGTGCGATGCCAAGCCGGTCGCCTTCTTTCCCGAGGTGCTGTCGGACGTGCAGGACACGGTGCTCGTGCCGAACGAGGTGTGGGTGCCGTGGAATTACAGCGACCGCTACGCCTTCTTCACGCTCATGGTGCCGCTGCGGCTGCGGTCTGCCAGCGGCGACTGCGCCGCGTTCATTGAAGGGGGGCTGCGCAGTGCCCACATCGCCCGCATCGTGCACGACCACTTCCGCCACGCCATTCGTCAACACGGCTGCTACATGCTGGTGGACTTCCATCAGGATCTGGTGGTGATCAACTCATGGAACCAGTCACTGATCGATCCGGGCTACCCCGAGTCCGACTACGACCCCTTCCGTGTTGCAGACATTGCAGATTCCCTCATGCGGGCCGGCGTTGCCGCGCTGTGGGCACACAAAGGGCAGCGCAGCGTTGCGGAGACGATCCTCGACGTGGAGCAGGAGGCGCTCGCGTTCATGTACAAGGGGACGCAGGCGGTGCTGCGTGCGTCCTCTATTCGCGCACCATTTGGACTCGATCTCGTCTTTCTCTCCGTCACCATCCAGCGCGACTTCTTCACGAGCATCGACTCCACGCTGAGTGCGCTCTCCTACACAATGCTGCTGGCCGTGGTTGCCACCGCGATTGTGTCGTACGTCGTGGCCGTCTATCTGCGCCGCGCTATCCAGCAGCTGACGACAGCGCTGCGAGCTTCATCGAAGCTTCAGTTTCATTCGACAACCGGGACGAACAGTTCGCCCTACTCTCGCATTAGAGAGCTGGAGGACGTGCAGGCGGCCTACGCAAGGGTGCAGCGCGACCTGATGACGCTCAAGACGGTGCTGCCGTGCTCGCTACTCGTGCCGGAGGACGCCGTGGTGAGCGACTCGGACGACGAGGTGGTGAGCCGGCTCGCCTCCGCACACGCGTCTGACATGGCTAGCTCGCCGTACCACAACGGAAGCGAAGGCAACGAGCAACACCTGTTTGGCAGTAGGGCCGATGCCGACGACACCGGTGGCGCCGCTGCTGCCACTGCTGCCACCGAGGCCAATAGGCGCAGCGACTCGCTGAACTTCAGCGGTGGTGTGCAGCGCGACCACGAGCAGTCCGGTCGTGTCTCGCGGCAGTGGCAGCAAAGCGTGGTGCTCAACACCAAGGTTTTCAACGAGAAGGTGAATGTGTTCCACCGCCGCTACTGCACCATGGTGTGGATCTCGCACTACTACCCTACCTCGGTGGATGAGAAGCAGCTCGACACCTTCTTCAAGATTGTCTACGCCGCTGCCATGGAGTTCAAGGGCTGCATTCAGTCTCTCCGGCCCGACTACGTCGTCGTCACCTTTAACGCTCACACGCCCCTCCCGATGCATGCGAAGCTGGCCTGCGATTTAGCGCTGGCGATCCGAAAGCGCATGCCCCCCGCCATCGCCGACCGCTTCACCACGGTGGTGGACACGAACAACTTTCTTGTCGGCACGTGCGGCAGCGAGACGGGCCTCAAGAGCCGCTCCGTGTTTGACGTCATGCACTTCTACTGCATCGACAAGGTGCTGCGCTCCAAGGGCTATCACCAGGTGGTGGTGACACAGTCGACGGCCAAGCACCTGGAGTACCACGTGACGGTGCCGCTCGACGTCGTCTCCATCCCGTTTTACGAGGTGCCCTTCACTCTGTACGAGCTGCGGGACGCCAGCACCGGTGACGTGGCAGCAATGCAGCGCACCGCCGAGCTCTTCCGCAGCGGCTTCCAGCGCATGCGTGTCGGCGACTACGTCAACGCACTGCGCTCCTTCACGCGTGTGTCGCCAGCCGATGTTGCAGCGCAACGGCTGAAGCTGGTGTGCATGAAGAACATTCGCGAAGGCAACAAGGGTCACTACCTGCACCGTGTGCGGATGCTGAAGCTGCGCATTCTGTCCCGCGTCGTGGGCCTCCGCAACACCTCGAACCTCCACCTGTTCGCGGTGCGGATTTGGGTGCAGAGTCAGGTCGGTGGCTTCTTCCGGCCCGGCCCCTTCACCCGACCGCTGCAGAGCGAGGCGAGAGACTCGTCGCCCAACGACCACGAGGATGGCGCTGGTTCGCGAGAGGAGCGGCGCGACCGACGTGCCACTGCTGCTAATGCTGCTAATGCTGGTGCTGGCGGTGGTGAAGGCGCTGCCGCATCGCTGGCGCGTCTCTCCTCGCAGCCGTCGCCGTCCTCGGACCGCTTCATGCGGCAGTGGGCGGTGGACGCGACGCTGGAGGGCAGCCGCAGCAACGCGGCGAGCTCCGAGGAGGACGGCGGGGCGCTGATCGAGTGGGTCGACTTCCCCTCTGCCTCTGACACCGACGACGTCGAGGCAGAAGGGGAGTCGGCGGCGGGCAGGCTGGCGTCCCCGACGGCGGCGGCGGCGGACATGATCCCGCTCTGCCTGGTGGACAGCAACGGCGAGAAGTGGAACCGGGCACTGAAGGCCGATCACGCCGGACACGCCAGCACTGTGTACCAAGCGATGGCCGACCATGGCCTTCAGGTTGCCATCAAGTTTCTGCCCAAGAAGAGCCGCAGCATCCCTGAGGCGCGCCTCTACAACGAGATTGGCGTCATGGCGAAGCTGAAGCACCTCAACATCGTGCAGTACATCTCCTACGTGCAGACAGGTGCGCACATCGGCATCGTGATGGAGTACGCCCCTGGAGGGTCGCTGCGCGGCATCATCGACGGCTTCGGCGCGCTGCCCGAGTCGCTGGTGCGGCGTTACATGGTGGACATCCTGCACGGCCTCGCCTACCTCCACCGCGGCGGCATCACCCACGGCGATGTGAAGCCACACAACATTCTGCTTGGGTCCGATGGTGTGTGCAAGCTCTCCGACTTCGGCTCCACCGTGTGCGAGGCGGCCGACCTCGCGCGGTCGAACGGCATGCTTGAGTTCCGTGGGACGGCGGTGTACACCTCGCCTGAAGTCGCCTCAGGGCAGCTGCCGACCGCCGCCTCGGATATCTACTCGCTGGGCATCTCTTTCCTGGAGATGCTCATTGGCCGGCTACCGTGGCGCTGGGCCGACGCCAAGGCCCACACGCGGCAGGACGACTGCATGACGATGCGCGAGGTCGCGTTTGTGCAGTCGGTCGGCCGCGGCGCCATCACGCCGGTCGTGCCGCGGCAGCTATCAATGGCGGCGCGCGAGTTTGCGCATGCGTGCTGCCGCCCTTCTCCGGCAGATCGGCCCACAGTATCGGAGCTTCTCTCCTTTCGATTTGCTCTGTAGCAAGCTGGCTCTATGCAAGCTTCCTTTCTGTGTGTTGTGCGCCTCTTTCTTCCCTTGTGCTTGCTCGTCTTTTTCTTTCTCTGCTGTGGTGCTGTGTGTAAACCTGATCGCATGCCAGCGAGCAACAGCGCGCTCTGTTCTTTTTGTTTTAGTTTGTTTTCATCAATGACGCCGCCCTATCGTGCGGAGCGAACGTGCTTTTCATCCACCGACGCTGCGTTTCGGTTCAGACTGTCAAAAAAGATAATCATATTTTGCAACAGCGACGGCGGGCGACAGTTTCTCCCGTTGTGTGTGCTGTATGATCAAGAGACAAAGAAGCGAGAAAGGGAATTGGTGCTGGAAAAGAAGTGACACCGACACACACACACACACACCCACGCTCAACAGTGGTTGGAGGTGTTCCGCTAGAGTCTGCAGCGGGTGACATACCTATCCGTACCTTTTTTTTTTCCTCCTCTCTCACACTGCCATACCCTGATCGTCACTCCACAAACACGATACAGAGGACCAATAAGTGGAGGTTGGCCCACTGCTCCGAGCAGATGCGCATCCACAACGCCCCATTACGGTTGCCATCTTTGCTCTTTTTTTTGGCAGCGTGCCCCACATCGGCACACACCCACTCACACACAGACGCACGTTCATAGGCAGAAACAGAACCAGAGCGCAATCTCAGATTACTCAGAGGAGTCAGTCACGTAGCCCACATACGGCAGTCTGTGAAGGTCCTCTTTCTTGCCACTTTCTTTCATGCCCTACGTGTCAGAGGATCTCTCGCGGCTCTTGGCAGATCCACAGCAGCACCCCATCGTTCTTATCTCCACAAGCTCCTCCAGTGCTGCCACCGTCCTCTACCGCCTTCTGCCCGCCGTGGTGTGTCACGCCTACGCCCCCTCTCCCTCCTTTTCCGATCCAGCGAGGCGGCCAGCAGCGGTGCGGCTCGTCTCCTTTGATGGTGCGCTGCGGGGGCCGGCCCGGTGCGCACTGGAGGGTGCCTTTGTGGACGTGCTGAGCGCCACTCCCCACCCGCCGCCGACGTCACGGGCTGCAGAGAGGGAGAAAGACGATGAAACGCCTGACGCCACGTCGGAGGAGGATGAAACGCCTGACGCCACGTCGGAAGAGGATGCGGAGGAGGTTGTGGAGGAGGAGGTGCGCCGCAATCGCACGCGTGCCTTCACGGACCACCTTCTCTCGCACATCTTTCGCAAATCGACGCGTTTTTTTGCCGAGGAGGTTTCGCCGACTGAGGACACTGACGGCGACGCAAGCAGCTCTGCAGAAAATGCAGAAGGAGATGGTGCATGTGCGGAGGATACAGGGCACTCGGATTGGGTGCACTGGGTGGTGCCGCTGGCGGTAAGCGACGACGTGAATCAGCTACGTGCGGCGTTGCGCGCGTGGCGGAGGCTTCTATGTGGCCACGTACGCGGCGAGACGGCCGCTTTGATTCTGTTCATGCTCCGACACGGCGTTGACCAGGCGGAGATGCTGGGTGTACCGTGGGGCTTTCTTAATAGCAGTCACCCTGGAGGGTCAACCGCGGTGTTCCCGACTGGCGCGCCGGTGTCGGGCTCTGCGTTTTGGGCGACGCTCGGCGAGAGCTCGACTCTATCGACCGAGCTGCGCAAGGCGTTGCGGCACTCTTCAGCATCGCAGCCACTATTTTCGCACGCGGTAGACGACGAGGCGACGTACGTTCACCTTCGTCTCCCCTGCTGCTGCTACTGGCGGTTCAGTGGCTGCGGGGGGACTGGTGGGGCGTCCGCGATCGAGGAGACTGTGAAGGTGGTGCGGCGGAGCCTAACTTCCCACGAGCGCATGCGCACGGCCGCCGCCAAAGGAGCGCAGTGTCCGAGAAGGTTTAAAATATTGGCTTCTAGTGTCTATCCGGCACCAGTGCCGAGCTGGCAGTGGCTCTTGTCCTCTGACGGTGCAGCCACGTTTTCAGGACTAGGTGCGGCGAAAACACCGCACAGCGCGGGTGCGACGGCGCCGGTCTTCCCGTACATTCTCACCGCAAACGAGGAGGAGCGGCGTGTGGAGCTGATGCGGGCGGTGCGGCGCAACAGGGTGAGTGCGGCAGCGTTGCGTCTGATGCGTGCTGCGGCAGTGTTGAGAACAGGGACATCGGCTGGTGGTGATGTTCATGCCGTTCCGCAGCCGCGCCTCTACGCACCCATCGTCGCTGACGGCGGCTCTCCGCTGACGGTGGATGGGTGTCTCAGCGACATCTTTGTGCTCGAGTTTACCCACGAGGCGGCGACGGGAAACACGTGGATGCAGTGGGTGCGGTGGCTCCGCACGCACGCCCCCTCATGCGAGAAATCAAGAGGACAGCGGGCACGGCACCGCGCCTCTATGGGACTCGTCAGGGCAACCGACGACTACACGGCCAGCCCTCTGCCAAGCCGGTCGACCGCTGCTGCGCTCTTGCGGGCGGTGCAGGCCTACCTGCGCAGTGCCGGCCGCGGACGTGGAGTGCTGACGTGGCCGCTGCTCGACCCCGCTGAGAGCCACCGGCGCCTGCGCGTTGCCTTCGCTTTCACCTACGAGTTCAGCAACAACCCCTTTGCCATGCTAGCAGCCGCGGATGCGGCGCGGCAGCAGCTTCCCGATGTGAGCCTTGCCACGCACCTCACGGCGCTGCTGAAGCACATGCGGTCTTTTGGGTGGGTGCTCGTGTGGCAGGAGGACCACCGCCGCTGGCCGACCGCCGTGGCCCCGCCGTGTCTTTCCACAGCGGCAAGGCCGGCGTCGTCTCACCGCTTTGATGCCGACCCGGCGTGGGTGGCGGCCAACAAGATAGCAGGGCTGCCGGCGCGGGTGGCGGCGAAGCTTGAGGCGTGGCGGCGCGACCAGGTGCGGCAGCAGAACATCCGTTACGACCTCGATGCAGCGGGCGGTGGCGTCGGGTGGGCCGGACCCACCTCGCTGGATGCCGCTGTGAAAGTTGGGCAGGCCGAGAGAGCGGCCCGCGTCTTCCACAACCCATTTCACCCCTCCCCCTACACGAGCCTGGAGGTGTGGGAGGCCGGCCTCGTGTCGGAGCAGGCGGGAGTGTATCTCTGGGAGGGCCAGACGGTTTTCCTGAACGGCGGGCGGTGCGGAACGATTGTCGATTTTAGGCCGCCACCAGCGCAACTCTTGAGACCGTGGACGTCGCAGCCGACAAGGGAAATGCGGAAGGAGTGGCGGCTGCGGCAGCGACAGCACGCAGCCTTTCTGCGCTACTACCGGTGGCGGCGGCAGCTCATTCAGAGCGATACGCACACGCATTACCGCGCCGCTGCTGTGGCGGCTTTGCCATCTCACGTCACGCAGCGCGAGCACGATCTCTTTCCTGTAGTCCGCCTCTGGCCCCTCTCCACCAAGGCCCCTCAGAAGGAGGTGCTCGTCCACGTGCTGCCGACCGTCGTCTCGAGGCTTGCCATAAAGTACCCGAGCTACTGCGCAATTTCGATCGCTCAGCAGCGGCAGTGGTTGGCGACGCACCCAGAATCCTGTCGCCGCTACACTGGTCCTTCGTGGCCGCTGCGGAATGAGTGGTGGACGCTGTCGAGGTCGGCAGGCGCGGGCGGCGCGGATGGGCTCACGGTGCTCTCCCTACCGCTCTCGCCTCATCGCGTTGAGACGTGCGCTTCCTTCTTTGCGGCGCACGCACTGGAGGCCGCGCAGCACCCAGTGGCCTCCTCCTCGCTGCCGCCGAACTGGATGTCTTCTGTTGGCCGCACCAATGCAGCGGCGACGGACGCACTCAACAAGGCCTGGGCACAGCTGCACCGTGATACCAGCCGAGGCAGTGGCGCGGCGCTTCGTGCCCCGCTTGTGTTTGACCGGGCGACTCGGATGGTGTCTTTTGGCCACATTCGCTGGCCTTACTTTTTCGCGCAGATGGCGAAGCGATTCCCATTTCTTGCTCGGCCGTGATGCGCCGACGTCGGCTACGAAACGAAGAGAGGCGCAACTGCTTTTTTTTTTTTTGGTGTTTTGGTCGTTCTGGACACGCAGTGTATTCCTGCTTACTGCTCTCCTGTGCATTTCCGCTCTTTTTTCCCTGCTACGGTTTTTTTTTTCCACAACACAATTGTATTGAGGCACGATCCAATGTGCCCAAAAGTTTCGTCTTTCAACGTCTTCGCACAGAAAAGTAAAAGAAAAGAAAAAAACTTAATTTAGTATGAAAAGAAAAAAAGAGTCTATTTTTGCACTCCGGCGTCTCCTACCTTCATGTGCTCCGCTTTAGGCTCCTTTTGGCGTTCTTCATCTTCTGCGAGTGCATGCACTGCTAGCGGACAACGGCATTCTCGACGTTGTCGCTGGCCTGCCACGCTGCATCTTTTTATGTATGTATTTCCGCTGCTCTCAACACTACTCTCGCTATTCTTATAATTCTCTTTTTTTTTTTGCTTGGCTCTTTGTTTATTGTTTCGACCGCTCCACACCTTCCTCTGCCCTCTCTCTCTCTCTTTCTCTTCCTCTCTGTCAGGAGCAATTCTCCGACTTACGAAGTCTCTCCCACCTTTCTTGCCTTCGCTTTTCTGCGCGCCTGCTACAATTATTACATGTCCTTGGCTACTTGACCTCATTTCTCTCTTTTACTCTCACCCGCGGCCTCCACTGCACAGATCAGTTGGACCACGAAGCGGCATCAATAGCTACCATAAAAAAAGAAAAAGGAAAACAAAACGTTCACAACTTGTTTTCGCTTTTTTTTTTCCCCTCTCCCTATTCTGATCTAGACTCGTTGCGGTGAGGCGGAGAAACAAGAAAAAAAAACAAGAAGAAAAAGAACGAAGGTATATCGCTCTTCGCCCTTTTTATTCTTTGTTCCCTCTCTCCCTCTCGTATCTACAAAATCTACACACATCGAGGTCTCCGGCAAGCAACGCAGAAAGCAGCTTGCTCACACTTGGCAAATCCAGGCCCTCGCCTCCTCGCCACTGCACAGGCAAACATAAATTCGAGAGCACAACCGACTCTTGTGACCTAAAGTTGAGATCACCGCTGCAGTTTCCGATCACTGCAACTCTGACCTCTTCTTTCCGGCGCCGACTCGACTGCCGCTCTCGTCCTTTTTGTCTTTCTTCTCTCTTTCTCTCTCGTAACTTAAAAGCTCTTTAATCTCGCTTCTCTAGCTCTTTTTTTTTTCTTTCCTCGCTCTCTGTGTGCTCTTCTGGTGTTTTTGCACGGCTCTCTTGTAAAGCTTTTTTATTTTGTGTTCTTCAGCGTGTTTGTGAGCAACTCCTTGTGTGTTTTTATTTTTTCTACTCTTCTTTTCCAAACACTTCCGCTATCCCAATTATTACATTTTTTTTCTCAGCCGTTATAAAGAAAGACAAAGAAAAGCTCTTTCCGAGTCACGTTTTTTTTTTTGGTAGTCTTTTCTTTGTCGAATCAGTACCAAAAAAATAGGAGAAACGGTGCTGCATTGACCGAGATTTTCTACTCTACTCTCTTCTTTCTCGTCTAGAGCTGACCCTCACTTTTCCTCGCTACGTTTCATCGCTCTCCCCCTTCTTTTTTTCTCTCTTGCCTCTCACTCACTGCATTAACTCGTGACGAGCCAACCGATAAATCTGCTTGTTTGTGCCCGTCTACCTGACCGCCTGTTCTCGCTTCTCATATTTCAGTTGTTTGGAAATTGCACTCTTGTAAAACACTAAAAAACAAGACTGTAAAAGTAGCAAGAAACAGAAGCTGTGTTCACGTGTAGCAAAAAAAAAAAAAATAAAGGTCATCCTCTTCAGTGTCTTGACGCTGTGCACCTCCGCGAAGAGGCGTACCCGTTTTACAATTGACGCGTGTGATCGAAAAGGCCGACCTGCAAAAGAAAAAAAAGGAAGAAAGACATTATTAACATAAAAAAAGACTTGTTTTTTTCTGTTGTATTTGTCGCTTTTATTTCTGGTGTTCGTGCTGTTTTTTTTTTCCCCGCCGCACATCATCTCGTGCGCAGACACATAGCAGCAACGAACAGGGCGAGATAACTTCACTACCCCCTGAGAGAAGGCGGCTTTTTTTTTTGTACTTCTTTTCTATACCCTGCCACCTTTCTCTTTGTCCGTAGTGCACGTCACTTTTTGTTGTTGTTGACACATCTATTCTCCCCTTTTCCCAGCAGCCCGCCTTTTTTGTGCGCGTTTGCCTGCGTGTGTGTGTGTGTGAGGTCAGGACGGCGGTCGCCCGTTTACTTTCTCCACGTTTCTACGTTCCGGTAACTTCTCTCTTTTCTTTTGTTTAATTGCCTACTGAGCTCTTTTTCGTGCTCTGTATTGAAGAGTTGCAGCTTTCCCCACTTCTTCTCACTTTTTTTTCTCCTTCTTGCTTTTTTTTTTTCACCTTGGGAAAGTCTGCTACTCGTACATAGTCCCCTATACACCTGTTTTCCTTTTTATTTTTTCTCTTCTTTTTGTGCGATAGAGCGTACATTCGTGTCTTTCCCGTTGTTTTGCTTCCGCTCTCTTTGCTGCATCTCTCCGGCTTCTCAAACAAATTTAGTGTGTGTGGTAAGCTGCTATTCCTTTCGATCCCCCCTCTCCATCGCCTTCGACGTTGCCCTAGAAAGCAACAAGATCAAAGCAAAGACTGGAATACCTACCTCTACACGTTTTTCTCTTCTGTTTCTTCTTTGTGCTGTTATACACTGTTGTCTGCTTCTTTTCTAGTTTTTTTCATCCCGCTTTAGCCTTCTCTTTCTTTCTCTTTCTGATTTTGTTACAGCGCGGCTCCAAACGCCAACCTTTTTTTCCCACCTTTTTGCGCCACCTTTGTCTTGTGCACTGCCTGTAAGCGTTTACTGCTTGACACACTACTGTTTTCTTAAGCGCCTCTCTCACATTTTTGGTCGCTTGTGCGTCCAAAACATCGTTAAGAACAACAGCAGCAGAGAAGCGCAGGTTCAAGCCGATCCACCATGCCGAACCGAGGCAACAACCGGCCGGACATCATCATCGATGGCAAGCGGCCCTGCAGCAGCAGCAGCAGCAACGGCGACGACGGTGTGACGTCGCACGCGAACGAGATCCTGTCGCCGAACACCGTCGCAGCCTCCACCGGCGTCTCAACACCGGCCACCGTGCCGGAGGAGTTAGTTGACGACCGCCCCGCAGTGCCGCCGTCGGTGTCGCGCCTCACCGCCTCGCACGCGCAGACCCGCGGCGCTGCCACCGCTGCCGCTGCTGCCGCTGGCGCTGGCGGTGCCGGCAGCGTGTGGTACGACCCCACCGCGACCACCTTTGCCACGGAGCAGCACTCCGTCGTGCGGGTGCTGCACACCGGCGGCGACCAGCACGCCCACACGCCGACAGGCAATAACACGCGCCTGTCGCACTCCGCCTCGCAGGGTGCCGACCGCTCGTTGCTGAATCTCCACCAGAGCCACCTCAACAACACCTTCTCGAACCAGGGGACGGCGTCGACAACGGTGCGCAACACGACGCTGCCGGCCTACATCCAGTCCGGCTTTAACACCAGCAACGGCGGCAACAGCATTAGCCTCTCCAAGTCCCTCAAGAAGCCGCAGGGCGACGACGACGACTCCGAGGCCGGCGACTTCGCCGATGACCGGCGCCTGATGGTGCGCAACCCACTGAAGGCCGGCGCGGGGCGGTCCAGCCGCTTCAGCAGCACGTCGGACTCGGAGATGGACCACGCCGAGGTGCCGGCCGAGGTGCTCGCGATCCCCACGACAGGGGACCGCAAGAACAGCATGGAGAACTTGAACCGCGCTGATGGCGCCTTCGTCATGGGCGCCGACTGCGCCGCGCAGGGGCTGATGGCCGAGCTCGAGGAGGGCCCGGAGGACGACAAGCGGCTGAGTCTCATCGAGGTTCACTCGCTCGACTCCGAGGACGAGCCCTCGACGACGGAGGAGCGGGAGCCACACGTGTGCTGCACCTTCTCGAGTCTCCCCGCGGTCGCCTTCATCATGTGTGTCGGCGCCGTCGTGGTGGGTCTGCTCGGCTTCCTACCCTTCTACTTCGTCGGCGTGCAGTCCAACTCTCTCACCACGGGCTACCTGCTGAGCGAGGCGATGAAGGGTGTCGCCTCCATCACGCAGAACAGCCTGGCGATGCTGCCGGCCTTTGTGCACATCGTCACCTTCAACTACATCAAGACGCAGATCACGACGCTGAACGAGACAAACTTGCCCTCCGACCCGGAGCAGCTGCTGACGTCGCTGCTGACGGTGCTGACCCGCTTTAACCAGTCCATCTTCTACATCCGCTTCGTCTACGAGGGCGGGCTCTACACCAACGCTGGTTACACGGAGGACTACAAGAAGGTGTTCGGCGGTTACTCGAGCACGTCCACCACGATCCCGCTCAACCAGGTCTACGAGGGCAACGTGTCCTTTGTGCAGAAGGACAACGGCGCCTACAACACGATCCGCAACTTCAACTTCACGCGCGAGATTACGATGGCGGGCGGCCCGATGGAACAGATCGTCAAGCCGTGGGTGCAGAACACAACGAACAACACTCGCTGGCTGCTCGCCTCGGACAACGAGACGTCGACCTACTTCAACTTCGTCATGCCCTTCAGCGTGGACGGCGTGCTGGGCTACTGCGAGGCCGGCTCGAGCTCGGACACCGTCATTGGTGAGACAACGACGCTCGTCCCGTTTCTCCGCGAGCACGGCCGCATCTTTCTCATCGACAACACCCGCAACATTCTCGTCGGCAACAGCTGGAACCAGAGCCTGCAGACGGTCACCACGGACCCGGTGACGAACCAGTCCGTCTTTGTCCCGACCAAGATCTCCGACATCAACGAGGGCATCATCCAAGCCGCCATGAAAGAGGTAACGGCGCTCGGTGGCCTGACGGAGGTGATGAAGGACGGCACGAAGCTCGTCCCGTTCCGCTTCGACGGCGCCGACGCGTCGCTGAACCTGACCCGTGTGTCCGACTCGTACGGCCTCGACCTCATTCTCGGCGTCGTCGTGGTGCGCGCTGACTTTGAGAAAGCCTTCTCGACTGCCCGGACGGCGGTGATTGCGGTGACGGTGGTGGTGGTGGTCATCGCCGCCGTCGTGGCTGTCGTTATTGCGTGGTTTGTTGTGCGCGAGATGAAGCGGCTCATTCCGCAGCTCATCCGTGCCTCCAACCTTGAGGTGTCCCGCGGCGATGACAAGGACCACCGCGTGCACGGCTGGCTGGCCTACATCACGGAGATTCGCGGCATCCACGAGGCCTTCGTGCGCGTCGAGAAGAGTCTGCGCGAGATGCGCACCTTCGTGCCGGCCGCTGTCATGACGCAGGCGACGTCCGACGGCTCGCGCAGCGACGTCGAGTTCGGCGACGGCAAGACGCGCCGTGTCCGCACGCGCTTCAACGCCAACATTGTGAAGGACAACACGAACGAGTTCGCTCGCGTGGATGTGGCGATGGTGCTTGTGGATGTGCACCGGGCGATGGACACCAGCGAGGCACGCTCTATCATGGACATCATCTCGCAGCACGCCGAGCAGCACACCGGCTTCATCGAGTCGGTCAGCTCCAGCAGCTTCTTTGTCAACTTCGGCACCCAGTCGCAGAACCCGCTCGTGGTGTCGAAGATCTGCAACTTTGCGCTAGAGGTGTACAGCGCGGTGCCCGATCAGCTGCGCAACCACGTCGTCTGCTTCGCTGTGCGCATGCCGTTCCTCGTTGGCACATGCGGCGCCAAGCACAGCAAGGCACGTGTTGTCTTTGACACGCAGAAGATGCTCGACATCTCGAAGGTGCTGTGGGACATTGGCTGCCACGTCGCGTCGACCACGGACACGCTCTCGCACTTCGCGACGAGCAGCTCGCAGATCCCGTGGTACCGCATCGACTGTGTGCGCTTCCCCGACGAGGTGTCGCAGGTGACCCTGTGCGAGCTGCGCGAGGCGTGTGCGCCGCTGATGGACAACGTGAACATGCCCAAGAAGATGGGCGACGGGCTGTCAAAGATGTGCAAGGGCGAGTACAAGGAGGCGATGCAAATTTTTGACTCGGCTCACAGCGACAACGTGCAGCTGAAGCGGCTGCGGCAGATCTGCCTCGACCGCGTCTCCACTGGCGACACAAGCAAGTACATTCACCTTATCCAGGATGTCTACGCACTCGACGTGGCGGAGAGCAGCACGGATGAGAACGCCAACGCCGACCCGCCGGCCTTCGTCGATGCGCGCCACGCGCCGTCCTCCCCCAACTGCGGCGACGCGGGCGAGACGCGCGACCCGCTGGCCGATGCCCCGATGTTCTCCAAGAGCTTCCTTGGCACGGCGTCGATTCTCGCCCCGCCGCTCATGGCGCAGCTCATCAACGACGCGCCGAATCCAGCAGCGCGGCAGACAGCAACAGCGACAGCGGCAGCTGCGCCCGCCGTGGCGGGGCAGACGGGCGGCGAGATGATGGAGCCGTCGCGGCTGACGGAGAAGGAGGTGGACAAGGCGATGGGGCCGCGGCCGCAGCTCGGCGCGGGTGCCGTCAACGGCAGCCCCGGGCTTCCGCCGATGCCGCCGAAGGCTGCGGGGGTGGTCGGGGCGACGGCCAGCATGCCGGGCAGCGCCTCTCCGTGGGCCGCCAACGGCAACGGTGGCGGCTCCCACGCCGGGGCGGGCTCGCACGTGCACGACCAGACAGACGCCCTCTCCTTCCTCACGGGTGCCTTCGTCTTCGACTCCTCGGTGGGCTCGGCGGATGCGATCGGCGCCGTGGTGCCGGGCTCGGCTGATGAGCCGCAGGTGGTGCGGGACGTGAACCAGCACGAGTGGCAGGTGTCTCTCTTCCCCATCGGCAGCGGTGCCTTCAGCTGCATTTACCTTGGCATGTCGGACGACGGCGTGCAGGTTGCCATCAAGCGCATCCCTCGCCTGCACCGCGGCATCAAGGAAGAGGAGATGGTGTCGGAGGTGTGCACCTGCGCCAAGCTGCGCCACCCGAATATCGTCCCCTACATCTCCTGCTGCGTCACGCAGTCCTACCTGGCCATCATCATGGAGTACATGCCGGGCGGCTCGCTGCACGACATCATCGACAACTTCGGCAAGCTGCCCCGCACGGTCGTGCGTCGCTTCATGCTGGACATCGTGAACGGGCTGGCCTACCTGCACGAGTCGACCACGCACGGCGATGTGAAGCCGCACAACATTCTCCTCGGCGTCGACGGCGTGTGCAAGCTGTCCGACTTCGGCTCCGCCTCGGACAAGCTCACGGAGGCGGCGTGCGTGAACGAGGACCGTCTGCTGCGCGGCACGGCCGTCTACATCTCGCCAGAGGGTGCGCGCAACCTGCCCCTCACCTCCGCCTCGGACATCTACTCGCTGGGCATCTCCTTCCTTGAGATGGTGCTGGGCCGGCTGCCGTGGAAGTGGGCCGATGCGCAGCGGCAGGACGCCCTGCCTCTGCGCTACGACCACGAGTTTGTGCAGTGCCTCATCGCGGGCGTCATCGTGGTCGACATCCCCGACGACCTCGACAACGACATGCGTGAGCTGGCCCTCGCCGCCTGTGCAGAACGCCCGGAGAAGCGGCCGACGGCGCAGGAGCTGCTGTCCTTCTCCTTCCTGATTTAACGGTTTGATTTATTTGTGTGTGTGGGAGCCAGTCACCAAACAGCACACCCACGCGCACCGCGCCACTAGTAGCTAGGGAGAAGAGAGGGGCCACAGCGCTGCTTTCCATTTGGCCACCTTGGAGAGCACAGGCATCGACACGCATGCACACCCTCACGCACGAGCCAGCAGCCACGTCAATCCTTCGGATTTCTCTCTTTCTGTTGCCACTGCTGTGAGCTGTTGTTTTCTTTTTTTTTTTGTTCTTGATTTGAAAGATAAATTTCAACAGCCGGCGGTGTCAACATGAAAATTAGAAACAAACAATCTAATTTTCGAAATCGTATGTTTACATGCAAAAAAAGGTTGTATTTTTGTTTTTCTCAAGTTTGTTCTTCTCTTTATTGTGCACGCTGGCGGCTGCCGTATGACAGCAAGAACAACAACAAAAAAAATTTTTTTGTTCGGTCTCTTTCTCCCCCTTTTCTCTTTTGATGAGTGCGTGAGCACAGTGATCAAAAAGGAACTGTGTTGTGCAAAAGCACACACGCGCACCGACATCTTTATGCTGGCAGGGTAACGGTGCGAAAGAAGCGCAAGCCTGTGTTGACGTATTTTGCTTGATGGCTTCCCGCTCCGTTGTGTTCGTCGGGCATCGCAGAGCGGTTTTTTTTCTTTTGGTGAGGCCTCACTCTTCGGTGTCCCTTTTTCCCCTCTTTACGTTGTTAAATGATGTTCTGGGGGAAGCGAGGCTGCAGCACGACTAAGAGTTTTTTTATCATATTTTTGCGGTGCTCTCCCCTTTTTTTCCAATAGCTGTCTCTTTTATTTTTCCCCTTTACGTTGTCTTTCTTCTTTTTTTTTCCTGGGTTTCTTTCTCTCTTGTCTACTTCTCCTTTTTAAGCATAACATTGATTCTTTATGTGTTTGCTTGTCGATGCTTCTTTTTCTCTCTGTTTTTTCTTTCTTCCCCCACCACTTGCTCCCTCGTATCGGCCCCCAAGTGTTCTCCCCTCTGCGTACTTTGCTTTGCTTTCTCCGTTTTTGCCTTTATTCTATTTTATTTATGGACGTAATGTGTTGAGCTGCAATGCACCTCCTCCACTTTCTTCTCTCTCTCTCTCGCTTGTTTTTCTTTTTCCTGTCTTTTTTTTTTAAAAGGCGTAGGGTGTTTTTGCCGCCTCTCTGATGTATCACGACCAGCAGTCTCGCAATTACATCTTTTCTCTCTTCACTTGTTATTATCTCGTTCGCGTATTTGAACTGATTTGCTTTTTTTTTTGTCTCCCGTGGTCGCTTTGGTTGGCTCTATTCTTTTTTATGCTTTTCTTTTTCTTTCTCAGGGTAGGCACAATACACCCTATTTTTGTGTTTTCTGCTGTTGTGTTTCCCCCTGCTCTTACATATATAGTAATAAAGATATATTGTTTGCTGTCTGTGCTCTTGGCTTCGTGCCGCATGCTTTTTCTTGTGCGCTCTCTCTCTCCCTCTTTCTCTCCCACGAGTCGAGCTGTCTGTACTCCTGGTAATGTGCTTATATGCATTTATACAGTGAGTCGCACTCTCTCGCTGCACTGGCCCGCACACGAATCGACTCCCCGCACGTTCGACCTTTTTTGTTCTTTCTTTTTCTTTCTCACCTGGAATCATCTTCGGTGCGCGGTACAAAAAAATAAAATAACAAAGGAAGGAGCGCAAATTAAAAGAAAAAATAACGGTTCTTCTTCAAAGATGCACGTTTCTTTACTTCGTTTCGACTTTAAGACGCACTCCGGTAGGGTCTTTTTCTGCCTTTGTTGTTACTGCCCTAAGGTTGCTTTTTTTTTGTTTTTGCTCTCAAATTTCTGCATTTTGTCTCAGCTCCTGTGTGTATGTGGCTGGTGAGAGATAGAGGAACACCAGCAAGTGTCTTCGCCAGGTTTTTTTTTTTTTTAAGTTTGGAATCGTTGGCGCTGCGCCATCACACCTCTTCTTGCGAAAAAAAAACCCAACAATAACAACAAAAGAGAAATAAAAGCGAACCCCGATTCTCTGTTTTTTTTTTACTTTCTGCCTTGTTCCTTCTTTCCTAAAAGAGCATCTCTTTTTTCATTTTGTTCTGTTAACTGTGTAGCTGGCATGTGGAGACTGCATATACATCTGTTCTCCTTTCGTTCGTGTTTTATGCCACAATTGTGTTTTCTTTTTTTGTTTTGCCGCGATCTCTCTCTCTTTTCCTTTATGATGCCCATTTTTGTTTTTCTCGTATAATTTGTTTTTGTTCTTCTCCCCTTTTTTTCTAATAAGAAGGTCTTCCGTAGTGTTTGTGAAGTGGGTTGTGAGAGGGATCGGACCTCTCTTCCCCCCGCTGTTCCTAGTAGGTGAGTCCCAGAGTGCTGTTGTGTGTAACCGTGTGTGTGTGTGTGTGTGTGTGATAAACGTGTTATCTGTGTTTCCCCTCTGCCAATCTATTCTCCCTTGTCTTTTGCGTGCTTTTCGCTTGCCTTTTCTTCTTCCTACTTCACCACGCTTTCCGGACGTGTCTCCTCCGCTTTTCTTTTTCCACTCACTTCTCTTTTTTCTCTCTCCCTCTCTGTGCTGTGTGCTAGGTGCTGCTGTTGCTATTGCTGTATGGAGAGTTTGTGTGAGGGACGATGGCAGCACAGCATCTTTCCAATTCGTCCAAGTTTAGTTGTGCACCTAGGTATGTGTGTGCGTAGGCTGGAGTGCACTTGTTCTTGGTGACACACACACTCACGCACACGAGGGAGAAAAGGAGGGCTGTAAAGTAGTAGGTGCAAAGCTCTGTTTTTTCTTCTTTTTTTTCTGATAGCGTGCAAATGATCGGTGCACGAAAAAGCGCTGTCGAGACTTTTACAACATATAGCTCTCTCTGTGTTTGTGTGCGTGCTGGTCAGCAACGGTGTGTCGCGAAAGGTCATATCGGAGGCCTTCGCTGCGTGCCTTCTGTTGCTGCTGCTGCATGCAATCACACACGCGCTGCCGCTCTCTTTCTCTCATTTTCTTTCACATTTCCGCGTATGCGTTTGTGTGCGAGTATTTGTCCTGTCGTGGAGGTAAAAGAGAGGAAAAAAACAAAGTAGAGACGCCTCTTTTTCTTCCTTGTTTTTTTTTTTTTGTGTTTGCGTGGTGCCGCTCCGCGCAGTCCTCTTTCTCTTATCTT
>CP119638.1:1635000-1920000 GCA_030078075.1 Crithidia sp. LVH-60A | reverse complement strand
AAGTGTGCAGCGTACACGAGCCGCAGGCCAGAGAGCGAGAGAAAGAATCCCATGACGCAAGTTTTTGTTCTTTTTTAGAAGCGGTACACCATCTCCTTCGTGTAGCCCATTTCCCCGAGGTAGCCGGCCACATCCGCGGCGTTGTTCAGCACCGCACCGGAGGGCTGGTACGCCAGACCACCCGACATGGCCCGCAGCACCATCGGCGCCGCGCCGACCACCTTCACCATCATCGGGTCCGGCCCGCAGACGAGCATCAGGGTGGAGTCGGAGGGCTTCGGCATCGTGGCCTGCAGCAGCGGGACGTCGATGTAGCCCTTGAAGCCGTGAAAGTACTTCTTCCCATCCGGGCTCTGCGCCGGCTGCGACGCGACGTCGATGGTCAGCTTCGAGCCCTTCTTGTAGGCCGGGTTGGTGACCATGTTCGGGTCGTCGAAGTTGTCGACGGTGTAGAAGACCTGCAGGCGGTCCGAGTGCTCCTTCACCTTCTCGTCGAGCATGCCCTTGAGCAAAATCTTGTTCTCGGAGCGGTTGGCGAAGAGCATGTTCAGCTTCGTCGTGTCGCCGGCCGTGTCGAGGGAGGCGTTCATGAACTGCAGGATAGGGCACACGCCGGTGCCGCCGCAGATCATGCCCACGTCCGTCCACCGGTTCTTCTTGTAGGACAGCTTGTACTGCACGACGCGGAAGAGCAGGCTGTCACCGACGTCCATGCCGAAGAGGTGCTCCGTGAAGCGGCCGGGACGCTGCTTCTTGACGAGGAGGTCGAAGTAGCCGTGCGTGCCGTTCGGGGTGATGGGCGTGTAGAAGCGCATCGGCTTGTCGACCATGTTCGAGCCCTCCTTGAAGTGCGCCTGCAGGGTGCTGCACGGGACGAGGTTGAAGGTGTCCTTGGGATCGTTCAGCAGGAAGCGGAAGATGGCGACGTCCTCGGCAAGGTTAAGCACCTCGCCCAGCACGAAGGGCTGGAACTTGGTCGAGAAGACCTCCTTGTTTGCCGCACACTGCGCCGCCGTGCGCTGCGACGACGTGTAGGAGTGGAAGGCCGCGCCGAGGGCCGCAGCGGCACCGAAAGTGAGAAATTTGACCATGTTGATGGGCACAAGAGAAAAGAGAAAGAGGGAGAGAGAGATGGTTGAGGCTTTAGTGCGAGTACTTGTTTTAAGTGCGTGTGTTTTATTATGACGAAATATGGCTACCAAAAGAGAGGAGATGTGAACAGTGAAGAAAACAAAAAAAAAAGGTCGGGAGAAAAACAGCCTAAAGAGTGCGAAAGAGGAGAAGAGGAAAACACGAACGAAGATACCTAGAAAGATGCTACGGTGTAGAGTGCTGCATCGCGCGCGCGAGAGAGAGAGAGAGAAGGACATCGAAAAAGGGAAGGATAAAAGAGAAAGGGAGTAACATTGATTTTTTGACCATTCTCGTTTTTTTCTGGTGCCGCTAGAGACTTAAATGAACCCACCGCATCTGTAGGTAGTAAGGATTCTAGTTGCTGGCGTTGGCTCACAGGAGTGAACCCTCCCCTTGGTGCTTCTTCTTCTCCTCTTCATCTCTTCGTTCACAAATTCTGGCGCTTAGAGCAACGACAGGGTAGCACTAGAAGGTCACACACACACACCTTTTTAATGCGGTGGAAGGAGATGGAGAAAGAGGATAACAGGTCCTCCGCAACTACCTGCTAAGATTTTCTCTTCTATTTCTCTCTCATCGGTACTTGGCCTTTCCGAGAGCCATAACAAGCTTTATTACACAGTTCCTGTTGCTTTTTTTGGCTGTTTTTGGTTTTATGTGTATCTTTCTTTCTTACGGCATGGCGACACCGCTTCACACGGCCATCACGGGCGAGGTGCACCAACACGACAGACGTATTTTCCCTCGCGTCATCACTCGCTCTTTCCCAGAAGGCGGTCCAGCTCCACCTCCAGTGCAGTGGCCAACGTTGAGCAGCACTGAAGGGCCAACAGCTGCCCATCAATCATCCGCATCGTCCCCTCCACCTCGCTGCGGGCCAGCAGCTCCGTCCGGGCGTGGTTGTGCTGCCGCACCGCCCGGCTCACCTTGTCCTCCACACTCTGCACCTCCTCCAGCAGAGTCATGACACTATCATAGGCGATGACGCGCTGCTGATCCATCCCACGGGTGTCGTGCGACTGCTGCTGCTGCTGCTGCTGCTGCTGTTGCTGCTCCTCCCACTCTCTATAGCGCGGCTGCACTTTTTCCTCCAGTGCCTGCAGGTAGTCGGAGAGAGCGGCCTGGCGTTGCTTGCACTCCTTCAGCGTTGCCTCCGCGCTCTTTGCGGCGGTCACGGCGTCCTTCACGATGGACTGCACCTCCATCAGCTCCCGCCCACGGGTCATGATCTGCCGATCGCGTGCCACAACGTGCTGGGCCAATTCTGCAAAGTGTCTCTGGTCCGCTGCGACGTAGGTGTCTAGCTTGGCCAGCACGGAGCTCAGTGTCTTGCCAGCGAACTCCTGAGAGGGCGAAGCACCGGGAGAGGAGGCGGAAGCGACGGGTGCGGCAGCAGGTGCCTTGGCCCCGTCAGCAGGTGCGGGAGCCGTGGCAGCGCCGAAGCCACCGAAGCCACCAGCGGCAGGTGCCTTGGCCCCGTCAGCAGGTGCGGGAGCCGTGGCAGCGCCGAAGCCACCGAAGCCACCAGCAGCAGGTGCCTTGGCCCCGTCAGCAGGCGCGGGAGCCGTGGCAGCGCCGAAGCCACCGAAGCCACCAGCAGCAGGTGCCTTGGCCCCGTCAGCAGGCGCGGGAGCCGTGGCAGCGCCGAAGCCACCGAAGCCACCAGCAGCAGGTGCCTTGGCCCCGTCAGCAGGCGCGGGTGCCGTGGCAGCGCCGAAGCCACCGAAGCCACCAGCAGCAGGTGCCTTGGCCCCGTCAGCAGGCGCGGGAGCCGTGGCAGCGCCGAAGCCACCGAAGCCACCAGCGGCAGGTGCCTTGGCCCCGTCAGCAGGCGCGGGAGCCGTGGCAGCGCCGAAGCCGCCGAAGCCACCAGCGGCAGGCGCCTTGGCCCCGTCAGCAGGTGCGGGAGCCGTGGCAGCGCCGAAGCCACCGAAGCCACCAGCAGCAGGTGCCTTGGCTCCGTCAGCAGGCGCGGGAGCCGTGGCAGCGCCGAAGCCGCCGAAGCCACCAGCAGCAGGTGCCTTGGCTCCGTCAGCAGGCGCGGGAGCCGTGGCAGCGCCGAAGCCACCGAAGCCACCAGCGGCAGGTGTTGCGGTGGCGGAAGGAGGTGAAGCTGCCGCACCGAAGCCAAAGCCACCAGCAGCCGGTGCAGGCGCGGTTGCAGTAGCGCCGAAGCCACTCGTTGCTGGTGTCGCCGAGGTGGCGGGCGTGGCGGCGGCGCCGAAGCCGAATCCACCGGCACTTTGTGGAGCTGGTGGTGCTGCACCACCAGCACCGAAGCTGGAAAAAGGATTGGATGCCATAAGCGGTCAGTGAAGACCGGGCCTTTTTTATTTTACTGTTCTTCAGTGCTTCGTTTCCGTGCGTGTCAACACACACGCGCACACGACACAGCAGTCTATGATACCTCGACGTGTAATCCACTCCGCAGACTTGACCTTCAAGTCCGAAGCAAAGACAAAGTCAACTTGCGACTTTGAGGAAGGTCACAGCGAACAAAAAATATAGAATGGCCGGGAAAAAAAAAAAAAGAGGGGCAGAGGGGAGTGCAGAAAGCAAAAGAATTAAATATTTTTTGATGCGATTCTTTCACACAATTTCCGTGGCACGGAGTTACATGACAGTCAACAACACCGCCTTCAGCGTGGTAGCTTTCCTTGTACCATTGTGGCGTGCTGCACGCGTGAGGGCACCTAAAAGATGTTGTTCTTGGTCAACCTTTGTGTGTCTCTTCACCTACAACACAGTTGTGAATGTGCGCTCTTGAGGCTGTTGGCCTCTCCTGGGTGCTTTTAAAACACAAAACACGAGAGCGCGCACGTTGCTGTCATATTTCCTTTCCTATTGTATTTTTCGGCATAAGTGTGTTTGAGCCATATCTTTGCGTGGCGCAGTGGCTACTAGAAAATAAAAATGTCAGCTGTTGGTACTTCCAAGTCTCGCTTGCTTTTTAAAGAGTGAACACTCACGCCACTAAGTTTCTGTTGTTGTTGTTCAAGAGCACTCGGCGTCGTCGAGCTCGCCGCTCGTACCTGCATGGGCACTGCAGCGAGACGGCATCACGACCGCACACCGGTCTTTAGCAGCAGGTGGAAAAGACGTTGAGCCTGCTCCCGCGCTCCACCAGCGAAGCACCGCTTCACCGCCGATTTAAAGGCGACCTCCGAGTTGGGCACATTGCGGTCCATCATATCGGTAAAAAGCCGCAGCGACACCTCCCACGGCGGTCCAGGCGCGGGTGCCTGCTCCAATGCATACTGCACCGCGTCATGCAGCCGGCTTGTTGGGAGAAAGGTGGCCTGGTAGCGTGGCGCGTGCAGCAGCGCGTTGGTGTGGTGCAACGCCCGCTCCCAGCTGCCGGCGACGCAGCTCAGGTAGGCAATGTGGGCCACCGATTCGGTTTCCAGCCCCGTCAACATCTGCTCATGCTCTTCAGCCGCTGTAGTGGTAATGTGTGCTGGTAGCGCAGTCTTGCCTAGCCCTTCATCAATGTCGGTGTGCTGGCGCAGCTGCTGCACGACGGCGTCGGCTGCTTGAAGGGTGGCGCTGCCCTGTATAAGGCAGTTGTACGCGCGGGAAAGAGTGTCGCGGTTGTAGTGCTTCGACCTGCCCAGGTCTACGGAGCTACTGAAGGAGACAGAGGTAGCAGCAGCAGCCTCGGCTCCGCCACATAGCGATGGAGCTCCACGAGTAGCAGCAGCGGCAGTCTCGTGGGCCTGCACAAGGGCGTAGGCGGCTGGTCGAGCTTCTGGCACGGAGCCCAGCAGGCGCACCAGCTGCACAAACACGTCGGGGCGGTAGTGCCGACGCTCACTCGCCAACTCCGCTGTCACCACCGGACGCGCAGCACTGGCAGAGTGTGAACTTGTTGCTGTGATCGCTTGTGAGGATGCGAAGACAGCCGACCGCGCCTGGACGAGGCTCAACGCCTCCTGCCACCGCTGCCCCGCGATGCACAAGCGCAACACGTCTTCCGTGGCGGCGATGTCCTTCACTAGTTCGATTGACTCGCTAGATGTTGTCTGGAGCAGCTGCACGTACCGCAGCCCGGTCTCCCAGTGCCGCTGCAGCGCGCGGCAGGTTTGGTGGACCGTCACGGCATTAGGGTGTACCAGACGGTAAAGAGCAGAGCTTGCTGCTGCGGAGGTGACACCCAGCGGTGTGCGCGGCGACTGCGCAGCGGCTACCGTACCCTCTACAATGTGCGCTGACTCTACCGATGCAGATGAGAACTGCTGAGCTGCAAGGAGCTTATCGAGCAGCAGACAGGCGTCGCGCCACGCGCTTGGGTCCTGTGCGACCAACCCCAGTGTGTCATTGAAAGCGGACGGAGTGCTCCACTGGATGGTACCGGTCTCTTCGACAGCGCGGTGCACCCGCAGCGCCTGCGCAATGAGACGAGCAAGAAACACATCGCCAGTCGACGCCCCGTCGCCCCCACCACCAGCAAACACATCGGCACCATCGTCAAGAGAGGATGAGGAAGTAGGTTGATCGGCAGGCTCGGCTTTCGCTGCATAACGTCGACCGGCGTGGTAGAGGCAGCGGAGCACCGCTCCAACGTCCATCTCCGTCCACTGCGGGGTCGGTATCGTCCACAGACACCGCAGCGCCTCCGCCCAGTGGTGGCCGCCCGTCTGCCGGTACAGCTCCACCTCCACCGCTGAGGTTAAAGGCGTGGGTGCCACTTGATGCAGCAGCTGTAGCGCCTCTTGCCAGCCATCACGTGGCCGATGCCGCACCGCCTCGCGGGCCAGTTCCACCATGCGGGCATCGCTGAGAATCATTCGCATCTCCCCGCGACGCAGCGCACTCGAGAAGGGCAGTGCCGTGCCGCTGGACACCACCCCACCCACCTGCCCTGTAGGGTAGTAGTAAGGGAAGAGGAGGGAGCGGGTGACGGCGGAGCAGTGCAGGATGGTTGCCTCCTCAGTGGCGGATGCGCTTTCCGCAGCGAAGAGGAGGGCCGTCTTGGTGGCGGCGAAAAAATCTCCTCGCTGGGCAGCTGAAAAGGCGCCCCGCGGTAGTGGGTGGGGCGTCGTGGGCAAAACACCTGCACCAACACCGCTTTTCCCACTATTATAAGAAGAAGTAGGCGGGGAGGCCGACGCTGCAGCTGATGTCGCAGTGTCGCCACGCATGCAGTCCTGATAGCAGGCGTTCATCGTGCTGTGGAGTCCGCGGATGAGGTCGGCCAAGTCCTCTCCGGCAGCAAGGCCTTGTACGTAGCGGGACAAGCCCCGAGGCGGAGTGAGGGACGCATGGGCGACTTGCCGCAGCAAAGGAGGAGGCAGTCGCGAGGTGGCGTGTGTGCTAACGGTTTGGGTTAAACCTCCTCTACCTGCAGCAGCTGACTCACGGACGCGATCTTTGGTGACGCCGCCGGACGAGGCTGGGCGACTCTTCTTGTAACAGCGCATGATTAGCCGAGAAAGAAGAAAACAACACTCACGTGTCACACGCCAGGAATGAAAAGGAAAACTTAAGTACGTGTGTAAGGTGCTAAGAGCGATTTGCTTAAGGTCTAGAAAAACAGTGCATGCTACTAGTGGTACAAGTTCCGCCACAACATGCTCTCGTGTCTACTTCCGGGGCAGGATGAGAAAAAAAAAAAGAAGAACAACAACAAGCACCGCAGTACAACAATAATTCTCTTTTGAAACAGCTTTATGTACTGCTGCTTCCCAATGATTTGGCTCTTCCGCAGTGCCGCCTAGCCAGACCTTTCCGAAAAAAAAGGGTGCCAGCAGAGAACCGTTGTTACCGCACTAAAAACCACACACGCGAGAACATCAGCAATGCCCGAGAACGAGCAACAATGAAAAGGAGATTCGGAGAAAAAGAGGAACGCCAAAGAGGAAGAGAGAAAGAGAGAGATGGGAGAAAGTGTGTGGAAAGAGGGCCAGCAGGGTGGCATGTGAACGTCTGTGTGTTCCTGTCAATTGAGGAAAGGTGCGCTGCCCAAAGGTGCGTCTAAGAAAGCACCACGCGAGGGGACTGACCGCGATAATGAAAACAGAAACGGTGTTGAGGCACCTGCATTACTGGCGTTTCTCCCCTTTCTTTCTTAAGGGCCTCCACAAGTCCCGCCACTCCACGTGCGTCCTCGTGAGAGGACACTTTACGACGCACACGACGCCACGCTCAACGTCAGCTTGTCAGTGCTTTTTGTGGTTCCAATCATGTTTTGGTTTGAAGGAGCGTTGGAAAAAAAAAAAAAGGGCGTGCCCGGCGGCACTTCAAAATAGAACAATAAACACTCCGCACGAGTCGCAAAGGCAAACGGGAAAGGAAAACGCACGAAGACAGAGCGTAGCGCACAGGAAATCTAAGCACGGATAGCAACAGGGTAGCAAAGGAAAAAATTCCAAAAAAGGGGAAAAAGCAAACACTGAGGAATAGACCCTCTCGCACTCAACAGCCGCTAGTACGCGTTGGAGTACAAGTCCTTTGCTACGCGCTGCTGCTGCGCGTCGTCCTCGTCGTCCTTTGGCACTGGGTGTGTCAGCTGAAACAGAAAGGCGGCCCCAACCGCACCCGCTGCCGGGGCTGCCCAGTAAAGCCAAATGTACATGAGCTGCGTCGCGTAGCCTGCGGCAATGAACTTCGTCACCTGCAACCCTGTCGCCACCGCCGGGTTGAAGGCACCGCCCGAGACGCCGCCGACGGCGTACTGCGAGGCCAACAAGCACATGCCAATCGCTAAGCCGTAGTAGTGGTTGTTGCGCTGCTGCGAGTACGCGACGTGCAGGACAACGGTGACGAGAAAAAGAGTGAAGACGGCCTCAGCGATGAAGGCGCTGACGACGTACTCGGCGGTGTTCTGGGCCACCTGCGGTGCCGGCAAGTGTCGTGTGGTGCCGTTGACGAGAATGCCAAGACCAGCGCCGACGAAGCCCCCGATTACCTGCGCCACCCAGTAAGACATCGCCTCCTCCAGCCGCATGCCGCGGATCAGCACAACGGCAAAGGTGACAGCCGGGTTGAAGTGGCCGCCGGAGATGTAGCCGAACATGAAGATGAGCACGCAAAGCATGAAGCCCTCCGCGATGGGGGCGAGGTTGCGGGTGTGCGTCTTGCCGTCGATGGCGAGGATGCCGCAGTTCATTTCCGCCAGGGAGATGGTGAGGAGAAAAACGAAGGTGCCAACGCCTTCGCAGACGAAGTTCGCCTGGTAGCGGCTCAGACGGATGAGCGGGATCTGCCGCGCCAGGAAGGGCTTCTCCTCCTGGTCCGTGTGGGCATCGCGTTGCTGAGCACTCATGATGGCGTGCAACTGCAATACTTGTGTTAATATTTCGATAAAACTAGAAAGAGTAATTCTTTTCTTTTTTTTAGAGAAAGTTCTTCGATGGCAATCGGTCGTAAATGACGCAGGCGCACTACGAGGTCGTTAAATAGTGAGCTCCTGTATTGAGCAAGACGTTAAGCGATCTGTTTCCTTCTTTCGTTGTTCGGCTCTGTTGTCAAAATTTAAAAAAAAAAAGGCATTCGACAATAAAATGTACACAAAAAAAGAGTTTAAGACGTGAAAGAAAAAGAAGGTAGGGGGCGTTAAAAGAGGAAAACGTTATTTGACTCTGAGTCGCGCTGCACTGCAACAGAGACGCGTTGACAATCTCTCTCTCTCTTTTTCCCCTTCAACCAGCTGTGTGGCTGCTTAAAGTCGCGCACTCTTCACACATGAGTGCCGCGTGTGGCTATCCACCTCAGCGAGCTCTCTCTTTCGTGTGGACTTGATTCGCTAACAAGAGTGCGCAACAGAAATTAAAGTAAGCCTTTCTACGCACTTTACTCCTGATATCAGAGCGAAGAAGGAGGTTGCTTGAACACCATTCGCAAAAGTGCCACGCCCACTTCTCCCTGTAGCTTTTCTTATTCTGTTTACTAATGTTGTTGCTTCGTTGTGTATCAGCAAAGAGGATCTAAAGTACTCAAACGTGGACGCGGATGCATCAAAAATATATAAAGGGGCGACGCATAGCGCCTTGATTGACCTTCTGTGGTACCTCACAAGATTCTTTGCAACCCGGACACACGCGTAAGAGAACTACTGGTAGAGAGCTCAAAAAAAAAAAAAGGCAGGTGCACTGCGCACCGCGTCCAAACCATACCGCAAGCTTCCCAACAATAAACAGCCAGTGCTTCCACAAAGAAATATAAAAAGAAAAACTAGCAAGCGTGAAAAACACGTCAAGTGCAAAGAAAAGCAAGCCGCTAAGGCCCAATGCAACATGGTTGTCTGTGTCACGTACATCATGTACGGAGACAACGCGTGCATCGATCGGAAAGATAATAACAAAGGGGATAAAAGACCACGAGAAAGAAGAACGTGGAGGAAAGGAAAAAAAACAAGCAACGCATCAAAAAAAAAGCAATTAATCAACACTACAATACAAGCAACTAGAACAAAAAAATCCGAAAAAAAACACAGTCCTTACGAGTCACGGCACAGACGGCTCGCCGCAAAACTAAAGCGCGAAGGAATCGGCTGGGCACCACACGGGGAAAAGGTAAAAAGGCGAAGACAAAACTTCAGCTCTTTGGCTTCGTTACCTTTTTTCTTCGTTAACTTTCCTCCTCTTCAGTATTTCCTACTAAAACCAGTTGGTCGCCCCTCCGTCTGCTGTCGCCGCATCGCCCTCGTTGTCGTCGCGGCGCGGCGGCGGCTTCCTGCGCCAGTTATCGAGGTCCGAGTTGTTCACCACCGTCGGCCGCTGGAAAGGAGCGGGTGCAGCTGGAGCGGGTGCCGGAGCAGAAGGCTGGGTCCTCTCCGGCACGCTCACAGCCGCGTGCTCCGCCGCCTCCTCCTCCTCCTCTACCTCCTCTCGCGAGCGGACAGCCTGCTGGCGTGGCGACCGTGTCTCCATTGGCTGCGGTGGGCCTAGGTGGCTACTTGAGTGCTCGGAGCTGGAGGAGGACGAGGCCGGCGTATGCGCACGGTGCGCCGAGGAGGCAGACGAAGACGACGTGGTGGACTCCGTCTCATCGCTGTCGCTATTGCGCGAGGCAGCCTCGGCACCCGCAGCAGCACCAGCACCAGCAGCACCACTCGCAGCTGAGCCTTGGGCGGCCAAACGCGCCTTCGCGAGCTGGTTCGCGTCCTGGAAGACCTTGGTGTCCTCCAGCACCTGGGTGTCGCTCGGCTGCTGCATTTGCGAGTAGAGCAGCGCGGCGGCGACGGCGCCGATGAGCGGGGCCAGCCAGTAGATCCACACCGACTTGAGGTCGTCGCAGTTCGAGACGATGCACATCGCCACCTGCAGTCCAGTAGCCGCGGCGGGGTTGAAGGCGCCGCCGGAGATGCGGCCGACGCTGGCCGAGCCCGCCGTGATCGTCATGCCGACGGCGAAACCGTAAAAGAAGTTGCCGTGCTGCCGGGAGTAGGCAATGTTCAGCACCACGAGACAAATCGCGAAGGTGAAGATGAGCTCCGAGAAGATTCCCGACGTGATGTAGCTGCTGGAGATGGAGGGGACGAAGATGTCGGTGTTGCCCTGAATCACCATCGACACAACACCAGCGAGAAAGGCGCCACCGAGCTGGCACAGGATGTAGGCGAAGCACTGCGTCAGGTCCATTTGCCGGACGAGAAAGACCGCAACGGAGACGGCAGGGTTGAAGTGCGAGCTCGAGATGTAGCCAAAGGTGAAGATCATGCTGCAGAACATAAAGCCGATCGGAATGGCCGTCATGTTTGTGTCGTCCGCCACGGTGAAGATGCTCTCATTGCGCACGCTCACCAGGGCAAGAGTTAGCACCCAGGCGAAGCTGCCCACCAGCTCGGCGAGGTACGTGCCGAGTAAGGGGTGGAGACGCACCCAGTCCGGCACCGTTAAGAAGTCATATCGACTCTGCAGGCTGCGTAGGGCCGCCTGCTGCTGGCCGTAGAGCCGAGCCAGCTCATAAGGATCCAGCGCCTCCTCCACCACCTTGCCATCACGGGAGACGGTAATGGGCATCGTGTGGCGCAGCGTGGGCACCTCGGTGGGGTCGAAGACTAGGGATGCGTTGCGGCTGTAGGAGAACGCGTGCTCTCCCTGCGCACCCCCGCCACCACCGCCGTTGCCGTTGCCGCCGGCATTGCCTCCGTCATCTCCGCCACGCCACGCCGTCATGGTAAGTGAGGGCGACACGAGGTAGGAGGAAGACTGCTTCGAAAGCCCACTGTTCGATCGCATCGGTGCCGAGGCGGGGGAAAAATTGGCAGAATCGGACATGGGGTCGCCATGCGCGTTCCGCTCGACCTCACCCGAGTCGAAAGGCACACGCACCACATTTGACACTTCGTTGCTCGCAGCGTTTGCGGGGCCGAGGAAGGCTTTCGCTGCGGGACGTCCAGAGGCAGCGGCGGACGACGGCACCTCGGGCTCCATCAGCGGTGAGCCATCGTTGTGCGAGGAGGCGAGCGACTTGGGTGTCTGGACGACGTGCGGCGAGAGGGGAGCGCCGCTGGACCACGCCGCGGTGCCGGTGCTGGTTGCCGGGGCTGCTGTGGTGGAGGTGGAGTAGGCGGCGGTGCCCAGGCTAGCGCTCGTCGGCGTTGAACCGTCCATCATTCCTTTCTCTAACTCTTAGTGTTCTGTTGTTGTCCGCCGACCTCCTTGTATGCAGTTAGAGTCTCAAAAAAAAAATCGATAAGTGGGTGGTGTTTAACTGCGGATAAAGCAACACCGGACGTAAGCGAAAGTCGATGTGGAAGAACAAAATAGCTTAATTGGAGTGTGCGCTGAGGAACAGAGCGTGTCCTTTTTTGTTGTTGTTATTGTTGTTGTTTAAGGCCGTCCATTGTCCGTTGATGCAAGAGAAGGGGAAGTGGGAAGGAAATGTAAAATAGTTGGACGGAAGAGAGAAGGATGAAGGCAGCCTGCATTGTAATGTCGCGGTGGGCAAGTGTAAGCGCGGTTGACAGCACGAGGCTGTGCCAGGTAGAGATGAAAGCAGCAATTGTGTCGCATAATCGCGTTATTGATTCATTTCCTATTCAGGTGCGAAAAGAAACCAGACATTCACATTCTCTTTTAGCTTTACTTGACTGCACGTGGAGAAACATACCCTTTCGAACAATTGTAGAGACAGTGTTCGGGAAAAAGTTTTCCGCTGCTCGGTCCAAAAACTCTGAAGTGTGTATCTGTGTATGCGTGTCGCTCGAGAAGGAGGACAGCCGTGTTGACAGCTGCAATCTAATTCTCGGCACCAAACAACCAGCGACAAGTGCAGCACTGGCAGCACAGCAATGTTGAACACCAGTTTAGCAGCAGTAGCAACGCAAGTTCCTTCAGCACCGCCATCACATACGCAATTTTTTTTTTTTTACCCTATAAAGGTCACCGTGCCATTCGAGGCGATCGTGTGGCCCTGGCCCTGCAGCCACACCCGCAACTCCCGCTGGCACGTCTGGAACCACTCCACCGCCTCTGCCTTCGTCTCTGCCGACTTCATCTTTTGGCTCATGGCGGCAAAGTCAGGCAGCTGCTTTAAAATGCGCTTCTGCAGCTCCATCATTGACGCCGACGTGCGCGTTTCTCCGTCTGCCGCACCTCCTGAAGCACAGCAGCAGAGAGAGCGGATAGCGTCGCAGGCGGTGCGGCACCATCGGTGTTGGCTGCACGCACAGGTGCCATGGTTGGCTGCGAAGAAGGTGGTGGTGGTGGTGGCGGTGGTGCGAGTGTCGCTGTCGGTGCAGGAGCTGGCAGCGGTGGTGGCGGCGATACCACTGTGAGGATCCGTGTCCTTCCATTTGTAGCCGTGGGTGGCCGCAACGTGGCCGTAGCAGCTGGCGTTGGCATGGGTGGCGGTGAAGGTGGTAAAGGGGCGGGCTGCTTTTCCACTGATGCCGGCTGCGCTTTATTGGGCCGCTGCAGCAACAAGCCACCACCGTTTTCTTCTGCTCCCATCTCCTCTCCCGTCTCATCATCAGCCTTCCGCTGCTGTCGAAGGGCCTCCTTGGTGCCCGCAAGAAAGCTCCGCACCGCGTGGCTCGTCGCCTCCGCCTTGGCACGCTTGCGCTCCCGCACAGACAACGCCGTCTCCGCCACGTCACCATTGTCATCATTATCGCAGCCGTCGTCGTCTGACCAGTTTGTGCGCTTGTGCAGATCGGCGTCCGCGGCGTCCATCGTCTTCCAGTCCTTCTTGCTAAAGCGGGTGGTGGTCGACAGCGACTCCCACTTCTTTGAAATTCCCGTTCCGCTGCTGGCGTCGTTGCTGGGCCCAAAGCCACCCCCGTCGACGGCCTCTTTGCGCTCGCCCCACAGCTGCAGCAGAGGCTGTGGCACGACGGTGGCCGACACGAGCGCCGACTGGTCTGCTTTATCACCCGCATCGCGCTCCGCCTGCTCTCGCCAACCGGTGGGCATCGCCAGCAACACACAGGATAGCTTGCTGTACGAAGGCACCGGGGTGGAGGCCAGTTTTGCCACACCGCCAGCCGATGCCGCAGACATGCTGCGGTCCATCGTGCCTTGGTACTCCAGCCGCATCGGTTCCCGCTTCCGACGCCAGCGCCGGCGGGCTCGGCTGCTCGACACCGCGGCAGTGGAAGGGTTCGGCAACGAGTCCGGCGCACCACCAGCAACAGTACCGTCTTCGTCCTCGACGTCCTCTTCGCTCCCGTCGTAGTCAATGGCGGAAACAGCCACTGCTCCGGAGCTCGGCGAGGACGGGCTTGCGTCTGGGAAGAAGGACGACGCAACGCGCAACTCGCGCGGCGGGGCCGCCATGTCGGCGGAGGGCAGGAAGGTGTACAGGCGGCGCTCTCGCTCGCTGCATGCGGGTGTGGTAGCTGTGGCGCTGGCTGCAGTCGGGGCTGCGGTGGCGATGGGTGTGATGACGAAGCGGCGAATGGAGGTGGTGGTAGTAGCGGTGGTTGATGTCGCTGCCGCTGTCTTCTCCGCGGTGACGGCGGACGCTGTTGAGCTTGCCGGCCCACGAATTGCAGGGACGAGGCCCTTGTGTCGCGGGATCATTATGAGGTGATGAGCTGCTAGAAGAGGAGCGGTGGGCGAAGGAGGAGGAAGTAAAGTGCAGGTGCGGGAAAGAAGCCCCAGAATGTGTCCCAATACTGACACTGCTCTTCGGCAACTCTACGAGCACGTCAGTAGAACTCAATGGCGACAACGTACTGATACGAGTATAATTTTTGTTTTTTCAAGCGGACACATACATCGAAACATCCGTGCAAACAGGGAGGGAAAGCACATTGAAGGTTGAGAACAAGCGATCTTGCCTCTAAATTACAGGGTAAAGCTTCTTTCACTGTCAATAGCAGATCAAAAAAAACCCAGAGGAAGAAAAAAACACTCTTTTATAGCGCAGCCTCCATCTCCTCCAGCGTGGCACGCAGTTTCTCCCACGTGGCACCTACCTTTGCATCACACTCCACATAGATGCAGCCCGCCTTCTCACAAGCGATCCGATCCGCCTCCGCATCGCCCACGTGTACGTGAAAGCGCATCGCCAGCTCTCCTGGTTCATTCTTTGCACGTCGCGCAGCTGCGATATCCCGCACGCCAGCCAACAGCCCTGCAGGTGAGGGCTTTGCCAGCCCAATGTCGCTCGCCACAATTACGCGAGAGAGCAGAGGCGGCTCCCCGCCGTCACCAGGCTCGAAGGCTCCGAGCTGCGCAAAGACAGAGCGCACACGGGTATCCATGTTTGACACGACGAAGGGCGAGGCTGCCAGCACGAGCATCGGCGCAGCAGCGGGGGAGGAATCTAGACGCCGCAGTCGTTCCTGATTCCACAGCCGCAAACTCTGCACGGTGCGCAGGCCCTCGGGCAGCCAACTGTGTGCCTTCGTTGAGCCAAAGATATCAAAAACGAGGTGGCGCACGAAGCCTTGCATCGACGCAGCCTCAGTGGTCCACAGAGACGTGATCTGCTCCACCGCGGCGGGCGACGCACCCTCGAAGAGCGACGGGTTTTGGAAGGTGCGGGCAAACACCTTGGACCAAAACTGCTCAGCCGCCGCATCGCTGCTGCCACCTGTTGGCATCTCTTTTGGATTCTCCGTCGTCGTCCAGCCGACTCGTTCAGCGTTCATCTCGTCGCGAATCGCGCGAAGGGCGACGGTCTCTACGCGACCGGTGCTTGCACTCGGGCAGGCAGTGTCGAGGTCGATGCCATGCTGCCGCAGAAAAGTGGCGAAGGCGGTGCGGTACTGATGGCCGACACCGCCGGTGATTTGAATAAGCGTCGCGAGGGCGTCGAAGCTGACGGTAAAGGGCACACAGCGCATTTTGGCAGCAAAAAGGTATAATGGGTGGTGTCGGAGACTTCCGTGAATATCTCTTTTTTGCGAAGAGAAAAGAAAAAGTACTTTGGCCTGTCCTCTTATTGACACTTCTTTTTAAAACAAATGAAATGCAAAGTTTGTGTCGAGATGAGGAGACAGAGATGAAGAGCGAGGAGCTTGATAATGGCTAAGCGGGTAATATCGGCGTTTGACAGCGACGAAGAGCAGTTGCGACGCGCTGCATTGCGGCAGATCTCAGTTTTGCGGAAGCTTAAGACGTAGCGAAGACCCAGCAGGAGGAAAAGCCATGTAAAAAATACACGGCATTTTCATTTTTTGTTTTTTTCTGTTCCCGATCCGGCGTGGATGGGCAGGCAACAAAAGGCTACACAATTGAATAGAGCTTCTCAGCACATCAGCTGCAACAGAAGAAGACAGCCGTCAAGATAATACATAATTTTTTTAAACCTTCTACCGAAGAGAAGCGGATGAATAGATGGAAGCGACCTCAAAGATGGTGGAGAAAATCTGTGAGAACCAGAAACCTTTTTTATTATTTTTAAAGGAGCACTGACGCACAAAGCCAGTTCATGTCGTGACTGGGATCAAAAGCACATGCGTATGGTGGGCAAGTGAGGCGGCACGGCTCCGGACAACATGGAAACCAAAAAAAAGGTATGGCAAGGCTGCGGAAGAGTCACAGCGAAAAAGACGAAGAGCAGCAACTCCTGAGCACCACCTCGATGCACAAAGCGCTCGAAAGATAACCGCTCAGAAGAGCTCGTCCAACAGCTCATCCTTCTGCGCGCCAAGGACCACCATTGGAATGCGGAGACACTCCATGCGCACCCGGGCCGCCTCGCTTAGCGGGATGGAGCGCGGCGTAAACAGGTACAGCCACCCCACCGGCACCCCCAAGCTGTTCTGCTCCGCCTCGCTCCAGTCCTCGTTTCCACCGCAGCAGAGCGACCACACACCGTAGCGCTCCCGCAGCACCGTCAGCGCGGCTTGGTACGCAGCAGCAGTCGTCACCGCGTCCGCAAGAAGAGTGGCATCGGAGGTAAGAAGCTCTCCACAGGCGTCGGTACCTCCTTCAGGCACTTGTGGTAAAAGAACGCAGCAGTGCGCCGTGAGCCCCGGCACGCGGAGCGCGTTCGAGTAGTCGAAGCGCAGCTGCAGCGCATCAAAGGCGTAGCACATACGAGAACGGCGCTGCTTTCCACGGCGTGACGGCATCCCCCCGACTACCTCGAAGCGGCGTAGTCGCGTTGTGCCTGTCATGCTCTCTACATCCGCCTTCTCGTACTGTAGGAGAGAGACCTGGCTACGCACGAGGTCGGGTGAGGGGCAGACACGCACCCACACCCCGTTTGCAGCGTTGTACACGCGCAGGTACGGTGCCATCGGTCGGCCCTCCTGCAGCCCGTCCAGGTAGAAGAGTCGGCCAAGAGAGCGCTCGCCGCTCTTGCGCTCTGCCGGGTTGCACTCCCGCTGCATATCGCAGACAAGAATACCTTTAAATTGCTCACGTGGCACCGCGCCGTACTGCGGCAACTCCTCCAGCGTCTCCTGTGGAAGCCATAGGCGGTAGAGCGTGTTGGTCAGCTGGCGAGAGTAGTTGAGGCCGCCGAAGTAGTAGAGCACTTGGTCATCGCGCAGCACGTGTTGCTCTGCACCTGCAGCTTTTTCCCCCCCCCCCCCCCCCCCCCCCCCCCCCCCCTTCTCCTCTTTTTCTTCTTCCCCCCCCCCCCCCCCCCCCCCCCCCCCCCCCCCCGGGGGGGGGGGGGGGGGGGGGGGGGGGGGACCCCCCCCCCCTCCTCCCCGTCTTCTTTTTTTTTTTTCTTTCGGGGGGGGGCCGGCGGTTTTTCTTTTCCCCCCCCCCCCCCCCCCCCAACGGGGGGCCCCGGGGGGGGGGGGGGGGGGGGGGGGGGGGGGGGGGGGGGGCCCGGGGGGGGGGGGGCCCCCCCCGGGGGGGGGGGGGGGTGTTTTTTTCCCCAAAGGGGGGGGGGTTTGCCCGGGGGGGGGGGGGGGTTTGCGGTCCCCCCCAGGGTGTCCGCCAGCAGCCGCCGACGCCTACACCATGGTCGAGGGAAGAACTGTGAGGACCGGTGAGAGTGCTGCGGCTGACGCTCGTGCGGCCGTGAGAGGCTGTGGCAGACATGGCCCTCTCCCTATCGCCTGTGTCGGCACCAGCACCAGCAGCAGCGTCCCTTGTTGATCGCTCGCTCGTCTCCTCCGCCGCCTGCCGCAGCAATTCCACGGTGATGATGGGTGCCACCACACCGGTAGAGGGCGAGGAAGAGTCTAGGGCCGAGGTGCGCACAGGAGCTGCAGCTGCTGCACTTTCCCTGCGCTGCGTGCCGTCCTCCGAAGAGGCAGCCGCAGACGTGTCGGCGTCGTCGCTCGATGAAGAGTCGTCTTCTCTTGCCTCGCTCTCCTCGACATCGCTCACGTATCCCTCGTCGTACACGAAGCCCCGCTCGCTGGCCTCCTCCGTTGTCGGGGAGCGCGTACTCGAGGAGGGCGACCGCACCGCCATCGCCTCTGCAGCTCCCTCGGCATTGCCAGGAACTACAGGTGTGTTCTTTGCATCGCGGTCCGCTATCGCCAGCAGCGCACGCAGGCGGAGGATGCGGTGTGGTGTGAGCGCAACGTCAAGCGCGTCGGCGCCTCGCCGCTGGTCCGCACGCCGCAGGTGCCGCGCGATGGTGGTGACGGGCATGTAGAAGAGGGGGCAGTTGGAGCCCTCGCGTCGCACCACCTCGCTGAGCTGCTCGCTTGGTGGCCACCCGCCGAACTGCACGATGCCGCCGAGAGCGGGACACCAGCAGGCGGCGTGGCCACTGCGCTTTACCGACGTATTGAAGCCATATTCGATGGACTGCATAAGTGGGGAAACGCAGAGCTAGGTGAAGTAGAAGGCCTTGCTTGCTGTGTTGCACGTATGGGTGTTGGTGTGTGTAGGTGTGTGTGCTTGTGCTGCGGGGGGCCAAGCACGCCCGCAACAATACAAAGCTGAAGCACTAAGAGACGCGCAGAGAAGAGAGCGGCAGAGTAAAGGTGCGCGGGGGAATCGAGCAAAGAGCAGAAAAGCGAAAGCTGCTCGAATGTGTGTTTGAATAGAATTCCATTCGGTCTACGCGAATCAGATGCATCATGAGCGTGTCAAGGAACGCTGCGCACAACGCTCTAGGCAACAAGGAGCACGTTATGCATAGTGCGTAGCACCAGCCTGCGACACATGACCTCTTTGTGCAACGCGATGACAACGCCAAAAAACAAAGATTATTACCGTACATTCGTTAACTCCTTCTTTATTCTTGGCAACGGCCGCCATCCTTCATTCTCGAAAGAGTGCCAAATCAAATAGTCGAGGGAAAACAAAGAGGTGATGCAGGTCACACAGACACGCAAACGCACACGCACACACACTAAGAAAATTAGTAGAGCTCTAGCCACAAAAAAAATAATAATAATAACACGCAGCATTAATGGCTCCCCGCATGGATAAAGAAAGTCGCAAAAAAACAGGTTGAGGAGAAAAAAAAAGGAATACGAACCTGTTCGGGGAGCTCGCTTACCACATCGTGTAGGTCCGCTGTGGTCGACGCATGGCCACGCACCGCCGCCACGCCAGCTGGATCACCGTGGCAGCCTCCTCGCGCAGAATTTGGCTGCGAATGTAGCGCCGCTCCTCCTCCTCGGCGTTCGCCTCATCGACGCTCGTGCCGTCCTCGCCGTGCGATGTCAACACCTTGGTCGGTGACTGAGAGGCGTCAACACTCTCCGGCACGCCCATGTGCAGCACCGGCGGGGAGGCGAGAAGTTCGGGACGCGGATTCGCTGGCGGAGGCGGCGGCGGCGGTGGTAATGGCGGCTGCTGTGGTTGTGGATGGTCTGAAGCTTCGTTCTTGTCAGACTGCATCCCGTTAGACGGAGGGGCGGCGTCGTCTACCACACCACCCGCCTCTGCCTCAGCGACATTTGCTTCTTCTTTGTCCTTCTCAATTCCGTTGTGATAGGAGGAATGGTCGTTAATACGGAGTGCAGTCGCGTCTTCCTCCTCCTCGTCTTCTTCACCCGCCAACGCCGCCTCCTCGCCACGATCAACGGCAACCTCCGCCGCTGCGTTGTCGCTCGTGGGCGGTGGTAAAATATCCAGCTCCGCCTCCGCTTGCGATCTCTCTTGGCTCTCCCCCTCCACCCTCCTCCGCAGCCTCGACCGGCAGCTCAGGTGGGGACGACGGCAGCACCAGCAGGGACGGCGGCGACTCGGCCTTCTCCCTCTTCTGTTCATCGCCATCCTCCTCCTCCTCTGCCTCTCTTGCCTCCTGGGTGGCTGGTGCCTCTGCAGGCGTCAAGTGTGGCGGTGGCGGCGGCGGGGGTGTGAGATGCACATTCGCAGGGTGGGTGCTCACCGAGGCACGCGATACTCCCGCCATGGTGCTCGCCGTGTTGACCGCCAGCGTCCGCTCCGCAGTGGAGTCGGGCGACGACCGCGTGCGCATGCGGAAGGGTGGCGCATCCGCGTCGCCGGCGATGTCGATACCGTGGTGGGTGATGAGCTGCTGCTGGAAGGCGCGAAGCTCTCCGGTGCTCGTGTCGTGGTGGGTGTCCTTGGCGGGGCTGTCGGCGGCGGTCGCTGCGGTGGCGAGCGCTGCTGCCGCCACGACCGACGCGAGCACGGCGGAGGGGGCGACGGAGGTGACCGAGATGCCGGCGCGTGAGGCGGCGGCGATGAGCTGGCTTGATACCGAGGCGTTCAAGACGTGCTTCACGGGAGAGCGGGAGCTGCGCAGCATGCCGTCCTCCATCTTTATCTCACCGCGGTCGTGGAGGCTGCGCCAGAAGCTGGCCCGCAGCTGCGAGAGTTGCGTGGCCGTCGAGTTGCTCGACCCATTGCGCCGCGTCGCTGCCTCCTCCGGCGTGACCTCGCAGTAGAAGTACTCGGTAAACGAGAGGGGTGCGTCGGTGGAGCCGGTGGTGAGACTCGGAGAGAGGTGCGCGAGAGAGCGTGCCCCCTCCTCCTCCGTAAAACCAAGACGGAAGGCACAGGTGGGCGGCGTGCCTGGCGCGCGGGGACGCACAATGTGGTTGCCCGACGCGCCGAACGCACCCGCGGCAGCACCCGAAGCGGTGCCGCTGTCGGCAGCGGCGTCGTGCAGGTGTCCCTGCTCCACGTCCTCGCCGTGCGACTGCGGTGTTCCCACGAGGTGCGTCAGCTCCACCGGGGCTGGGGTGGTGACCCGCGGTGGCGCAAAGACGAAAACACGCGCGCGACGCGGAGCCGGCGTCGCAGGCGGCTGGCAAATTCTCTCTGGGCTTTTCACCACCACCACCGCTGCTGTCGCGGGAGCTTTGGCATGGCCGTCGTGCGTGGCAGCAGGGGCAGCGCGGTCGCGCAGGGAGTGTGCGAGGTGAGGGGCACGAGCGGCACCCTCGCTGCTCTGCGAGGAGGTCGTGTCCGTCACCATCTCGTCTGTGCCGTCCTCCCGCCGCTGATGCCCCGCCGCGGCCTCCTCACCACGCAGTGGGTCCTCGCACTTGTTCGACTTGGTTGTCGGCGGCACCTCCACCACGGAGGCCGCGCAGTGGCTCTGGTGTGAGCGGGACAACTTGAAGGCGTTGCCGCTGTTGTTTAAGCCATCTACGTTGTTGTGTCCTTCCCTCGTTGCCAGACGCTCTACTGTCAACAACGCGGGGTGCTCTTCTTCTTCATGGGTGACCGGTGCATTATGCGGGCCAGCTGCCGTTTTCCCACAGGGACTGTCAGCATCGACGCCGTCAGCGAGCAGCGCAGTGTGTGGCGCCTCTGCCGCTCCCGCAGGCAAGGGTTCGTGCACCACCTCCACCACTGCTGCAGGCGGGGGCGAGACGGACACCACGGACTGTGCCGGCACCATCATTTTCTCCACCGCCGCAGAGGCAACACCGCCCACAACAGAGGGGACAGCGGCAGCAGCAGAATCCAGTGAGCAAGCTCTTTGCGACAACTGCGCCGCTCTCCTTGGCCGGCTTGCTTGGCGGCGTCTCGCGGTGGATATAGGTGAAGTTGCCGGCGTCGTCTCCATCAACGTACGCCGTGGCTGCCCTGCTGATGCGCAGCTCCTGGTCCTTGCGCCGCGCCTCGAGAGCGGCCTCCACAGCGCTGCTCAGCGGCGCAGCTGCTGCTGCTGCCGTGTTGACGGCGTTTGCTGCTGTCACCGCGTCCTCTGCCCTCGTGCCACGGGCATCTCCAGCGGCCTCCCCGAGCCCCTCCGAGTGGCCGGTGGACCACGACGAGGTGGAGCCGCTGAGCAGGTGCACCTCGGCCGGGCTCTCTTCCAGAGAGTCGGGGTGAAGAGGCTGACGAGATGCCGCCATCGCCGGCGCAAGAGAAACCGTACTCATGGAAGACGGTGGGGGTTGGCCAGCGAGTACGCCGACTGCCGTGACGGGCGGCACTGCGTCGCTCTCGATAAGCGCCAAACTGTGCGCTTCTTTTTGGGATACTAACCCCTTTTCACTGACCTCTGGCGATGATGTGTGGCAGTCCTCCCTGTGCTCCTCTGCCTCTGACAGGGGAGCGACCACTACTGACACTGGCAACGATCCACGCATCGTAAGTACAGCTTGGGGGACCTTCGCAGCGGTGCTGCTCTGGAGCGAGTCAGCGAGCGATGCAGCCGCCTGCTTTGCCCTACCTGCTTCTCCGTCCGCCTCCTCGTCTGCGTCGACCGCATCAGCTGCATCCTCCTCGCCTGCAAAGTTGCCGGACTCGTGGGCGGACGTGATGCATTCGTGGAGAGGAGGAGAGAAAGGGGTGACGGCTGCATCTGCGTCGACCACGTCTCTTGTCGCCCCGTGCTGCAGAGAAGCAGCCTCGTCAAGAGATAATAGCGGGTGATTGCCGTGCACGTCGCCTTCCCTCGCCTCACTCGTCTGTTGTTGCGTGACATGTACTGACGTACCAGCGGCTGTCTGCTTCGCCTCTTCTTCCTTTGTCTCTCGATCGCGGCCGCTGTCGCCGCGGGCGGCGTCATCCTCCCCGACGCTGCAACCAAGGCTGCCCTCTCGTCGGCGGGCGTGCACACCATCGCCGTCGTGTCTGTCAACGTCATCACACTCCGATTCCTCTGTTTCTGCTGCCGCTGCTGCGGGTGGTGGCATCGTGTCGTGCCCGCTTGAGTTGCTCTTCAGTCTACGGCTGCTGGTGTCGAAGAGCAGCGAGTCAGGGGAGTACGTCGCATTCCGCTCCACTTTGGTGACGTGACCTTCCACCTCTTGAGCAGTTTCACTCTGTTGCCCTGCGCCACAAGTAGCAGTAGCAATTGCAGCAGCTGATACCGCAGTCGCCTCCTCTGGCGGCTCCACTCGTGACGCATCAGCAGACGCCTCTTCTCTGTGCTCGTCGCTCGAGGAGCCGCTCGATGAGGCCGACCCGTAGGAGTTCGACGAGGCAGACACGAAGGAGCTCGCCTCCTCGCCATCGTTCTCCTCCTCGTCCTCTTCTTCTGGTTCCACCAACGCATCGGCGGAGAGAAAGCTGCGGCGGTCAAGACTGCTCTCATTCCCCGGAATCGTGAGACACTAGGAGCGAGCGGCACGTCGCGGCGTCCGCAAAATCGCTCTCGTGCACGACGGCGTCGACACCTGTCTCCGGGGCAGCGATGGCGATGGTGGTGACGGCAGCCGCCTCACTCGGTGGGCCGGCGGCGGTGCGGCGCTCCGGCACTGCTGCCGTCTGGACATGCGACACGGGATGGGCATCGGGCTCAGGAGCGGCAACGCGCTGCCTCTCAACTGCTTCTGCGCAGACCGCACCCTCGTACTCCGTTGCGCCTGGCATGGAGAGCTTCTCCTGCCTCTCGGACACGAAGGCCACCAGCATCGTTGTCGAGGGCATCACTGCCAGTCATCTCAGCAGGAGGCGCACTCTCGCCCACTTCGCTCACCGGCGCTGCGCCAACGGAGCTTTTGTTTTCTGCCGCCGAGTCATCCGCTGCATCCTGCGAGATGTCAGCCGCCTGCGCCGTCGCGGGCAGAGGCTCCTCCAGCTCTGCTGCTGCTGCTGGGTGCGAGGCGTTGGGCTCCTCTTTTTTCACCTCTGGATCTAGTACCGTCTCGCTGTACTGCTGCGGTTTCTCGGCACGACGCCCCTCAACTCCATTCGTACCTTCATTCTCCTCTGCATGGCGGTTCGACTCGCTGCTTCGGCAGTCGTCACTATGAGCCGATTCTGGGACAGCGGCACCGCTGCTTTTGTTAAAGCTTCTGCTGCCGCGTACGCTGCTCTCCGAGTCGGCGACCACGCAGCCTGACGAAAGGAGGGTAGCGGGGATGGCAACAGGCATGGGCAGCACCTCACGGAGCTGCTGCGCCGGGACAACCTCAGTCGAGTGCTGCTCCGAGAGGTGCGTCTGGGCCACCAGCTCCGCCGCCACCTCCTCCACCTCCGTCTCCAGCAGCGCCTCCGTCACGGCCTCCACCGCCACCGCCGCTGGTTCGTGTGTCGAGTCCTCCTCTGCAATGGTGTGGGCAGTAACGGCAGCATCAATGTCATCGTCCTCGCTCTCCTTGTCGCTGCGTTCCGCCTCCGCCTGATGCACAGAGGCAATGCTCGGCCCTGGAGCTCGTTCCGACTCCTCCATACAGGTTCGCAGCTCCGTCAACGGGTCCTCTTCGACTTTACCGAGCGTGGCAACAGGCGGATGTGCCGCATGCACTGGCTCTGCCAGCGGCCTGCACCGCAGGTACGTCTGCACAACAACGACGCACCACGTCAAGTCGCCAGGTCGCCTCTGTGGTGGCGGTGCTCGGGCTGCGGCCGCGGTGGAGGACACCACGCCTTCGTCTACCGCAGCGGCCGATGAGGATAGCGGTGCTGACGACAACGCACTCACCTCGACACCTTCAGTGTCTTTTTCTTCTCCCCCTTCGTGGTCCAGCGCAGAGTAGTCCTCACCGCGTTGTTGCGTACCAACGGACGAATCGCCGTCCTCTTTCTCGTCAGCTGCTGCTGCTGCAGGAACTGCAGATACCTCCTCCCCAGCCCTAATCGTCTGCCCGTCCGGCTCGGACGCCTCCTCCTCCTCCGACAACTCCGCATTTTCCGTAATCCTGACCTGCGCACTCACCTCGGGAGTCGGCAGCACAGCGGCGATGGGCTGAGACGGTGGCGTGTGGAGGCGAGGGGGTGTGCGGTGTGGCGTCTCCGCAGCGCCAACGTCAAACAGCAGACTGCGAACAACACTCTCAGGAGCAGCAGGCACCACGGCTGCTGAATCTTCGGATGGCAACGGGTGCTCCTCTGGCGTGGACGACTGTGACCGCGGCAGGGAATGTGACTCGGGGGACGGCTCCACGGCGCGTCGAGTATCCTGCGCCAACATTGCACTACTGGCCGGCTCAGCAACCACACTCTCTGCAGCACCAACAATAGAAAGCGCTGCTACGCCGTCGCTGTCGGAGGCGCGGTGCAGACTGGCTGCCGCAGAGCCCCGCCAGCTGCTCGTGCCGCTCGTCGGACGAGAGGGCCGTCGTCGCTCTGCCTGTGGTGGCACCGGCACCGGCGCTGATGCGTCCCACGCTGGTCGCGCATCTGGTGCCGCCGGTGGGTGGGTAATATGCACCGGCAGGCCGTCAGCAACGGCCTCATGGCTTGGGCGACGTGAGCGGGGCTGCGACGGCGACGGCCGCGACATGTAGGCTGAGTAGAGGGCCGCGTTGGCGCTGTTTGGGCGGCTGCGTCGACCCGCCACGCTGAGCGGCGAGTGCGCGATGGCGGTGCTCGACGTGACGGCACTTTCACGAGGCTGGCTGCCGTACGCGAGACGAACAGGATGGGGTGGCGGCTGCGCGGGCAGGCGGGAGGCGCCGCGACGCACGCCGGCCATCTCGACAGCGTGAGGCAGGACAGAGGTGACGACGGTGCTTTGCAGCGGCGAGGTCGAACCACGCCTGCTGTGCAGGCCGCCCGTCCCACAGCCAAGTGACCGACTTCCTCGCTGCTGCTGCGATGGTTGGTGGAGCTGACGTCCGTAGGGGTGCTGCGCATCCCTTGCTGCGGCGCCGGCAGAAGAGGACGCGGAGCGGCGTGCTGCTGCTGCTGCTGCTGAGGCTGCGGACACGCGTGACGGTGCTGTTGCTCTGGAGGCAGCAGCCGCGGGTCGGCTCAGAGGACGGTGGTACATCTCTATCTCCACCTCCTCGCGCTGCCACCTGCGCTTCGTGTTTGCCATCGACTCCTTCAGCCGCTGCGCACGCCGCTGCTCCTCTGGTGCCAGACGTGGCACCGACTCCAGCCAGCGATGCGCCTGCTCGTACTGGTGGTACGCCGCGCGGTACTGACCCATCTCGTTCAGCCACTCCGCATGCACCTGCTTCACACAGGACATGAAGCACACACCCTCGCGCCACCGCATCCACAGCTGCAACAGCTCCCGCTCCTGCGTGGGCTGGCTCCGTGGCAGCTCCGTAGCGGATGCAGAACCGGCAGAAGTGCGCTGGAAGCGCCTCAGCACCGGTCCCGTCGCGGCCTCGCTTGCAGACGCACCTACCGTCGACGTGCTCAGCGTGGACAGCACTGCCTCCGCCTCCGCCCCCATCGCGACGAGCGGGTCCTCAGGAATGTCTGCCACAGTGAAGGCGCGGTGCTGCGCCAACCGACGGCGCACCTGCGTCGCCGCATCCTTCGCGACAAACACCTGCCGCTCCACAGCTTCCTCGGCCAGTCGCACACAATGCAACGCCGCCGGCAAGTCGCGTAGCTCGTGCTGGGCTTGCGCCAAGTTGAAGTAGGTTATGCCAATCCCAGGTGCCCGCAGCTCCTCCTCCAGCACTGCAGCCCGCTCGAAGCGCGAGATGGCGATGGCGTATTCGCCGATCTTAAAGTGGTAGATACCAAGGTTGTGCTCCACCGCTGCGGCTGCCTTGAGGCGCGCCGGCTCCTGCGATGGAGGGATGAAAGGAACGTTGATGCTGCGCACCTGGTCTTTGCTCGCACCACTCACGGTGTCTGAGCGGCCACCGCTGCCGTAGGACACATCGCGCCCCTCATCCTCGTCCTCGCCCTCCCTCACTGTGTGTCTGAGAGACGCGGTATTCGTGCCGTCGATGCTGCGGAAGAGAGCGGCCCGCAGCTCCAGCGGGTCGGGCAGGTAGCGGAAGACGCGACCAGCGTCCTTGCGCAGCAGCCCATCGGCGCGCCGTAGGAGCTGCAGGGCGGCGGAGAACAGCCCTTCGTTCATCCACTGCAGGGCGTGGCGATTTGTGAGCTCGACGTAGCCCAGCGTGCACGCCACGGCTTCGTCCTCGCCGGCCTCGAGTTGCAACACCAAGTCGCTGCGCAGCTCCTCACCATCTACACTCGGCGAATGCGAAGCACGCGCAGAAGCGGAGGGCGTGCCGGCAGCCCTGTCGCTCTCTCCTTCCTCCCCCGCCAGCGTCTGGCGAGCATCCAAGACCATGATGCGCCGCATTAGCGCAAAGACCAGCTCCAACTTCCCGTCCAGTCGCCGCGCGAGCTCATCCGCCTGCGCGTCGAAATCCTGCTGCGCGCGTGCCAGACGAACTTCTTGGCGCAGACGGCTGCGGCTGCGCTCGGCGTTGCTGCGGTCGTTGTCAGCGCTGTGAAATCCCTCGTCTCGTTGCGGGTGGCCGGTGGCGATGGCCCGCATGATCGGATCGTCCGACATGCTCAGCGTGTAGAGCTGCGTGGACGGCGGGTAGTGAAGGAAGGAGTTCTGCGCCGCCATCCTTTCTCGAGCATCGCGTCGACTCCGCTGTGCCGTGCCGCTGGAGGCGTAGGAGACAGAGGCGGGCTGCCTCGGCGCCGCGCTTCCATCCACGGCAGCGGCACCGTCACCGCGCGTGCTGCTCTGCAAGGGCAGCTGGCTAGGCCACACCGCCGTGTAGTGCATCGAGGGATCGGCGCTGTTAAAATTACCAACGCCATTGCCGCTGCTGCTGCTGATGCCGCGGGCAAGAATTTCCTCCGGCGTTGCTTGACGCGAGAGATGGGGAGACAGGGGCGGGGGAAGGGCGTTGGGGACGCTGCGGTTGCTGCTTGTGGTGGAGCTGATCGGGTGGCCGTTGCCGGTGGCGCCGCCGGCGTCCTTCGTGGCTGCAGAGGCTCCCGCCTGCTGCAGGAGTGCGTGCAGGTTGAAGCGAAGGGCTGCCACGTCACCGTCAAGACCGTGCGGTGTGCCCGTCGCGGTGCTGTGCTGCGCACCACCCTCGTGTTGGAGGCCAGCTGTCTCTGCAGGCAAGGCCGATGAAGACGAGGAAGCAGCGGCTGCCCGCTGAGATGTACCGTTTAAGTAGGGCGGGTGCGGCCGCACACTTGCTGGCTTCTCGCGTCGCACCGGCGTACGGGCGGCGTGTATGGGCGAGATGGGAATGCCGTCTACCCAGTGCTTCGCCTCGCCCGTATTTGACAACGACGCAAGCACCGATATGGTAGACTCTCTGGCGGCGTGAGGTGGTGGCACCGGTGAATGACTGCAGTGCCCGTCGTGAGAAACGCTACTGCTGCGGATTGGGCTTTTCGTGGGCCGCGTGTTCATTGTGTGAGCGTGGTGCCCATTGGAAGCGTTCGCCAACTCCTCAGACGTCTGCTCCATCGCTGCGAAGAGTCCTTTCGTTGGGACCTGACAGCTGAACTCTTCGAGACGGTCCATCGCGGAGAGGTAGGATGAAGAAGCAATGGTGCCCGGTGAGGGGGAGAAGGCGTAGCAGCCGTCCACCGTGTCGCGGGTCGACTTTACCGGTGTCTCCGTCCCAGCGTTCAGCGGCGAAGACGATAGCATTCTCTTTTTTTTGTATTTTTTATGGGTTTCTTTCTTTTTCTTCCTCAGTGGAATTGCGGTCTATAAATACGCGTCAAACTTCGTTGCTGTGCGTCTGCGCAACGAGTCAAAATTGTCAGTGACGTGGCACAAAAAAAAAATTAAGTGTTCACTGTGTCTTAGGCACTCTACGACACCAGCGACACAACAGAATGGGAAAACTGAGGAGAGAAGAGGATGACACTATTCAGGATCTAAGGAGTCTAGTTGGTCGGTAAGACGCGGAGCCAACAACAAAACACAAAAAGAAAAGAGAAGAAAGGAAAAAGAAAACACGCACAACAGCGGAAAGAAGTGCAAGCGAGAAAGAAAAAGAAAGGTGAAGTGCAAAAGAGCACAACAACCTCCAACACTGACGAGATTCGTTCTGGAGCACGTTCTCCCTCGCTCTCTTTACCGTTCTCCTAGCGCGGCGCAGAGTGTCCACCGATGAAAAAAAAAAAAAAGGTGAGAGAGGCGCAACAGTTGACAGAAAAAAAAAAGAGGAAGAGGACAGAAACAAGAGCCGAATAAATTTACGTTACCGGTAAACACACAAACAAAAAATAAGACACTTCCTATGTTTTTTTTTTCTTTTCCCTCTTCCCTCTTCAGTGTTTGACTGAGCTAAAAAAAAAAAAAAAGACAACCGATTGAGTATTTCTTTGGCGATGAGAGGCAAACACACACAGACACAAATGACCTTCAGTGATTACCTAAAGAGACGTGGCAGACGCGCGAACGCGAGAAGAGAGCAAAGAAAGGGGGACACTGGCAGGACGCAGGCAGACACAAGAGGAGATTAAACAACACAGCGTCAAGTGGAAGGTCAAGCCAGCGTTTAGAAAAAGTGTTCAAGATGGTGACCTAACAAGAAGGAGAGAGAAGGAAACACATGTAAAACCAAAACTATTGTAGTTCTTCTTCGCTGTGCTTCTTATTTTCTGACTCGAATTCGCGGGAGCCGTTGTAATCTCTCTCACAATATTTTTTTTCCAACGATGATGATTCGTTTAGCGCGTGAATGTGGCAAGTGTGTAAATGTCCGTGTCTGTGTGTGTGACGCACCGCAGCAATAACTCAGAGGAGAGAAGAAACACGATCGTTGTAAGTCCGTGTGGGAGTTGGAAAAAAAGAAACGAAGAAAAATAAAGACAGCCGTACTGAGTAGAGAGACAAACACAAAGAAAAAAAAGAGACGAGTATATATAGCAGTGTGATGAAAAAGAGAAGGAGAAAAGATGGAAAACAAATATTTTTTTTTTTTTCTGCGCGGGTGTCCGAACTAAGATGAAGTGGTGCAAGAAAGAACGGAGTGTAACACAGCAGAAATGTGCAGCGAGAGGAAAGAAAGTCTCGCCTTTCTCCTTCGCTCTCCTATGTACAGTGAGACACACGAAAGAGACACGCGGTCAAAGGAAAAAAAAAACGGTGCGAGGCCGTTCAGACAAAGGAAAAAAAAAAGAATCAAGAGTAGAGACACCGCGCTGAAGCAGCGCGTGTCGCCCTAATCAGCTCAGCTGACAAAAGGAAAGCGAGAAGGTGAGGAGAAAAAGAGAAGCAGTAGAGATGTGGTTATTACTTGCGCGCACGGCCTTGAAGGAGAGAGAGGATGCCGATTTGCGTGCCTCCGCCGGCGTACGTTCCGAGGCCTTTGCAAACTACTAATCGTTTGGTGTATGTTACCCTCGGAGAAATTCGGGAGAAGAAACGCTACTGCTACCGCCTTGGCCACTGCAACGTCACCGGAGAAGGGGCACCGTATCTTTTTTTTTTTCTTTCTTTCTTTCTTCCACTGCCTCCTCGCCATTGTTGTCGATCATTTTTTTTTTTTGAATTGCAACACGCACGTGTTGTTGTATGTTGTGTCGGCGTAAGGACAAGCCCCACACTCACCTCGTGAGGTCGAAGAAGGTGCGCTGGTAGGTCTGCGGCAAGGCACCGGCAGGAAATTCCGTAGTGCCCTCGACGCGATCAGGCGGCGCATGCAGCAGAACGTGACGCAGCTCCGCGTCGAGTGCGCGTAGCAGCTGCAGCTCCGTCTGCGTGAGGGGCTGTCCGCCGCAGCTGCTCAGCTTAAGAACAAGCCGACGTGGGAAATACACCGCCCCTAGTTGCTCGCACAGTGCTCGTGCAGCGGCTTGCAGAGTGTGGGTTAGCAAAGAAAGCTGCAGTGACGCGTTGTCGTCCGTAGCAGTCGACTGTCCCCCTCTTTCCGTGGAGGACCATTGCGTCGCGTCAAGGTGAAGACGGTGGAGGTGGTGCGCGGCTTGCAACAGTGCGAGCAGGTCCGTCTCCCACGCTTCCGCTGCCGCCGCGGTGCAGTTCGGCTCTCCTCCCTTACTCGCCAAAGATCCCGCACGCGGTTCTTTGCTCCTTCCCTCCTGTGGCAGAGGAGGTGAGCTGCCCGCTGGTACAGAGGCAGTACGCTGCTGCTGCTGCTGCTGCTGCTGCTGCTGCGTCCCTGGACGCCACTGCATCAGCACACGCAACAGCAGCGCGTTGACCAGCCGCACACCTTCTGCGGTGATGGGCAGTGGGAGAGATACTGGAGGCAAAGAGGCGTGCCCATGACTCGGGCTACCCACTGACAAGTCGAAAGCTGGGGAGGGCATGCGCAGCGCGCAACGAGGGACGTTCAGCAGCGCTCGGTAGAGCTGCGCCGGGCGGTGGATAGACGTATGTGGAACACCAAGGCGTGCAATGGCAGCACTCGCCGCCGTCATCACCTGCCCTCTCGCCTTCAGCTTCCTCTTTTGCGCACGCACCTGCGCGGTATCTCCGACGCCGTCCCGCGCCACTCCTGCCAGACTGTCGGCATCGAGGTAGCGGCGCAGGAACAAGGCGAGGTGGGCACTCGTTCGATCCGCCGCATCGACAGCCGACCTCTCCGGGGCGTCGAGGGGAAGGGCAGCACCGAGATGCAGAGCCGCACCACTCTGCTCTAAACGAGCCACAAGAGCGCACGCCTCCGTCAAGCTCGCGCTCTCAGAAACTCCGCCATCGCGGGAAACCTTTCGCGGCAACATGAGGAAGTGCAGCAGTGCCCACGCTGTTTCCTCAAGTCGTGCCTCGAGAGCAAAGAGGGGCAGAAGCGAGGTGAAGGCGTGACGAGCGGCACTCCAGCCTACCTCTTGACTCGAGTCCTCAAGCACCTGTGCCTTCTGTGCATCGCCTCTCTTACCGCGCGCAGAAGGTGCAGTAGAGGAAATGCGCACTTTGTTGGCTTCGCACAGAGCGCTCTCCCGCCGCTGCAGATGTGCGCAGAGCAAGGAAAGCCATAGCATTGGGAGAAGCTGCAATCGACGCTGCTGCAGGTACGACGGCACACAGTCGTCTGTGTCGTCTCTCGCCCCTTGCGCAAAGAAGCTGTTGTAGGTGGCGACATCGGCATTCAGGAACCACGCGGCCTGCGCCGGTGGCGCAAGCGGACCGGCTTTCAGCTGCACAAGAGCACGCCACAGCACGGGGTCGACGTCTTTGCGTGCCAGCTCACAAAGCAGCGCGGCGTGCACCTGCAGAAGGCGTTGGTAAGGCAGCTGCGTCCTGCGGAGGTTTTGGAGGGGGCTCGTGTGAGCCAGCAGCCCCCAGCTCCGCACCGCAGCGGCAAAGTGCACGATAGACCAGTGGAGAGAGTGGGCGTAGCGCTGCGAGAGGTGAGAGGTCGGCGAAGGCGAGAGCGGCGGTGCTTTTTTTCTTTCTCGATGGTGCGTCGTAGATGAGCCTTTCACGGTGGCGGAAGCAGCACTCGCGTGGCGCGCTCGTGCCGATGAATCCTGTGCAAGGAAAATGGTGATGGAAAAGCACGTCTCCACGAGACGCTCGACGTGTGTGTCACCAACGCTGTAGCTGCCGCCAAGATGCAGCACCACCGTAGCAGAAAAGAGAAACTGCGCCAGCTTATCCCTCTGCTGCGGCGTCAACGTCGACGCAGCATCATCTCCAGCAGCGGCGTCACCAGCACGGCTCGGGCTGCGGCCTCGTCGATCATCGTTGTTGCCGTGTTGTGGGGAATGAGACAGCGTACGACGCAGCTTCTTGAACTCCGCGAGGACGTGATGAGCGTGGTACTTCACAAATGCGGACACCTCCGCCTCCTCTGCCGTCTCCTCTCCCTCCTCTGCGCTTTCAGTATGGGATTCGACGACTGCCGTGACAGAAGCACCCTGAGGAGCCTTCACCTCTCTGTCTGCATTCGCGGTCGAGAGTTCCCCGCTTAGCTTCTCCAGCAGCTCTTGAACTTCCTCGCGGTCCTCCATCTGGCGCAGTGGAAGGCGTTGACTCAGCTTCAAGAAGCGCAGCGCACGTCCAACAGGAAACTCGTAGTCGTCCGCAGCTGCAGAAGACGGAGGCGGGTGACGACGTCTCGTGATTGCATCTCTTCTTGCACTGTCGTGTACTCTGGATGACGGGGCAGCGTTTTGTTGAGATGGCCGCGGCGACGCACTCGACACCGCTGTGGTGGCGTGAGTGGTGGTATCGCCTGCCTGGGACGATGAAGCATCAACGGGCGTCTCCGTCACCTCGCGCTGCAGCACCGAGAGAAAACGCAAGCGGGACGCAGAGAGGTGAGGCGTGTAAAAGACGCAGCGCCGTGCACATCTCAGCGGCGGTTTGGGCAACAGCTGAGTCCGATGCAGAATCTGAACTACGTTGCAGGGTCGTCCACACCGCATCCTTTCATGTTGTGTGAGTGTGGGTGTGAATTATCGGTAAGAGCCAGAAAGCAGTAGGAATAGAAAAGTAGGATTTAACTATGCCGTTGTTTGGGTAGCGGAGTGCTGTCATGAAGAGAGAGAGAGAAGTAGAGAAAAGAGAATAAGGTTGGCAAGTAAAGCAAAGGACACCCAGCCTGCAATCGCCAGCTTTAAAAGAAAAAAGATTTCTCACAATTGCACTACTAATTTCTGCTAGTGACAGCACTCGCCACCGATGCCAAGAAGAAACATGCTACTCTGACTCCTTATCCATCAACGAGTGCACGCAGCGATTCTCATTTGCTTCTCGTTGCGTATGTCGCCCTTGCTTACTTCATGCTTTTTTTTTGCATTTATGAAAGTGCGTTAATCGTTACGTGTTCAAGGGGTTAGAGTGATGCGCGTGCCCACTAACAGCCTCGTGGAAAAGCACACCTATACACACACAAACCCCCGTTACATCCAGATGCCACTGCGTTGCGTGTTAAGAAACAAAAGTCAAGGCCAAAGCGCACAGCACATATTTTATTTTAGGCATCCTCGTCGCTCTCATCCTCCCCATCGTCCTCTGAAGAGGAACCCACGCTCTTGTGCTCACCCACCTTCTCTAGCACACAGTAGAACATCGGGCCCCCAACCATCCGTCGTGTCTGGCAGCAGCAGGCGTCCGTACGCGGTGGCCTCTCCAAGCACCGGTGGCGGCGCCGGCGCGTCACCCGCTTCAGCCGTGGCGGCATCAGCAGCAGCAGCAGCAGGGCTTGTCTTCACCACCTTCACCTGACACCGCGTCCGGCGCAGCACCTCTGCAATGACGCCATCGTTCTCCACCGGCGAGATGGAGCAGGTGCTGTAGACCACTCTCCCGTTCACCGCGCACGTCTCGATGGCACGCAGCAACAGCACCCGCTGCAGCGCCGCCAGCTCGATTGTCGTATCCTCACACCACTCCCGCAGCGACAGCGGAGCCCCACGCGACTGGTGCAGCAGGTGGCGCTCCGATGAGCACGGGGCGTCGACCAAGACGCGCGTGTAGGCGGCAGGGTCGTACCACGTCTGCGCGTCCCGCTGCGTCACGTGCCAAGGAACGTAGTTCGCCGGAATGTGCTCCTGCAGGTTGCGGCGCAGACGTGCGCAGCGATCTGCACGGGTCTCGTTGCAGGCCAGCGCGCCATCAGGAGAAAGGAACTGCGCGATGGCGACGGACTTCCCACCTGGCGCGGCACACATGTCGAGCACCTTGTCGAAGGCGCCAACCTGCAGCTGCTCCACAATGTACGTGGAGGCGTAGTCCATCAAGTAGTACGCCTTAATGCCAAAGGCATCGATGGGAGGCTTGTCAAGGAGACCGTCCTCCTGCTGCACCCTGCCCGTGCTTTCCTCCTCCGTCGTTGCCGCCGTAGCATCAGCCGCGCTCGCTGACGTGCCGATCGGTTGAAATGCCTGCGTGAGAGAGCGCGAATCGACACGGACGAGTCCCCGCGTCGCCTCCTCGAACGGCACCTGCGAGAAACGGTTCCACAGCGCCACCTTGCGCGACGCCTTCGTCATGGCGGCACGCAACGCAGGCCAGCGCTCGCCATAAATCCTCGCTATAGTACTCGTCGAAGGTGCGCGGCTTCACCGCCTTGCCGCTCCGGAGAGCGCCTTTCGGGTGTGAGGTGACGGCACCGCTCCGTCCACGGCCGCGGCCACCGCCACGTGGAGGCATTGGTGAGCTACTGGAGAAGAAGCGTGTGTGCTTAAGTGAGATGGGAGACTGAGGGTGAAGTTGTAAAAAAGCGAAAAAAAGAAATTCAGTGTAGAGCGATAGCAATAAAGCAGGAGATGGCTGACGATCATATATGTGAGGACAGATCCAAAGCCCACTTTTATTGAAGTGTTGCATAAGCTGCAGGTTACGCATGCCTCGATGCGAGTCGACGCTGCGCCGTCGCCACAATTACCGGTGAAGGTGTGGGTCTCTTCGGCTCATCCGTCCCCTCTCCCAGCCACTACTTCATATCCAATAAGCTGCAACGAGAGGCACATATCTTCTAAGAGGGTAGTAGAGGAAGAAAGAAACAAAAGGTTGGCGCACCACCTTGTAGATCCCACGCACGATGAAAACCTCGTGCCTCTGTGCATCGCTCCTCGCTTTAAACCTCGCTTTCAAGTTATCGGCTTCAAGAACAACAGAAAATGCTCTTTTTCCTCTTTTTTTCTTTGGTTACTGAATAGGACAACAATCCTCGAAGAGAGTGCGAGAGCAACAGCACTCGATCATCTGGCGCCGAAGATGCACGCAACGCAACGCAACGCAAAACCTCGCAGCACACCACTAACGAAGACAACGCACAGCCTCTGCACCGCACACAGAAAGCGGCAGCACTCAACAAGGACGCCGAAAAAAAAAAAAGAGAAACAAGATAGTGTGTGTGTGACCAGAAAAAAAAAATTTGAGATTGAGCTTCTCTCAACGCTACTGCTCCGACGCAAGATGATTCAGCAGCAGGAGAAGAAGCGAGAAGTCAGGCAACCTCTCCTCCTGCGTAGGCTGCCCATGCAACCCAAAAGCCACAACGAAGGTCCGGCATCGACATCTTCAGTTTTTGTCTAAGCCTGGGAGGACGGCTCAGGAGGCGACGGCTCAGACGGCACAACATTTTCCTCTGTCGCCTTCTCAGCCGAGGCATTGTCAGTCTCCTCAGCCGCCGCTGTTCCTGCCGCCTCAGCCGCTGCGTTTTCCTTCGGCGCTGGCACCGAAAAGCCCAGCACATCGTTCAGCCCCGAGTAGGGCGGCGGCGTGTACCGCGTCACCATGTAGTTCTCTCCCCCGCAGCGGCCGCTGCAGCTCATCGATCATGGGCACCTTCATCCACGCACACCCCGTCTCCGGGTTAGCCAGCTGGGCCCACGCGCGGTCGATCGGGTCCGGCGACACCCGCAGCAGATGCGACTCCCAGTGATGCATGTAGGTGTTCTGCCCCACCTGAGGCCCACGCACCTCGACGTCGTAGGGCACCTCCGCAATGAAGTAGTGCACCGGCACACGCCAGTAGAACTCCGGGTTGCTCTGGTTCAACACGGCTGTCGGGTACACCGTGTTGGGGTCGACCGTGATGCCCGTCTCCTCCCAGAGCGACCGCACCGCAGCCTCCTTGTACTGCTCAAATAGCATCGTCCACTTGCCGGGCAGCTTCAGCGAGATGGGCGGGATGTCGGGCGGACGCAGATCGCGGTTAAAGCGGCGCAGCATCAGCCACTCCACCTCCTCGTTTGGATTGGCCGTTGCACTGCCGCTGCCGCCCATGCCGCTCCTCTCGCCTCCCTCGCTGCCTGCGCCACCACCGCTACCACTCCCACTGCTGTGCTTGCCAGGCTTCCGGCGGAAGACACCGAGACGGACGTAGGCGGGGTCCTGGTCCAGCGCCGCCTCCATCAGCTGCCGGCAGTTGAAGATGCCCCGCTCACTGCCGAAGAGGTACAGCGTCAGCTCCACATCATCGGCGCTCGCGTAGCCGCCGTCTGCCTCCGACACGGCGGCGCGCTCCGGGTAGGTCGGCTCCACCTCGATGTGGACGCCGGTGCGGTACTTCAGCTCCGTCGCCCACTCCCGCATCGGGCCAGTCACTTTGCGCGCGAGAGCCGCCGTCGTCTGCCAGCGGTAGACCAGCGAGTTCGTGAGCATGTCGAAGCGGCCGGGCGGTCGCTCAATTTTCTCGAGCCGGATGCGGGCCGTGGGGGTTTGCAGATCGGCCCGCAGCAGCGGCTGAGCGAGGCCGGCCTCCGTGGAAAAGTTCCCCTCGCCTTCCAGCTCACGCGCCAGCTCACTGTTCAGCCCGGTGGAGTCCTCCGCAGCGTACGCGCCGCCCTCCACATCATCAACCATGCCATCCATGCCGCCACGGTGGGAGCCAGTGGACTGCCAGCGATGAAGGGCGGTGATGCAGCTCGTACCACTCGCAGCACCAAAGACACCGGAGCACGTGACAGCAGTGGTGGTGCTGGTGTTGCCGCCGCTGCCAGCAGAAATCAGCACGGCGCTGCTGCCCCACCGCGTGAGGCCGCCGCGACGCACACTACCGGCACCAGCACCGCAGTGGCCCCCCCCCCCCCCCCCCCCCCCCCCCCCCCCCCCCCCCCCCGCCTTTTTTATTTTTTTTTTTTTTTTTTTTTTTTTTTTTTTTTTTTTTTTTGTGGGGGGGGTTGTTTGTGGGGAATTTTTTTCTCCCCCCTCCTCTTTTTTTTGAAAGGGTTGGAAAAAAAAACTCCCCAAAAAAAAAAAAAAAAAAAAAAAATTTTAATTTTTTTTTCCTTCCTTTCCGCCCCGGTAGAAGAAAAAGTGTTTTTTTTTTTGTGGGAAAAAAAATAGGGAAAGGAAGGGGGGGGGGGAAAAAGGAAAAAGAAAAGAGATTGTACTGGGGTTACATGCAAAGCACAAGAGAAGGCACAGAGGATGTGCGTCGTGCACCCACTTTGGGACTTCATATTCAAATTCGCTGCATTTGCAACGGTGTGCAATCACGCAGGTGAGCAAAGCACGAGCGACTCTTAGAAAAGATTTTTTTCTGTCATGTCTTCCCTCTTCAAGCCGCGCCAGTTGACGAAAGTATAACGCATGGCAGTGAAGGCATTGCAACGCTCTGTAAAAAAGAGTGGGAGAAATTCGCCAACATTATTGCTCTGCGGACACCGACAACACAATGAACGGTCTCCTCATGCGCTAACATGGACTGAATATCTTCTTCTTTTTATGTTGTGTGTGTGTGTGTGTGTGATGAACGCAAGGAATACCAATTAAGAATATCAAATCAAGAAGCACAGCCCTTAAAAGAGCGGCAAAATGAGAGCACCGAACGTCCCAACTCGTCTTGAAGGCGGGTAAAGCGATCGATCGATCGATGCAAAACGTCAACACACTCGAATCTGAAACTAGTTGCCGCCGCTGTAGTCCTCCGCCAAGCAAACAGCAGTTTTGGCGCTGCGGAGAGAAAGAAAGAGAGAAGCGACTCTCTCAAGAAGGGCAGGCTTCGCGGCAGCCGGCGGTGACATTTTTTCTGCTGGCAGCTGTGGCCGGGGTGTCCAGCAGCAGCATCGCCGTCTCCTGTGGCCCGCTCCAGGTGTTTGCGCAGCAGCATCATCTTAAACGGCGTCACATTTCTGCCAACGTTCAAGTTGTACTCGTAGGGGTCCTCGATGCACCAGCGGTAGTGAATCTTCTTCCCCACGGATACGCGCCATATCCTCCGCGCTCTTCGTCCACGACAGCGTTTCCTTTGTTGTTTCACCAGGTGCGCGGCTCAGCGTCACCACCTCCGTGTCGGGCTGGAACTCGTCCAGATAGAAGTGCAGAAAGTCCAGCACCATCTCCGCCAGCGCCTGCCCGCTCTGCTGCGGCGCGTCGAGGGGCACGTGGGGCGGCATCGGGTCAATGCTCGCCACATCACACGTGTCGATAGGCACGAACTTCGCCACGTCGCGGCGCAGTAGGTAGTAGGCCACCATCACGTTCCACCCGTAGGAAGTAATGCAGCCGCCTTCAACCGACGCGTTCAGCCCCGTCCGCTTGCTCCACTGCTTCACCAGCATGCTCAGCCACCGCGTCTCGGGGCACTGCGTAAAGTAGCGACGCAGCAGGGCACTGTTGCGCACGCCGTTGCGACGATTGGCCGTCACGTCGAAGCTGACACCGTCCGTCCCCAAGCCACCCTTTACCCGCAGCACCGGCACACGGGTGCGGCGAACAAGCTCGATATCCCACAGGTAGTGTTCCTGCTTCACCTCCTCGCTGAGTCGGGAGAGAAATTCAGACTGCAGGCCCTTGGCGACCTCAGAGACGGCGTCAGCGCCTGTGCCGTCCTGCACGTCCGTCGGGCTGAGGCACACGAAGTCGACGTCAGAGCCGGGCTCATGCACGCCGAGAACGGCGGTCGAGCCGAAGATGTAGGGCGTCATACTTGGATCTACCTTCTGTACGCTGTGCAGAACGCGCTGATGCACGCTGGCCACGGCTGCTGTGTCCAGCTGATGTGATAAATGGCCATCGCAGAAGCGGGTGATGGCGGCCCGCACGTCTGCGACAGCTGCGATCTTCCTCGCTGCTTTAGCCTTCATCTGACACTAAGCTATAAGTCGGCTTTGGGCTTTTTTTTTTTTTTGAGCCCAGAGGCCCTTAAGACGACAAGTAGAGGACAATTTAAGAAAAAAAGACAGATCGCAGCACACACACACTGTCTTCTTTAACGGTTGTTTCACGTCGATATGCGCGGTTTGTATTGCCCGCACGAAGAAAGGAAAGAGGGGTAAAACAGAAAGCAGGAAGGAGTACAAAAGGTGTGAGATGCCCCTTGAGAGGAGACTTCTCTGCATTAAGGTACAAGACAAAAGCGCGGAAGTGCAACCTATTTTTCTGCGCGCATGTATCACCTGCCTCATTGACGTAAAGATGCAACGCAGCCAATGTGAGGAGGCTAAACCTCAGAGGTGTCGCAGACTACTCTGAGGCTTCTATGCGCGACTCTAAACGCAGTCGAGAAACGAAGGGAAGAACAAAAAGCCCTCGCTTCCTTTTTTGTGTTTTTTTTCATATTTCCGTCAAGCAGATTTGAGTTATGAGCAGAGGTAAAGCAGGAAAAAAAAAGAGAAGGAGGAAAAGGAGTGGTACGCAAAACAGAAGTCGCTTGCCAGCGTTGAGAACGAAGCAGGCCTCTAAAAAAGGAAAAAATGTTTAGAGCATGAAGCGTGGTTTGAAGTCAGAAGAAGAAGGCCCCACAGCATCAAGAATGGCCTTCAGAACCGCCCCACTCCAACGTCCCGGCGGCCGCTGCGGGAGCCGTGCTCCATGTCGGTGAGTACCATCAGAATGTCGGACAGCTGCGTGGTGACGCGTCCCGCAAAGGCCGCTTCCAGCGCGGCAAGGTGTCTCGCATGCGCCTCCGCCTCCTTCGCCGCGTTCACCTGATGCCACACCACGTGCCGGTTGATCTCCGCCACCCGCGCTCGCAGAAACTTCAGGGAGTTGGGATAGACCACGTAGCCTTCACTTTCCTCGGTGCTGTCGCTCTGTCCTTCCGAACTTGTCGTCGTCGTCTCTGGCGCGGTCGGCACTACTCGTTGACACGACGCAACAGAGTCGGGTGAAGACGGCAGCCGCGTGTGCGAGACGCAGCGACACGACGTGTGGTGGTCGCTGGAGTGGGCGTGAGTGGCGCTGCTGACGCGCCGCCTCGCCGGGAGTCCGTGCCGGCCCCGTCGCGGGGCACCAGGAGTGCGCGCGGTGATGCCTGGCGTGGACGTGCTGCCGGAGGCGGTGCCGTCGCTGCACGTGCCCTTCGCTTGCAGAGAAACGCTACGAGGCCCAACAGCAGTAGCAGTTCCACTACCACTCGCTGAGAAAGCATGGCAGTCGCGGTGCAAGGGGCAGCGTTGCGGCGTGGGCGGAAAGGCGTCATTGCCACCTCCTTCTAAAACCGCTGACACCTCTGCGGAGGAAGACGGTGCGGACGGTGAGTCCACCGGAGAGGGCAGCGTGGGCCGCGGCTGCATCGCAACTCGACTACGTGGCTGAGGCGGGGTGTGGGGAGACGGCGGCGGTGGCGCTTGCGTGGTGTCGGAGGTGCGCTGCGTGTGGTGGGATGACGCTGCTTGTTCTTGTGGTGGTGGTGGTGATGGTGGTACTCGTCTACACACGAAGCACGAGCAGATGGAGCGCTGCTCTCGGCGCTGCTCAGTGCACTGTCCACTTGAAGCTACGAAAGACGAGGGCGAGGACAGCTGCGTGTGTTGTGCTGCACGGTGTTCTGTTGCTGCCGCTATCGCCCGCACCGGATGCGCGCCATCTCGGCCACGGCGCAGACGGTACCGAGGAGAGCACAGCGCAGGTGACACGGGAGGCGAGAGAGAAGAGAGCGGCATGCGAGGAGGCCGGCGCAGGACATCTCGCCTCTCAACATCTGCTGTGCTGCGCGCTGCGTCCAGCTCGCGGTGCGCCAAAGAAACGTACGCGCATGCAGCGGGTGAGGCGGGTGTTGTTGGTCGTCGCGGCTGGGGAGAGGTTGACCGCGACGACCACGACGAGAAGGACGAGGAGCGACCGCGATGGAAGTCCAACAGCGACCCGGCCAGTATGGGAGAGAAGGAGGACGAGACAGCAGTGGTGCTTTCGCTGACGCTCACAGCTGCACAAGAGGCACGGCGCGCTGTCTGTAGCCGCTGTCCTGCTGCTCGGTTGCACACCGATCCAGCAGAGTGAGGGCGTGAAAGCGGTGTGTGAGGTACTGCATATTCTTCTTGGTGCATCAGCGGAACCGCACGGAGCCGCAGCGGCTGAGACGACATCCACGCCTGCTGCGCTGCTGCCGCTGTGCCTGGCGCAACCGCCCGCTCAGAAGACAAGAAGTGGCGTCCGCGGCGCCGAAAGACATCTCCTCCATGTGCACTTGCCGATGCGCACTCCACCGTCACACGGGTACAGGGAGGCGTGTGGGGAGCTACCGCCGCGCCGACGGGTACATCTGATGGCGGTGACGGGGCGGCAGAGACAACGCACGGCTTCCACGCTGCGTACCGGTGCGGCGGTGCACCGCGCTGATGATGCGTCGACGAGGGGGAGGATGGTGTGTGTGGCGCATCGTGGCGAGCAGCAGAACGGCCGCGAAGAGGATGGGGGCGTGGCGGAGGTGCGCCGGACAGAGGAGAGGGAGGCACACGCACCATGCGCTGCTGCCGTCCCGCTCTGCCGCATCCTTTGAAGCTTCCGATCGCGGCAATATTGCCTGGTGGTGTGAGCGGCCAGAGAACGGCGCGGCCTGCCGAGTGCGCTAGCTGCTGCCGGTGCAGCTGCGTCGCCTGCTTCGCCTTGTGTGCGAGACGAAGACCGGCAAGCCGAGCCTCTGCCGTGCCGACACGCAGGTGGATTGCTGCGCACACAACGCGCGTCCCACGGCGCAGTCCCTCCAGCAGCACCGCCGCCGTCTCCTCGGTCACCTTGTGCAGCTCCAGCGTGAACCGCACACTACCCTTTGTCGCCAGTGCATCGGGGCACGACGCACGCGACGCGGTGGAGAGAGTAGAGGTGGCGGAGGTCGGTCGGCGCTGTTGTTGGTGGTGGTGGTGTGATCCACTCCGGGGAAGTGTGCTCCTCTTCGTGACAACAGCAGCACCGGCATAAGGCGAAGCCACATGGAAGTAGAGCGGCCGCCCACCGTAGCTTCTCTGCGCCGGAGAGACCGCAGCAGAGGCGGAGGCTGAGGAAAGCGAAGGTGGGAGGAGAGACGCGTGCCACGGCTGACGTGGTCGCTCAAAGAAGGACGACTGGGGCCGCAACTGATCCGCGACGCCGACAGAGGACGGTGACGCGGAAGATGGGCAGGGTGAGATCTGAGGCGTCGCGCTGCTGCACCAGCGGCCTGTCGCACGAGGCGGTGGCCCAACGCTGATGAGCCGCGCAGCATCAACGTGCGACCCACCAGCTTCAGCTTGCGGAAAAACAAAGGCAGCGAGTCCTGCAGCGATGGCAGCTGCCTCCATCTGCGTTGCTCCCCCGATCAACAGTACATCCCGCAACGACGGGCACGTAGCGGCGGCCTGCAGAAACGCCTCTAGCGCCGTGGCGGAGGCGACGTAGCGCAGATGCACCGTGATGGCGGTCAAGGTGTGGCAGCGGGGGAAGAGCGGGGCGAGGTAGCGAGCGTCGCAGAGGTGCAGGATGTGGAGGGGCGTGTTGCCGATGGTGATGCGGTCGGCTGTGTTCTGCGCCAGCCGGGTAGCGAGGACGTGAATGGCGGGGGCGATGTGGCGTGGCTTCTGTGGTGCGGTCGGACGCGCTGACATCGTGGGTACAGCGCCGAACCGTGTTCCTTCGTGAGCCGGTGAAGGTATGAGGTGCGGAAAAGCTAGCTTCGCTCTTCGACGCCTTGTTTTCTTAAAACCTGAAGGCAACGAGGTGGGGCATCAGTGACACGCGTGTTGTTGCCTTTCTTAATTCTGTGAACGTAACTGCAAGAGTTTGCGGATGTTCTTCTCTCACAGCTTGAAAGTTGAAATGAGGCACGGGCTTTCCCCTCTGGCAGGTTCTCCTCCACCTCTGATAGTCTCTCTTTAAAGATGTAGTGTGAGAAAAGAATTGTACGTTGACAAATGGGAAACAAAAAAGAAGACAATGATTTAAAAAATAGAGGGAAGAGGAGACGACGGGTAGGGAAGGGCGTATGAGGGCACAGCGTTGAATCCACTCAGGTAATTTCCCTTCTTTTTTTTCTTTCAGATCCTCCTACTGCATTCTGCCTGAAAGAAGTTTCATGATGCATCCCCAAAGGTCAGACAAGTTCCCTGGCAGAGTACTTTAGTTTGTCCTTCAGGGGCATCACCGGCGCTGAGTCTCTCCTTGCAGTAAAAGGGAAAAAAATGAAGGAGCGCATCACGCACCGCCAATATGCCGACTGGAGGTGACTCAGTGAGTTGGCGCATCAGTGGGGCTAATCCCATTTCAGTGCTTTCAGAGTAGCACTCTTTTTTGTTGTTTGTGTGCTTTTGTGTGTGTGTGGTGTTAAAAACCACTAGTCTGTGGTGAAGAACAACACGCCCTCCCGCTTGCCCTTGCACTCGTTCATAGATTGGTGGGTTTTTATGCTTGTGAGAGAGAACATGAACAGCACCTATGGCAGGTACCGAGGCACCGAAACCCAAAGAGTTCGGAATCACTACGCGATGGTGTTCTCCTTGCGAATGGCACCACTCAGCTCTGCCGGCGCGGCCGCCATGGCGCTGTTCGCAGCTGCGCGAAGTCTTTCATCGATCAGCGCGTACCGCTTCTCGTACTCCACCCGGTCATCGAGGACTTTTAAAGCAAACAGTTGGGTGTATGCCACACAGGTGCCGATAAAACCGGCGACGAGGCCACTCACCTTTATCTTCCACATCGCGGTGCCCTATGAGTCCCCTTGAGAGATTTGTGAACTTCCTTTTTTCGATAATGATACAGCTGATCTGCGTATCTCGAGCTGCAACCCGAGGCGTGTGCTGCACAGAAAGAGAGAGGGAAGGAGGAGAAAAGGAAGAAGGAGCGGTGAGAGTGGTAGTAAGGCAACGAAGACCATAAAACAGATGCGCTATCTAAAAGCCACACCGGCTTAAATGTGGAAGACTACTTTGTACTTCACGAGTTGTGTCCTGCACTCGTCATTGCGCACATAAAAGCAGCGTTTTCCTCGCGCAAATTATTCATAGAAAAAAATGACGTATATGACTGTCAGGATTCTCTGCTGTGACGCTACAAGACGTGCGAGCCACGCTACGTTATCGAGACGTGGAACGACACAACACGGCTTCGCGTAAACGCTCGACCAGTAAAGGAAGTGTGATATGAAAGGCATAATTACTGGTTTTTCTTTTTTTTTCTTGTGAGCGTGCGTGGCTGTACAAAAAAGAAGATGAGTAAAGTAATCATCAAAGAACACAAAGTCGAGTTCAGTATTTTTTTTTTTACAGGAAAATGAAAAGAATAATAATAACGATGGAGCAAAGACGGATAGTGGACTTTCAGAAGAAACAGAAAAGGGCACAGGCAGACTGCGTTGAGCACGCCCGAGCTCTCCTCGATTTGCTGCTAACACTTGTTCTTCTCTCGTGTTTGCAGTCGCACCGAAAAAAGCTCCTTAGTACTCGCGTTGTGCCGGATATCTCCAAAATGACGTACACGTGTGCAATGCCGCGAAAAAAAAAAAAAAACGACGGCACACATCCCAAATATTCTCAAAACACCAACGGCAGATAGACGCGAGCACAAACACAGACACACAGCAGGAAAAACAGAATCAAAAAAAAAGAGAAAGCGTCACGAAGACAAGGAGGGTATGACGATGCCGCGCATCAGAGCACGAGGCACAACAGTGGATTGAGGATGCCGCCGGGTAGTAGAATACCTCGGTAGCATTTTTGTTTGTTTGTTTGTTTGTTGTTTTAGCGCTGTCGTTAGTCCTACTCAGTAGCGAAAACGCAACGCAGAACGAGCAACAAGCAAACACACAGACACTCATACCCAGATGACGAGAAACCATTTCTCCCCCTTCCCTCGCGCGCTCTCTTCTACAAGTGCGATACAGGCAACACTTCGGAAAACAAAGGTAGAAAAGGGAAAAAGAATTCAGGGAAAACGTTCGCACTTAAAGTAAAATCAAGCTCATGTGTTTCCTCGCCCTTTCTTTTTTCCCCCAGCGCCGTCCGCTTACGCAGCCACAACCACCTTCACGTGGTTCTCTACTCCCGCCTTGAAGGGCAAGTCGCTGAGGGAGAGCGGGTCAAACAGCATGCGGTCTCCGAGGTAGAGGGAGGTGGTCTCGTAGGGCAGCCTCTTCTCCTTCTCCAGCAATACCTTCATGTGCTCGACACTCTGACCCATGAAGAAGGTCGCCGCGTGGGTGTCCCCGCTGGGCAGCTCAAACACAACAGAAACGCGGTCACCAGCCAAATCGCGCTCCACCGCATCCATCTCCTCCAAGCTACGCTGGCCACCAGCGGCAGCAGCAGCAGCAGCAGCGCGTTGATCAGCGTGGCCGACTGGTGCGACGGCGTTGGCGTGCTGCGGCGGCTCTGCCCACTCGTCGGCCGAGTCGGAGTCGGAGCCGGAAAGATGATGGCCGCCGGACATGGTGATACCCGAAATGTGTTGAGACGCGGGAGAGAGAAAAAGAAAAAGACAGGCGAGTAATTCAAGGTAAGATGTGCCTTGTTTGTCAGTGCTTTTTGTCAGGGGAAATTTTATGCAGCCTCCAAGCCTCTTATCTTTGAAAGTTGAGGTGTAGGTAAGACAGCTCGCACAGATAAAACTGAGTATCTTTTTTTTTCTAGACAGCGAGTATGTTCTCTCTATGCGTGTCAAATCCTGTGTGTCACTATGTGTGTGTGCGTGTGCGAAGGGGACTCTGCAATCGAAGAAATGAGAGGGATCGGTGGCGAAGTGAGGTTACTTCTCCTTCGATACCTTTTTTGATTCCAGTTTGGCGTTGCCTTCTTTGTTTGCTTGTTGTTGCGTTTCTTTAAAAGCCGGTGATAGCAGCGATAGGTGTGTGAAGCTCTTTGTTTTTTAAATTTGTGTTTATTTTGTTTTTTGTTTTTTCTTTTTGAGAGGAGGGCAAAGCGAGAAGGCAGAAAGCACACAACAATCCGCCGAAAAAAAGGTAGAGAGAGAGAGAGAAAGGACATAGGAGTTTTCAGAAAAGAAAAACAATAGTGAAGATGTGAACTTCGAAATGGTGACGCACTCCATCAGCGAAGGATCAGACGTTCCTCGACCTGTTGACTACGTATCTTGCCTCAGAGAAGAGAAAAAAAAAAGGTTGTGTGGCGCCGAAGAGTTTCATCCTATTGACACACACATCACCTAGCGAGGACACATGCTAATCAAGAACACTCAAGCCAAAGAGAACGCAACAATTCTTTAGTTTATTAACTCTTTATCTTCTCGCTACGCACTTGCTTCGTCAGACCGAGTGGTGTATTGCGCATCCGCAACTTTAGTCGACGCGGAAGACGCAAGCGCAGCCATCAGCACTCCGTCATCCCATCCTTCAAACCAGTGCAGCCACTCACACTCGCAAGGGTGCCGCAGGGGCAGATCCGGGTCCCTTCAACTCGATGCGGTTGGCCACCTCGCGCAGCATCTCCAGCACAGGCCGCCGGTAGCCGCGAATTGTCACGTTCGTTGGATCCTCCATCTTCGCAATCGCAATCCAGAGCGGCCCGCTGTGCGGCACCACCAGCTCAGCAGCCACGGCAGCCGACTGCTTCGGAGCAGAAGAAGACGCTGTGGTTGCGCTGTGAGAAGCAGGACGCTCAGCATGCGTCACCCCCGCTGCGGCGGACGCCACCACCGCCATCACCCACTGCTCCACCACCAGAGGCGTGAGGTCGGCTTTCGCGGCTCCCTCGCTCGCTGCCACCACCTCCTCGTCCTCCTTCGCTTCGCCCTCCAGCTGCCGACGCACAAAAGGCTGCAGCGCGGCTTGATCGGCCATGCGCCACAGCAGCCCCACGGCGTCGCCGCAACGCCCTTTGCTCGCCTCCACCGCCTTGGTAGCCTGATCCAGCGCACGGGCGTACTGACCAGCGGTGAAGTAGAGCTGCGCGACAGCACAGAGCGCCAGCGGCTCGCGCGACTTCCACTGCCGCATCACCTGCGCCGCCGCACGCCCGCGCGAGGCGGGAGGCTCCAGTGTGATGAAGAGGGACAGCAGCTCACCCACGGCGTCGTCCTGCGCAACGGCGAAGGCCCCCTCGCGGGTCTTCGGCAGCTTCTGCAGCACCTCCTGCACGGTCTCCAGCGCCTGCCCCGGTGTGCCGTACTGCGCCTCCAGGCGGGCACGCGCCACGCCGATCTGCGCCAGCGCCGACGCCTGCCGCTCCACCTCCTGCGGGGACAGAGCGCGGGTGAGGACCGGAGCGCGACTGCTGTGCACACTCGACGCACACGCAGCGGCCGCGTCTGTGAGCAGGGCAGTGGCAGCTGGGACGTTCTGCAGCAGCTCGGCCTCGATGCGCTGCGCCGCAAAGATCCATACGGCAGCCACAGCGCGACAGTGGTCAGCGCTGATCGCCCTCTTGCACAACACACGCACCTCACGCACCTCTCCTGCTAATGCGTCGTCCGTGCGGAGGGCATCAGCGACGGTGACGCGTGACGCTGCTGCTGCTGTTGTGGTAGTACCAGCAGATGCTGTGTGGCTCTGTAGGCGTTGGTAGACGGCACGTCGCCGCTCCTCCAGCAGCATGAGCCACAGCCGCCACGAACGCGGACACTGCCGCACCGCGTCGTCCAAAATGGTGTCGATGGGCTGTCCGAGACTGCGGCGCAGCACCGCGAGCTTCACCCAGGCCTCCTCCTCCTGCGAGCCACCTCCACCACCGCCACTACTGCGCTCTGCAGCCGCCGCATTGATTGCCTCCAACAGGCACTGATCGGCCGCCGCGTCGTCCCCGACGGCAGCCAGGTACTTTGCACGTGCGATGTGCAGACTTTGATAGGCGTGGCGGCCTTCTGCGTCTGCCCACGTCGTCGGAAGCGCCACAACCACCTTGGCGGCCTCACCAGTGCTCTCTTCATCGAGCACGCCAGCCGACAGCTGTGCAGAGGAGCGAGTAGGCAGGACCATGTCCACGACAGCCAGCGCAGCCGCGTAGCACCCACGCCGATAGAGCGCCTCAGAGAGTGCCAGCGGCACCTCAAACACAAACACCTTTAGTGCCGCGCTAAACGCGGGAGAGATGGGGGTGGGAGGGAGGTTTGCCGCTTCACCAGTAAGGCCAAGAGTGGCGACCACGATGAGCATGAGAGGCGAGGGCAGGTAACCAGCGTGTAGAGAGGCAGAAGAAGCAGCAGGGGCAGGGACGTCGGTGTTGTTAGCTGTGGACGGCGCTGTAGATGGCTTGCCTAGCTCCTCCAGCTCCTCCTCCTCCTCTGCAATCTCATCGACGGCTGCGACGTCTCCTTCGGAGCGCAACACGGGTCCCTCCTCGTTGTCCGCGTCCGTAGCGCCGGATGCTTCACTCTGCAGCAGCCACGGAACCTCAGTTTGTACGGCGGCCGACGGCGCAGTCAGCAGCGCAGCCTCCAGCACCGTCAGCGCCTCCTTCGAATGCGCTCCAGACGGAGACGAGAAGGAAGAAGGTAATGCGTCGGCGGCGCTGTTGCCTCGCTGCACGGCATCGCTCACGTGGCGCCGCTGAAGAAGCACCCAGGTGTACCACAAAGCACACCGCACCTCGTACCGCGTCATCGCCTCCGCTGGAAACAGCGCTACCAAGTCCTGCAGCCACGTCGTCGGCACAGCATTGCCGCTGAACCCCTTGTTGCTCGGATCGACCACGCTGAGAAACATGTGCGCCGCGGTGCACACGTAGGCACTCGTCGTGAAAGCTGTTGTGCTTGGCGCCTTTGTACTCTTCGGGGCGTCGTCTTCGCGATCAGCGTCCGTCGCAGCAGCGTCAACGCTCTCGTTCCGCAGGAGAGACAGCGCCATCGAGAGCCACGCCAGCCGCGAGCCAGCCTCGCCCAAATTCAGGTAATTGAGCTGCGCCGTGCGCACGAGCTCGCCGACCTCCTTGTCTGCCCGGCACGCCGCACAACACAGACGCGCAGCTCTGCCCTCTGTTGCGAGAGAGGCGCGGTCTCGCCGCCGTTCTGACGCGCCGACCTCAACGTTGTTGTTGCTCATCCCCGCGTGTTGCACCGCATTGCCTCGCTGAACGCGTTTCTCCGCAGCAGCCTCCTCGGCAACCCACTGCGACAGCGCGTACCACTCCACGTACTTGGCGGCCTCGATCACCAGCGCCAGGGACGGGAAGCGCGCCGCGGCCGCCTGAAACATCTCTCGCCCTGTTTTGTAGCTCTCCAGCCGCGCCAGACGAGCCCACAGCAGCGGCAGATGGGGCGTGTGCTGCAAAGCGCGCTGCAGGAGTACTCGTTGATCCTGCGCAGACGGCACGAAGTGCACGAGGCGCAGCCACAAGTCTTCGCTGGAGGGGCAGGCCAGCACCGCCCGCTGCAAGCACGGGACGCGCTCGAGAGGTGGAACCACATCGAGCAGCTGCGACCACAACTCCTCCTCTGTGGGACACGCCGCCGTGGCCTCCTCCAGCAGACGGCGACGCCCTGCCAAGTTGTCCTTGGCCACGTAGCGCAGCCGCTCCTCCCAGATACGCTTGCCCTTCTTTCCTGTCACTGCACACCCCTCCACAAGCGTCTGCCACGCGCGCTTTGCCATCCCCATCTCCCGATACGCACGCGCGTGGGTGATCCATGTTGTTTGCTCCTCTGTCGAGCCCATCGCCAGCACGTTGTGCAGACCCGCCTGCATCGCTGAGGCCTTGCCCCGCAGCACATCGCTCGCCGTTAAGCCGCGCTCGTCGGCAAAGACGTGCTCCTCAGCCGCGTCGCCTTCTTCGGTGCGAGCGCTGCGCACAACCAGCGACGCAGCTGGTGGCGCCGAAACGCCTGCAGAAGCGGTGGACGCCGCCGTGGGGTCTGACGTTGACGCTGCTGCGGCAGCTGTTGTGCCTTTATCGGCTGCACGGGCCGGAGGGAGATCTAAAGTGGCCAGATCGTTTAACGTCAGCTTCACAGCTCCAGTAGCACCACCACCAGAGGCAGAAGCTGGCGATTGCTTTCCCCTGGCGTCCGCCTCCTTCTCCGCCCCATCGACATCGCGTCTTTTATTGGCCCTCCCGCTCTCCTCCAGGCGCTCCATAGCTGAGAAGAAGTCGTTCTCCTCACGCGTGTTGCGCGTGCCTGTCGCACCAGCAGTGGTCAACTCCGCGGTGGTCACGAAGCCCTTGGCGCCGCGGCCGATGCCAAACTGGTAACCTTTCGGTGGGTACGGCGACCGCCAGTCATACTTGGCGAGCAGCTGCTCGTACTTGTCCTCCTTGCCATCTGCACCAGACATAGCGGTGTTTTATTCAGTAAGGAGGAGGGCTGATAAGTAAAACGAGCTTTGCGACGTACACCGTCGAGTGCAAGATTGAGGTGAAGTGAAAAAACAAGGAAAAGAAAAGCCACCGCCACTTCTTTGTTCTCGTGGGCCACAACACCCTGGTAATACCGCACGTACACTTCGTGACTTTCTGCAAAACAAAACGCTCTTCCAATTACGCCTCAGCGCAGCTCACACTTATGTGCGCTTCTCTTTTCCTCTTACTTCTTTCAGTGTATGTGTGTGAGATACGAAAAGTTTGTGTTTTACAAAAGAGGGAGAGAGAGTGGAAAAACGAAGGTCGAAGGCAGGAGAGGTGCGAGAGAGAGTCAGTGAAGAGAGTGAGGGTGGCGTACGCGCAAACGTGCACTCGTAGATTTCCCTATCGGACTCTAGTAGGTGCTGCACAGCTGCTCTCATCTGCGGCACAGCCTTCAACTCCCAGAGACAGAAAGAGAGCAAGCACGCACACCTTGCCTTTTTATCATCTTGAATTGCACAGGTCTCTCGTTCTCCCTCGACCGATGTGCCAACGCAAACGACGGCAACAGGCAAGCTCCTAGCAATCGCCGAAAAAAAGAAAATAAGGAGAAAAAGAAAAGAACGTTGGTCCCTCTTCTCGAGTTGTTGCTTTTCACCTTGATTTTTATTTTTGTTTTTCGATATGATGCAGTTGGTGCGACCGTGACGCGATCAACAAGATGTGGACTGTAAAGAGAAAAAAAAAAAGCAAAAGCACCCAACAACAACCAACGAGAAAGACGCCTAAACACAAAAACAATACGAACACGCACTTTTTTTCCAATTTTGTTTAGCGAGGCCGCACCTCCTCTAAATAGTCGTCATCGTACATGTCACGACGCTGCTCCAGCGAGGCACCCATGCGGTCCACACGGGCATCGAGCAGTGACTGCAGGTGCAGACCCTGCCACCCCACGTACACAATCATGACCGCGTACATCCAGTAGAACCAACGAAAGTCAATCTTCTGCAGCGGACCCTTCGCCTGGGCGTACTTGATCAGACTCTCTCGCAACACGTTCGTGTCGACGTCCTTAAAGTCCTCGGGGTTGATCTTACCCTTGTTGATGCGGGACTGCCGGATGTAGCGCCGCATCGCACCGTAGTTGCTATGGGAGAATACATGAAGAAGCGCGGCAGGTCGATGATGAGGTAGCCGGCGTCGCGGATGGCGCATTGCAGCTTGTTCGTTGTGGGGTCCCACCTGGTAAGGTTGGCGAGGTCGTGCTGGAGGGTCTGCCGGGCCGCGCGGGTGAAGGACGGCGGCAGTGCGGCTGACATCTCGCCTTGATTGCTCTCTAGCTTTCCTGATGTTTTTTTGTCGATGGTTTTGCAAGAGGATGAGGTGGCACAGATGAAAGTAAATAGAAGAACAAAACAAAAGCATTTTAACGCAATGGAAAGAGCGACATGACTGCACCAGGCAAGCAGGCGAAGAAGACAAACCTCACAACACAACGTGGGCAAGTAGCGTCACGTCCCCCATTTCGCCGCTCAATGACCTTTCCAGTGGTAGCATTGTGACTGAAACATTTCGAGCATTTTAAAATCACCAGTAACACTGGCCCACCCGGCGATGACACGCAACGCAGTCGCTGACGCAGCCCTTCTTTAATGATTGTGTTTTCGTTATCTAATATTGTTCTCTATTTGTTTTATTTCGTGTTTCTTTACTGGCCGTTGCACCTCCGCCTTTTGCGCGACTCCAAAGAGAACGGCTCATAAAACTGCATTGCAGTTCACCGCAGACATGCGCCATCTCCGCCTGCGATGTGTGCCGCCGCAACTCGATGCACCATCTTCCACTTCTCCTTTTTTTTCTTTTGCACACTTAGACCTCTTCTGGTGAGCCAAAAGAAAGTGTACAGGTGCAGATGCAGTGGTCCGCTACAGGAGAGACAGCAGGCAACCCTTCAGCATAAAAAAGAAGAAAACGGTGAGCAATGCCGCCGCACCACTACGTCAACACACTCACTCCGTCCACCGCCGCGTGGACGACGTCGCCGTGACAGCCCACCTCACCCAGGTAAGGTTTAAGCAGCGAGGCAAAGAGGTTCGCATCAACAGCCACCTCACTCAGACGTGCCTGCAGCACACGACGAGCATCCGACGCGTGCGGTGCGACCAGCGTTGAGGCACGTGTCGATGGATGGGCAAAGCCGTTAGTGGCGCTGATGCTGTACGGACGCAGCCGTAGTGTGAGCAGTGGCGTCTCGGGGCTGCGCACACACCGCAACGGCGCCGTCGATCTGCACCACGTGCGGTGACAGCGTCCACACCGCAACCTGCACCTGCTCTCTTCCAGGGACCAGATCGAGCACGCGGGCGTACACGGCGTCTCGCACAATCACCTTTGAGAGCTCACGCCGGTCCATGGTCGAGAGAAGAGGGGGAGGAGGAGAGGAAGAAGATGGGGAAGAAAGCGCGGCGGAGGAGCTGGTGGAGTGCTGCTGCGCTGGCGGTGACACCGCGTACAACAGCGCGGAGGACGGCGCGCGTTGATTCGAGTGTTGGTGGTAGGAAAGTCTGGTTGGCGCGGCCAGCGCACTGCTGCGTTGCGGTGTCACATACCCAATGCGGCCTACATCTTCCTCTTGTCGCGGCGGTGCGGCCACGGTAGCAGAAGGTGATGAGGACTGGTGAAATGGCCCGGAAAGACGTGTGGGCGAGGTGGAGTGGCACGCGGTCAAAGAGCAGGTGGCATGGCGAAGACGATAGAAGAGACTGAAGTGCACCGGGGCGGTATTGGAGGATGCGGGGGGGGGGGGGGGGGGGGGGGGGGGGGGTGGGGGTGGGGGTGTTTTTGTTTTTTTTGTTGGGTTTTTTTTTTTTTTTTTTTTTTTTTTTTTTTTTTTTTTTTTTTTGGTTGGGGTGTGGTTTGGTTTTTTTTTTTTTTTTTTTTTTTTTTTTTATTATGGGTGGGGGGGGTTTTTTTTTTTTTTTTTTTTTTTTTTTTTTTGTTGGAGGGGGGGGGGGGGGGGGGGGGGGGGGGGGGGGGGGGGGGGGGGGGGGGGGGGGGTGGTTGGGGTTGGGGGTGGGTTTTTTTTTGAAAAAAAATTTATTATATCTTTTTTTTTTTTTTTTTTTTTTTTTTTTTTTTTTTTTTTTTTTTTTTTTTGTTTTTTTTTTTTTTAATAAAGGGGGGGGTGTTTTGTGGTTTTTATTATTTTTTTTTTTTTTTTTTTTTTTTTTTTTCCCTTCTCTCTTTTTTTTTTTTTTTTATGGAGTGGCCCCGCGCTTTTTCTCACCAAACCAAGACAAACAAACACAAACACACAAGCACACAAGGCCTGTCTCACGCATCGCCCACGAGACACCGCCACAGCAATGCCTCCATGTCTAACACAATCCGCGGCGGGTGCCCGCCGCCGCCAGCACCGCTATCGCTGCCAGGTTCCCCCATCCAGTGCGGCACCAGAGACGAGGCCCCGAGCAGCGGCGTCACCTTGCGCGTTGACAGCTCCGTCCCCCGCACCCGCTCCATCACCACTGTGTTGCTCGTCGCCACCATCTTCACGTGCACCGTCTCCGCCCCATCGTCTCCCGCATCAGCACCAAGCAGTGCGGAGAGAGACAGGTGGAAGCTGATGAAGGTGCCAGGACGCACCTCGATGTCCGCAACACGGGCGAGGCCGCCGCCAGTGAAGAAGTTGTGCTGCAGACGCTGCAGCTGCAGGGCGAGGGCGTCGAGCACGACGGCACACACAAGCCGCTGGGCCGCGCGTAAGCCATCGCTCAGTCCCCCTTGCTGCAGGGCAGTCTGGAGGAAGGCGACGTGGGCATCGGTGTTCTCTGGCTGCAGCTGCTCGTAGTGACTCGCCAAAAAAAAGAAGAAGCACTGCTTCGTGGTGGAGGTGGTGCTGTGGACCGTGTAAGCGAGGAGGAGACGAGGGACGCCCCTGCCGGCGAGGTGAAGAGGTTCCAGTGGAGGCTCAGCACACGCCAGTGTCCCCGCTTCACGTCGTAGGTGAGGTCCATGTAGAGGGCGTGTTGCAGGCCAACGCGTACAACACCCTTGTCCGTTGCAACAAACGCCACGTAGCGGATGTCACGCAGGAGGGCTTCCTGCTGAGATGGCGGGAGGCTCTTCAGGGCATCGCGCAGCGTCTGTTGGAAGAGCTCCACGTCCTGTGCCACCGAGGGAACCTCGCGCAGAAGGTGCGCCTTAGTCATGACGCACCACGTCCGCTCCAACATCGCATGCTCCGCCGCGAGGTTCAGCTGGGCGAGCTCTCGCACAGCCGGTGAGACGTAGAGCGGCGCACAAAGGCGGTCCACCCACGGCAGCAGCGCGGAGCGGAGCGTGTAGAGGGAGAAGCGTGCCTTGCGCTGCTGCGCCGACAACTGAGACCAGAAATTGGGCAGCGTCTCCGCCCTCCTCCTCCTCACGTGAACGCTTTGCTGAAGCTGTGTGCCCCTGAGTCTGCTGTGCCGAGAAAGTAGTAGTAGACAGGGCGGCGCCGGAAGACGACACCGACGTTGCGGCTGAAAGCGGCCAAGGCGCCGTCCGACAGCGAGACGGGAGAGAGCAGCGGCTGAATGGGGTGACGTGCGCCACTGCTTGCCTGCACGGCGGGTGTGGCACGACTCGACAAACCTTGAAAGCACCGCGCGATCCGCTCGAGACGACTGAGGACGGTCGTAAGCACCTCGTTGCGGCGAATCGTATCCGTGCAATCGTGGGCGAACGCCTCCGCCTCTGTATTCGCGTCTTCCACATTTGGAGTGTGCTCTGCCGTCCAATTAGCGCTCCCTCCTCGTCCAACACCGTTGATGCTGCCTAGACCCTTCGAGTGTGCGAGCAACAAACGCTGCACACGCTGAAGACGCTGCAGCCGCACTCGGCACTCCGCCGCGTCGGACTCGGTGAGCTGAGGCGCCTCCTCCCCTTCCGCCACCTCGCCCGCGTTGTCCGTTGGGCCGCTGCTACTGTTTGCTTCCCTGTGTACGTGCGCTGTGCCACTTGTTGCCAGACCACTCACCACGTCGTCGCGCAGCTGAAGAGCATAGTCCATTAGCAGACGTCCTACCGAGGCAACGATGGCGTCGACGCTGGCGGACGGGCCGGCCGCCGTGCCACTGCTCAGTGCCGCTGGGGTGTCCTCCATTGCAGTAGAGGGTGGCAGTTGATGACACGGAGAGAGACGCTGTGGGTGTGAGAGCGGCACAGAAATTAAGTTGGGCTGCCGCAGACGTGGAGTCCATCAAGGGAGGGAAGTAATGAAGAATGTTGCTGGCCTCAACCCACTGACCTCGATGGAGTTGTAGGAACAAAAAGAGCATGGAGGAGAAGCGGCCACAAAAGAAAAAAAAAAAAGAAGAGGCAAGAGACAGAGAGATAGAGTGAAGGCACCAAGGAGAAACAACGATGTAGTAGTGCTGCATATCGGAAAAGCTTAAGAATTTGAACAAGAGCATAACAGTTGTGAGCGCAACAGAAATGTGCATCGCAAATTCTTTTTCGTCTGCCCCATTCGTTCTTGCGTATCTCAATCGTTATGACAAGCACGGTGCTAAGGCTCTTATCGCTAACGACGCAACGCCAACAAAAATATCCGCGCCTTCTGGTACTTTGCCCGCATAGCTTTCTCCCCGGAAGCGTGGAAGGAGTCGTAAGCCAAGGTCCATCACGTTGCCGCTCTGCAGCTCACCGTATATTCCTAATTTTAGCCTAAGACTGCCAGCAGACAAGAAGAACAGCGCAACACGGCAAGATAGGGGACATTGCAAACTTGGCAAGCGTACATCGGTGTGCGTCGATACATGGCCTGTAAAAAAAAGTAAATAAATTCACTCTGTTCACATCCCACGCTTTGTGGAAGCAGGTCACGGAGATTCCCCCTAATAGGCAACAAAGACATGGCACAAGATGGCACAAAGACAAGCACGACGACGCTGCAAAACTCAGAAAAGAAAAAAAAAACGATCTCTTCTTAGTTCACGCCTGACGCCCACTGTGCTTTCCTGCATTGGGGAGGAAAAAACAAAAAGTGGGAGCAACATTTAAAAGAGGTGGAAAGGAGAAACATAAAAATAATGGAGCTGCACACGCGACAACGTTTAAAGCAAAGACGCACTAAGTGCACGCGTCGGAAAAAAAAAAGAAATACGATGTGTGCTTGCAAACCCTTTTCGGCACCGTTTGCTCCAATATGCCGCCCCGCACGGTCTAAATGACGTTCGCCTCCTTATCGCTGCGCCGCTTCTTATCACGGCCACTGCGCCGCGGCGGTGTCGCGCTGCGACTGGACGTGACAGACGACGCCGTGTCCGTGTAGGACGAGGACGCCGACCGCGACGAGGGCGAGCGGCGGCGGTCACCATTGCGGCCACGCGATGCATCGCGGCGGCGGGTCGGCGGATGACGGCTGCGTCGGTCGCGGTCCTCTCTTCCCTTCGGGGACGAGCGCTGGCGGCCGTCGTTGCGGGATGGCCTACGGCTGTCGTTGCGCTTGCCACGCCGCTCCCGCTGCGGCGTGTGGGAGGAGCGTGAGTCGGAGGTGTCGCGTGAGCCGTTCGCCTGACGGCGCCGCTGCTGCTCCTTCAAGAGCTCCCGCGACACGCCCAGTGCGCGGCGCTCCTCGTCCATCTCCGGAGTCCAGCTCCTTCAGCATCTCTAACTCCTGCGACTGTTGCTGCTGCTGCTGCTGCTGCTGCGCCGCCATCGTCTTGCTCACCTTCTTCTTCATGAACTTGCTGAAGAAGCCGGACTTGGGTGGGATGGCCGGGGTGCCGGCTGCGGAGCCGCTGGCGGACGGCGTGGCGTCTCTCGACTGGGAGGGGCTGCTGCCTGTGTCCGCTGACGGAGGGGCAAGCGGCGTGGCGGTGCCGCTTGGCGTCGGCGCACGTGACGTGGGCGATATCCACTCCACCGTGCTGCCGTCCACCGACGCATTCTCGACCCCCCCCCCCCGCCCCGCGCTTTTTTTTTTTTTTTTTTTTTTTTTATAAAAAAAAGAAAGATGTTGTTTGGTTTGTTGGTTTGTTTTGTTTTTGGTTGTTTGTTTTTTTGTTTGCTTCCCGCTGTGGTTGTTTGGGGGGGGGTGGGGGGTGTCACAGGGGGGGGGGGGGGGTGTGCCCCGTGGGTTTTGGGGGGGAGTGGTCGGCGTGGCGCTGCCGCCCAGGCGACTGGCGCCGGCTCGACCCATCCCGCTTGTCGGCTACGCCGTCGCCCGGTGCGGGCTGGGCAGCGATGGCGTTGTCGTAGAGCCGCTTCTCCGGCATCTGGAGGAGGGGCGTTGCGACTTGGGAGTCGTGTGGTGACCCTGCTGCGGCGGCGGCGTCTCCACCTCCTGTAGTTGAGGACTTGCTGCGGCGAAACAGCTTCATCAGCCCGTTGCCCTTCTTCTTCTTTGCCGCCGCGTCTTCTGGCGTGACAGCGGGTGTGCTCGCTGCCGCCACCGCTGCCTCTTTAGCCGCCTGCCGGGCTGCGGTAGAAGACGTCGCGGAGGTGGACGACGACGTGCGCGACGAGGCGTGGCGACGCTCGCCTCTCCGTCCCCGGCCGTTGCGGTGGCGACGGCGGCGGTTGCGGGAGGAGCGGGAAGAGTCGGAGCGCGACGTACTGTCATCGTTGCTGGAGGAGTACGACGAAGTCGATGGTGTACGTGACGACGACGACGTGCGAGACGAGAGAGAGCGCTGCCGACGAGCGTCGTTGTTGTTCTTGTTACTGCTGCGGTGGCGGTGGTGGCCGCGTGAGTTGCTGACTGCTGCTGCAGGGGCTGGCCGGGACGGTGTGGACGCAGCACCGCTTACTCCCTGCGGCAGTCGGCGGGCTCGGCACTGTGACGGGGGGAGGCAAAGGGATGACGGGGATGGCTGCGCTCGACGGAGGCGCTGGCACTGGCGGGCGACACCATCAACGACGACATGACAGGTGGCGGCAGCGGCGACGGCACCAGGAGCGGCGCACCAGTCGAGGCACCAGCCGAAGCAGTGTTGGCCGGACAACGAGGACGCACTCGGCCCACTCCGCTGTCCTTCGTGGCGGTGGCGGTGCCGCGACGTGCCGTCGTCTGGCAGTGTGAGGCAGCCTGCTCAGCTGGCCGTGGAGAGGCGGTTTCGGAGCGGCTGGCGTTGTTGCCGTGGCGGTGCCGTCGCTGCTGTCGCTCGTCCTCCTTTCCGCGACGGCGGTGGTGGCGGTGGCGGTGCCCGGCGCTGACGTCGGCCTCTCGCCCAGGGTCGTGGTGGCCGGGGCTGGCAGCTGGAGGAGGCGGAAGACGGCTGCCCTTTGTCGCCGTGGCGATGGCGGTGTCGGCGGCGGCCGCCCTCCGCGTTCTCTGCGGCTGGAGATGTTCCACTCGGACGAGCAGCAGATAGGGTGGCAGTTGTGTGCGGACTGCGGTACGCCTCGGTGCTCGTGCCGTCGTCCGGGCGTGACGGCAGGTTGGCGGGCGATGGCGCGCGAGTGTCGTCTGTCCGCTCCGCCGGCGGGCCATCGTTGCCGCGTCGGCGCCGTTCCCGTCGCCCAGATTTGCCAGACGGTGACGCATCCGTTGGTAGCTGTGTTGCTGCAGCGCCGCCGTCTACCTTTTCGCCGCGTCGTCGGCGGTTGCCATGGCGGCCCCCTCCCGCCTGTCCCGATCGTTGTTGTCTTCATTCTTCACGGGTGACGCGGCAGGAGCAGGAGCAGGAGCAGCAGCTGGAGCGTTGTTGATGTTGCGCGGCCACGGGTACAGAGGCCGCGGCAAGGGCTGGAGAGGCCGCTGCATACGGCATTTGTGGCGCCATCCCGCCGGGCTGCGGCACAGCAGCGTACGGAGCGTAGCCGTAGCCCCCTCGATTCTGCTGTGGGACCATGTAGCCACCACTCATTGCGGGGTACGCGGCGTAGCCGGTGTTCACTGGCGCACCAGGACGAGCGGCGACACCGAGCTTGTTGTTTGCCTGCATCTGCATTGCGTTGAACATGTTCATGTTGTTCACAGCAGGCGGGAAAGGCGCGACAGGCTGGCCTTGTGGGTTCCCGCCGGCCATGGGAAAGCGGTTATTGGCGTACATGGCAACCGAATACACTGTGCTAGTCTGATGAGCGTGGGTTGTAGATCGTCTGTGAAGCAGCAGCACGTAGCAGAAGATCGAAATGGCAGGTGGTATAGATAATGAGTGGATTCAGAGCTGCAGTGTAGCAACTAAAACAAAAAAAAAACCTCGTCTCTAATGTGCAGGAGGAGGAAAAGGGGGAAAAATTGTGCTTCCCTTTCCTTATCACGTGCTGTACGTGACGGAAAACGCCAGAGAAGGAAAAGAAGAACAGAGGAAAAAAAAAGGAGCGCTTTCTCCGCTAATGGAAGCGACTCGCAGCGAACACAACGCAAAATTTGCAAGGGTATATCAAGGTAAGAGGTGGAAACGAAGAAGCAAGGTAAAATGAGAAACAGTAGCACTGCCGGCCACTTTCTTTGTTTGTTTGTTTGTTTCACCACTCTATGACACAACTCACGAAAGAAAAGAGCGGTGAGCGGGAGAGGGGAGAGGAGAGAGAAGAGAAAGCAAGTACAAGAAAGATGGGGTAAAGGACGGACAAAAGTCGTTTTGAATTCGATTCGCTGATATTATTGCTTATGCGCAATTCGTGGGAAAAAAATGAAGTGAGGAAGGGGGAAAGCGCCTTTTGTTTTACTGGTGAGCTTTTGTTATTCTAGTTGTGTATATGTGTGTGTAAGAGCGTGAGTAGCTGGACCCGTGCCCAATGCTTTTTACCTCTACGCTCAGAGGGAAAACGGGAGGAAGTGAGAGAGAGAGTATTAAGCTGGGAGGGAGAATGCGAAAGAAGAGGCAGAAACGCTGCGTTCGACATGTGTCACCTAAGAGGAGAAGGCACAACACACTCAGCGCAACAGGACGAGACACAAGAAGAAGCTGAGCGCTGCTTCCACAAGAGAAACAGAGCTCAACAGCCCTTCTACGACGCCCTCCCTCTCTCTCTGATTTAGACGGATGCGAGCCAGCCCTCGAAAAAAAAGGTTGCGGGTTCGGTACCTACGTTTACTGTGGTACTTATCGGAGTACACACGTGCAAAAACTATTGTTTAGTTTCAAAGTTTTCGTTACAAATTGGTAGCGTGCACAGCCCCTCAGCAGCACTATGTTGTGTTTAACAGGAAGCACAAAGGCACAGCCATCAGGAAAGAACCGACTAAACAGAGAAAACAAAAAAGTAAAAGCGGAGAGTACGCAAAAGGCAATCTAAGAGTAAAGAAATGAAGATCTAATAAGAGACAAATAAAAGAAAAAAGAGCATGTATTTGTATGATCGCCTGTCGCGTTTAGGTGGTGAGCAATGCGGCTGAGTTTTGTCCTACGCAGCACTCGCAAGGCGCGCGATAAAGTTCGTACGAGCACCGCTCTCGGAGTCGGAGAGAGCAGCGACGCTGCCGGAGCGCTGACTCGTCAACTTTGGTGAGTCGCCGACCCGCTGCCCGCCGCTGCGCTGGCGCTCATTCGCGATGGCGGCACCCCGCACACTCCCGACAGCAGTCAACGTGCCGCGACGCCCACCCGCGCTGCCGCTGCGGCCCGACGTATCGACGACGGAAGCGCGCCGGTCGAGCGGGAAAGTCTCCCTCCCGCCACACCGGAAAACACGCCGCCCCCTCCTTGACGGCGACGACCGGGTGCACGTTCGGCACGCCCTGCTCCTTCCAGATAGAGTTGGGCATTGGATGCAGCAGCGGCTGGTAGTCCAGCACGGCCAGGCGGTCCTTCTGCACTGCGAGGGGCTGCAGCAGCTGCAGCGCGGCCGTCTGCATGTCCCGCTCCATCCCGTGTGTGCGGAGGAGGTGCACGAAGGCGGGCCGGCGCAGTTCCCACACCTCGACGACGTCGTCCAGCGCGACAATCGTGAGCGACCAGCGGTGGCGGCGCACGCAGGTGTAGCCCACCACGTGGCCCGCGGGAATGCGGCAGACAACGTCCGGCCCCATGCTGTTGAGGTCTGCGACGCCGAAGGGGCCAGGGTGGAGCTCCTCGCGCATCTGACTCGGGTTGTGCACCACCCCGGCACGCCCCTCAAAGAAGAGCAGGAGGCGGTTGCACTCTTGCCCAGCCGCCGCAATGACGTCGTTCTTGGCGTAGGTGACGCACTGCCACTGTGCCGTGCACGCCTTGGCGAAGTCAGGCGTTGAAGTTGGGCAGCAGACTCACCACAGGCAGCTGCTCCATCACCGTGAGTAGCGCGGAGGAGACGCGACCACCGGTCAGGCCACTAACAGTCCCGTCCTCTCCGATGGCCACTGCCACCGCCGGTCCCTGTTCGATCTGCTGTCCCGCCAACAGTTGAGGTATCTTCGAAGATCGTGACGCGACGCGTGACGCCGCCGCCACCAGCACCTCCGTGACTCGCACCGTGGCGTCCCAGCGGGTCGTGTCCATCGCTGAGGCTGCGACGCGCACGGTTGCTGGCGTTGGTGTGCTGCCAGTCCGGTCGCTGCGCACCCTGCGTGGTGGCCATACTCGCCAGCAGGCTTTGTGCGGGTACGATGCCGTGTACGTTGGGCAGCTCCACGCCAAAGACGGAGGGCCCGAAAGTCACGCCGAGCCACTCCTTGTCGCGCAGGTAGGACAGCTCCTGTGCGCTGCGGTAGACGGTGCTCTGCACCTCCGGCACCTGCTTCATCAGCTGGATGAGCACCTGAAAGGGAAGGAGGTACATGTCGACGTGCGTGACGGCGGTGTAGCGGTCGCCGAGAGCGTCGCCGAAGATGCAGCCAGTCTCCCCGAACGTGTGGCCCTCTACCAACACTGGACGGTTTTTGGGAAGGCTGAGAGAGAAGCTCGCACGTAACGCGCCGGCGGACGTCTGCTGCGTGGACACCTCTGAGGCCGCCGTGTCGCCAGCCACGGCACCGCTGCCCAAGCGCACCGCCTTCCCGCTGCATCTGCACGACGCCGCGGCGGATAAAGAAGATGTGGCGCGGGTTGTCGCGCTCCCCGCACTCCATGCCAGCCGCGTACACCCGCGGAACAGCGAGATCGCGAATGTGTTCCAGCTGCTCTGGCCGGAGGTGGGTGAGCAGCGGGCAGAGCAGCAGCCGTGCGGAAGAAAGAGGCGCGTAGAAGGGCAGCAGGCGCTCCCGCATCTGAAGCGCCTCAACCATCAGCCGCCGCTGCCCCTCGACGGGCACACACTCGCTGATCAGCTTCCCGTACACCTCCTTTGGCAGCCGCACCATCACCGCCGTCGGCGACGTGACGCAGAGCGTGGCGCAGTACGGAAAGGCGCCGAGGCAGGCGAGCTCGCCCAACACCTGCGGCGCTGCGAGGAGCTGAGTGTCAATGTCGTTCGTAACTGTGCCGCCGACTGGACCCGCACCGGAGCTCGTAAACGCCCGCCCATCCCCAGCAGAGGGACGTCGCGGCACGCTGCGTGTTGTGGCGCTGAGACTCGCGTTGGGTGGCGCAGCAGCACCAGCACCAGCAGCCGATCCCCGCCGCGATCCCCCAGGACGCCCGTAGGAGATGCTCGCGGTGCGGGAGGCTGCGTTGTGCGAGCCAGCAGCGGACGGGCGACGTGTGCCGGGTACCGAGCCGCCGCCCGTGGAGGGATTGGCCGACATGGTGCGTGCCACTGCCACGGCGCTGCCGCGCCTCTCCACCGCGCCGGCCACCAGCACCAGCACCTCGCTCGCCGGCTCCCACTCCCACTCTATCACCTTCATCCTGGAGATAGACAACGAGGCGGGCGAGACCGGCGGCGATGGCGACGCGCACTTGCTCCCGTAGCTCGACAAGCCCAGCAGGGTCCACTGCTGCAGTGACGGAGACAGAGCCGGACAAGGAGGCACCAGGTGGCAGCCCGTCCGCGCGGAAGACGGGTGATCGCGCAGCTCCATCGCCAACCGCTGCTGTGGGCCCAGCAGCCATTGCGTCACGGGTAATGGCGCCAAAGAAGGAGACGTGCTGCAGCGCACTCACCACCGCCGCTTCCACCTCGGCAGGGGAGCTGTGCTTGCTGACATAGAGGTGCTGCAGGGCGAGACGAGCCTTGCGCAGGCGGTGGCGACGTACGAGTGGACCGAAGAGACGCTGCAGCAGCTGCAGGGCGATGGTGCAGATCTGCTCCTGCACGGCCGCCGGGAGGCCCATCTGTGCCATCTTGCTGCCCAGTTGGCAGCTTTGGTCCCGCACCGTCCATGAGTATCTAAGAGGTGGTGCTTCCGCGTACTCCTTGCCAGGCAGAAACAAGTAAAAGAGAAGGAATGTGGGTCTTAAAAAGAGAAAAAAGAGCGTTTTATTTTCTTGTCCGTTTGTGCTGTGAGTGTTGAAGCCTACTAGAAGAATGGCGGTAGGGTGTTGAGAGCAGTGATGCTAACGTTTCTGTTTCTGCTCTCTTACGACGAGTCAGCGAGGATAGAAAAGGAAAAAGAAAAGATGCACCGATGCCGCTCTTGTAGGTCGGTGTTAGCGTTGATGCAAACGAGAGAAGCGAAGAGAAGGATAAATAATCTAAGCCGAAAGCTCCGAGAAGCATTGCGCACCGAGCATCTAAGATTCCTCTTTTTTTCATGGAGTATGAATCTTCTGTGAGGAGAGCCGTTAAAGCAGAAACATACGTCATTATAAAGCGAGTCCTCTAGCAGTCTGCAGGCTTCCTCTCTTACTTAGTGCTCTATTAAGTGCGTGAGATAACAGTGAGCCAGGTAGAGGAGCCTTCACACTGAGCTATAACAAAAATGTTCATTTTATTTTCAAAGTGTTCTCATACCAATAGTAGTAATAGTAATAATAATAGTAATATGTATTGCGGTGTATCGATGTGTATCTATGCAGTCATTGTAGTGTGTCAATGCCCTCTGCTCCGTCAGAAAGCAAAAAACTAATCAGTGGTGCCTTCTTTCAGTTGTGGCAATGACGGAAGAGAACATCAAAAAAAGAATAAATATTGCAACGACTCAACAAATAATAATAATAATTAGCTGCTAAACAAACCGCCTCACTGAAACGTAAGTGTTGCCGCGGGAATTCTTTTTTTCTTGTGCCTCGTGTCGAGAGAGGGAGAGCGAAATGTCTGTGCAACTTTTACAAAGCAAAATAATAAATTACTCCGCCTACAAGAAGGACTGCCTTTCACAAGACGGGAGGAGCAGGAAGCACGCAACTACAACAGCAACATCAACCGCATCGCCTCTCCTGTCGACAAGCCCCCTCTTTTAAGCAACAAGTGTATCGCGACGGCATCGGCCACACTGGCGCTTGTTAGAAGATATCCATCTCTTCGTCACCGTCGGCAGCTGACGCTTTATCCTCCAGCAACTCAAGAGAGCTGCTTGAGACACCGTTCAGCGTCGTCTCGGGCGCCGTGCCGTCCATCTCTAGCTTCAGCCGCTTCACCGCCGGCGACCGCAGCCAGTCGCCGATCGACGCCTGCGGTGGCGCCTCGTCATCACGTGCGGCGGAGTCGCGTTGTGACCCGCTCATGCCACGCTCGCGCTGACTCATCGGCGGGGAGCAGGAGAAGGAGTTGGTGTCGGTGCTGCCCAGCCGATCCGCGGCGGAGGTGAAGCTACTGCGCAGCAGCTCCTTCTCCTCCGGCGTGACCGGCATGCGGCAGACCACCACGATGGACGACACCGGCCCCTGCTGCGAGGACAGCGTCGTTGTGGCGTTGCACGTCGCGTGCGGCTCGACCGGGTAGTTGGCAGACTGCCGCGCGTTAAAGAAGTACGTCGCATCCACGGGGTTCATCATCTTATTCATGTCGCCGGCTGACTGTGTGATCTCCGCTTGCAGAATCTCGATGCTCTGCACCCCGTCGTGCTCCTCCGACCACTTGCGCAGCTTGTCGGAGAGGTCGCGTGACATTGCCTGGATCTCGCGGTTCAGCTCGTCCAGCATCACCTTGTGCTTGATCTGCTGACTCGAGCCCGTCACCGACCGACTACGCGCCGCCGCCATGAGCGTCTTCTCACTGTAGCGGTAGGCGCCGATCGTCGTGTACAGGTCGCGCCGCTGAATGCGCTGCAAAATGTCGCGCGCGTGGGCGAGCGGCTCGCCGTAGCTGTGGAGGATGGCCGAAACAATCCAGTCGCTCGCGTGGACGTAAAAGTCGGGGTGGAGGGGACAGGCGCGCAGGGGCAGCTTCGTCCCTTCACTGTTGGCCACCATGAAGACGCTGCCAGCGGCACGCAGCGCGTCGAGCGTCATGAGGTCCACTATTTTCGTCACGCGGTGCTGATAGACGATGCGGTGGAGATGAGCGCGGGCGAGAAAGATCTCCTCAATGACGCCGTCCAGCTTATCCGGGTAGCCGATGGAGGTTTCGCCCTTCTCGTCGACCACCACACGCGCGCCTTGGAAGAGGCGCCGCATCGAGACGAAGGTGGGGGTGCCGAGGCAGGCGACCGAGTCCCGCTGGATGTAGTCGATCTTGTCCACATCCAGCCCGTTGCGCTTGTTCGCCACAATCTCCGTCGTGAAGCGGGTCCAGCTATCGCGTCCGACGTTCTTCGGCCACGGCTTACCGGGCCGCAGTCCGTTGATCAAGAGCTCCACGTAGCGCAGGTCCGCGTCGTTGAAGCCCAACTCGGACAGCCCCTCCGACTTGTCCGCCCAGAGCTGCCGCAGCAGCAGAATGCTGGCCTGCTCGTGTGACCACGTGTGAAGCGGGTCGTCTTCGCCGGCAGCGGAGCGGACAAAGGACTCGAACATGTGCGACAAGGGGCCGTGGCCGAGGTCGTGGCAGAGACCCGCAACGCCGATGCAGTGCATGTTCTTCAGCACCGCCTCGTGCGTCATGGCGGCGATCTGCGGCACGCGAAAGTTGCGGTGGTCCTCGCGGTGGCTGTCAATGATGCTGCGGTACAGATCCATCGCGAGGTAGCAAACCCCCAGCGAGTGCTCAAACCTGCTGTGGGTGGCACTGGGGTAGACGTAGTAGGAGTTGCCCAGCTGCTTCAGGTCACGCAGCCGCTGCACGATGGGGGAGTCGGTGAGCAGCCGAATCACAGGCGGCAGCTCCACCTGGCCGTAGATCATGTCCTGCACCGACATGGACCGCTTCGGCTCCAGCAGGTTGAAGTCAGACGCCACACGCTCCGCCGACGCCGCCCTCGTGTGGAGGTTCGGGGGCATCTTTTACCACACACACACACAAACAGCTCGAGCAGGAGGAGACAGAGAAGCTCGTCAAAGCCGGTAAGAATGGTAGAACAAGAAGTGAGGTGGACAAGACAACTTGACCCGCGCGAAGCCTTAACGTCTCCCAGTAGTTGTTGTTTTTTTTTATTTTTTTCTTTTGTTAGTTTTCTTTGTGGGGTGTTGTTAATCCCTTGCACTGTAGGTGCGTTATTCTGTTTATGACGGGATTAGGCCTTCGTCGTGCAGCGTCTGAGTCCGCCCTCCACTGGGTCGGCTCTCTTGTTAGTCCCCTTATCCTTGTGTGGGTGTGGGTTTGCGTGTGTGTCTGTTTCTGTGTAATTCAGATCCCTCACGATGAGAAAGAATCGCACTCGTTAGAAAAAAAAAAAGGCGTGTTGGACGCGGCGGTGTAGAAGCAGTTAGGTGTGAGAAGTCGTGCGTGTACGGTGACAGACTGGTAGCTTTGAAAGCTCAGACAAGGCTACCTACAAACCTGCAATTAGACTTCTTTTTCTTTCACGTGATAGTCGATAAATCAAATACAAAAAAGTTGCTGCTAGAGAAAAAACAATGCTATACGGTAGATGTAGAAAAGAGTGTCTGAGGGCTGACGAGTGGCCCTTCCTTTCAGTGTCGTGGACAATAAGTAAGTAGGTTAGGAAGAATAATCGTGGTTGTTTGTTGTTTTAAGGGCTCAACGCGATGGTATGAATGATGTTGGTGTGTGTGTTGGTGTGCGTGTATGTGTGGTAGAAAAGAGAGGCACTCGCTGTCCTCTAAAGTGTGATGGAGACGAGGCGCAAACTCAGAATAATGAAAAAAAAAAGTTTCTGGGAGCTTCAGTCTCTCCACTCAAAGTACTGCGCTTGCTTTTGAGAGCCAGACGGGCGGATTTTTATTTTTCCTCGAATGCGAATAGAAATTTAGAGAGAAGGGTCAGAGATGAGAGGGAGAGAAAAAAAACTTCGAAAACCTGCAAGAGTTCTACTTCTCGTGCGGCAATAGGCAAGTACAGAATGTCAGGCGCACCGACCCTTTCTAGGTTTGAAAAGAGCGCATACGTGTGAGCTAAACACAAAATTGAGAAGCCGGAAATTCTAAAGCTTTACTTTCCGGCTTCAGCATCCATTAAAAATATCACCGCTTTGGCTTTTTTTCTTTTGTTCTCGGAGAAAAATCTATTTTTTTTTTTTTTTAGAGGGGAGTTGCAAAACGCGGAACAATAGGCAGAATTATGTACATCAGCCAAAGAAGCCTTTCAAATGTCGGGAAAAAAGACGAAGGTTTCAGCAAAAAGAGAAGAAAACAATAATTATATTGAGTAGTAGTATATGTACATGCGTTGTACGCGACGATTTTTGCGAGACCAACCGGACTGTGAATCCGAGTGTCGTACTTGATAGGGGCAAAGGGAGAACCTGCCACACAAACGAGCATGCGGCAGCTTACTCCTTCTCGTCTGCCTCGGCGGCGTCCTCGTCGTCGCTCTCCCCCTCCGAAGAGTGATGCAGTCCGCCCAGGATGGACAGCCCCTCCGTACGCAACCGCTCACGAATCGCGTTCACCTGCACGGCGATCGAGTTGTTGTGCCCCGCCACCTGCAGCGAGACCGCCCGCACCCGCGTCAGCTCCACGTCGAGCTGCTGGATCTCGCGCCGCAGCTGCTCCGCACGCGACTCCAGCGTCACCGGGCCAGACATGGGCTGCGTCCGCATCGCACTGTCCACGCTGCCGCCCACCATGGCCTCTGCCTCCGCCGTCGATGTTGCGCTCGACAGCACAATGTTGTGCCACAACGAGTTCACCGCGGCGTCGCCGCAGAAGGCGAGCTCCTCCTCCAGCGTCTTCATGGCACGTGGCATCCGCTGCGTCGCTGCTGTGGTGGGCGGTGGCGACACGACGGCCGCCGGCGCCGTCTCGTCCACGCTGGCGTTAGCGGTTGCAGTGGTGGAGTGCTTCGGCAGAAAGCTCGGCGCCGACACCGCCAGCTGCTCGTCGAGGAAGTTCAGCTCCGTGTGGTAGACCTCGTAGCGGTAGGCGACGCGGATGTCCGAGACGCGGCTGCGGCGCACGTCGTTGCCGAGCGTGGAGCGGAGCTGATAGCGCGGGCCGAGCGCGTTCTCCTTCCACGCCGCGGGAAAGCCACTTTGAAGGACGCTGTTGCGGGCGATCTCCGAGAGGTCGTTTAGCTCAAACTTCCACAGCTTCGCCGCGATGGAGTACTCCTCGACGAGGGGCTCGCGTGTGAAGTGGAAGTAGAGGGGCTGGTTTGTCGCGAGGCTCACGTTGAGGCCGCGGTGGAAGAAGACGGGAAACGGGTTCTCGAGGTAGGCCGAGGCACCTGCGGTGTTGCTGAGGGGCGACATGGCCACGCCGACCTGCGCGATGTACCACATGTACTCCAGCACTGGATGGCGAGCAAGAGTGACGCCGTGGTTAATGCTATTGGCGAGACAGAAGCCCGTCACGAGGTGGTCCATCCCACCCCGCTCACCACACTGCGGACGCAGCGTGAAGGTGCTCAGGCCTCGCGAGGCACGGAACTCGTTCAGCGTCGTGATGTTGGCCCACATGTAGTACATGTAGTAGCTGTACGGCGGGTTGAGGTCGCTGCTCCAGTCATGGGGGGAGACGTCGGTGAGAGGGAGGTCGATCTTCGACTCGTCCGCGATGCAGTCGAAGCCGGAGATGTGCGCGAGCAAGTAGTGAAACTTCGTGTCCTTGGCAGGGTGGAGGCTCACCTCCCAGAGCGGCCGAAAGACGTGGTCGAGGAACTCGCCGAAGTTTTTAAGAGCCCCACTGCGGCGCAGACGGCGGTACTGCCACGGCAGGCACACCATCCACCGGCTGCGGGAGCTGGCCATGCCGTAGCAGTCGAACCAGTGTGCCAGGTCGTACCACTCTCGCTCCGACTCGCCGGTGATGGCAAGTCGGTTCTCCGCGAAGCTGTAGGCGTCCTCTTCGTAGATGTCCAGCGTGCGCTTCGTCAACTCGGCGAAAGTATCGGCCTTGCATAAAGTTAAAGGGCGAGAGAAAGATGCCACGCAAGTCGGGGTGCGTGTTGAGGTGGTGATGCAGCTCGTCCACCGTGATGTGGTGCACGTCGATCTCATACTCCCGGAGCAGCTCCTTCAGCGTGACCGGGTGGTGATGGCGCTCGAAGACGACGTCCTCGCTGTGGTTGAGGGCCTTGTCCACGAAGAACTCGAGCAGCGTGCGCGCGTTCGAGCCGGCGTCGGTGTGGACGTTCGTGTCGACCTTGTACGCCGTGAAGAAGTCGCGGTTGTTCCACTCCTTCTCCTCTCGCTTCCCCGCCTCGTTCGACAGGTTCATGGAGAGGTGCAGGAGGAACTTCTGCTCCAGCAGGTGCAGCCGGTGCGAGGCAAGGCGTTGCAGCGCTGCTGAGCTCGCCACCTGCCGCATCGTCGCCATGTCGCGAATGAACTCGGTGATGGTCGGCAGCGACGTCGGCCACGAGGGCGTCTTGCCACGCAGCGAGAGGATGCAGACGCCGTAGTAGGTGTTGTACTCCCACTGCGCCTCGTTGAACTGGTGCGTCGCGCTGAACACGTCCTCGACGCGCACGTTGGTGTCGGTGGCGGTGTGGTGGACGTTGCCAGCGTACTTGCGGCGCATCCCAATCGCGTGCCGCAGCGCCGCCACGGCGTCGGTCGCCTGCCCTTGCCGGTGGCCGGCGTAGTAGATGTCAATGCGCGGGTACTCGATGCGCTGGTCGGTGTAGTTCATGCGCCGCGAGTGGTGGCGTGACTGCTGCACGAGGTCGGAGACGAGCACGGACTGCGCGTAGGGGATGAGGTGGATGGAGAGGGGCCGCTTGTCGTTGCCGTCGGCACCAGCAGCACCAGGAGGCGCCTTGATTCCCGCCTTCTCCAGCAGCCGGTTCAGCAGCTCCTCCTCGTGGGCGAGCGTCTCGTGGCGGAACTGCAGGCGGTACTCGCAGACGCCGCAGCGTCGCAGGTCGTTGCCGTGTGCGCCGAGTGGGGCGTAGTGCTGCCCCAGCCACTCCCGTCTTCATCTCCTCCGGGAAGCTGCTGTTGAGGACGCTGTTGCGGGCCAGCTCCATCGTGTCCATCGGCGTTAGCGAGCAGAGCTTGCTGAGCGTCGCGTACTCCTCCATGAGGGGCTGGGCCTCGTTGTGGTGGAAGTACAAGGGGTCGGAGGTGCTGATGGACACACGCATGCCCTGATGGAAGTACTTGAGAAAGGGGTTGTCGAAGTATGCGGTGCTGAGGGCGTTGTCGCGCAACGGAGACAGCACGATGCCGACGCGGCAGTACATGTAGAGGAAACTGCATGATCCAGCTCTTGGCGAGCGAGCTGACGTTGTGCACGACGTCGCCCAGCAAGAAGGAGCACACGAGCTGATCATAGGCGGGGGCCTGCTCGTGCACGGACGGGGTGAAGAGCAGCGTGTTGAGCCCCAGGCGGGTGCGCAGCGCATTCAGCGACGTCAGGTTCGCCCAGACGTAGTAGAAGAAGTAGTAGTCGCTGCAGCCGCCTTCCTTGCGCTCCGTCTGGCCCGGCACGGTGATCATCGCGCCGCTCCAGGGCACCGTGTCGGGGTCCACCTCCGCCGCGCTGAAGTTCTCGGTGCGCACGACGTTGAAAGTGAAGATGCTAAGAGCGCCGATGTTGGCCAGCATCTGCGCCACATCCGCCCACTGCGGGTCGTTGGGGCAGAGCGTCGCCATGAAGAGCGGGCGGAAGAGGTTGCGCAGCTTGTCGCCGATCGTCTTGCACTGCACGGGCAGCTCGTTGGGACCGCGCGTCGAGGGCCGCTGGCGGCGAATCGCGAGCACCCACCGGTTGCGCGAGAACTTGTTAAAGCCCTGCCGCCGGGCCCACGCGGCGAGACGAAGGATCTCGTCCGGGTGGTAGCCGTGCACCTGCAGCGCCATCTCCGCCGCCGTGATCTGCCGCTTCTGATACTCCCGCCGCTCCAGCTCCGCCCGCAGCAGCACACCGCACAGGTCGCCCTGATTTGGTCCGTCGATTGACAGCACCGCCTGCAGCAGCGTCGCGCCGAACTCGCCGGCCGGGTTGAGCTTCGCGTCGAACATGTCGTAGGGGAGGTACTTGTTGCGGTAGAGGGTGGGGTGCAGCCCGAGGCCCTCCACCGTCAGCTCGCGTGGGTCCTGCACCCCACCGGCGTGGAGGTAGCTGGCGAGCGTGACGGGCTGCTGCGTACGCCGGTCCACGTAGAGCGGCATCCGCGGCTGCTCCATCGCCGTCGTCACGACGTAGTCGAGCAGCACTGGCGCTACAACAGAGGTGTGCAAGTTTACGTTGTTGTCGACACGCGTGCACGGGGCGTAGACGCCGCCGTCGCGCACAAGGTCGTCGCAGCTGCCCTCGTTCTCTTTTAGTTTTTGAGTAAGGAAGAATTTTTTTTTTTTTTTTTTTTTTCCCCCCTCCCGTGGGTGGGGGGGTTGGGGGGTTGGGTTTTTTTTTGGGGGGGGGGGGGGTTTTTTTTTTTTTTTTTCCTTCTTGCCCGGGGGGGGTTTTTTTTTTTTTTTTATGATAAGGGGTTTTTTTTTTTTTTTTTTCCAAGCCCCCCCCCCGTTTTAAGTTCACCGGCGCGTGGCTTTGGTTTTGTGGGCGGGGCGCCTCCCTTTTTTGGTTGTTTGCTCCCCCCCCCCCCCCCAGCAGGAGGAAGAAAAGAAGAAGAGGGGGGGGGGGGGGGGGGCGGTGCTGCTGGTGTTGTTGTTGTTTTTGGTGGTGCTGGGGGGGGGTGCCCCCCCTCCTCCGCCGTCAGCGGCGCCTCATGCTGGCCCTTGTCCATGTCCTTGTAGGTTTGGCGTGCTTGGATGATGTTTGCAATGATGCCAACGCACTTCACGTAGTCGTTGTTGCCCTCGTCACCATCGATCATGATGCGGTGATAAGTTGGGGCCGCCACGTCCGACACGGTCGAGTTGGGACTCGAGCCATCGCCGGTGAGGTTGCTGACGTAGCTCCCCTCCGCCTGCTCCTCCTCGCGGTGAGCGATGCGGCTGGGCCGACGTGTGCCGGTGGTAAAACCTGTGCCAGCCGACGAGGCGTAGGAGGAGGCGATGCCGGAGTGGCGTTGGGCTACCGGGGTGCGGGCGAGCATGCGTGAGATGACAGAAGTCGCCCCGACCTGCACATCGGGCTGTGCGCGCGGGTTGTCGCTCATTTGGGACGAAAAACGAAAGGTGGTGCCAGGAAGGCACTGTGTGTGTGGTGTGCGTGTGTGTGTGTACGCAATCTTCTTTTCCTTCTGTGCTGCTGCGAAGTAGCAGAGATTCGGAAAAAGAATAAAAAAGGAGACGAAACCTGTAGGGGGATTGCGTGCACCAAGTGACCTTCGTTTATTTGTTTGTTTGTTTTTTTGGTCCAAAAAAAAGAGAAAGCGGTACTTATGAAGAGAAGAGTGGGGCTGGAACATTTAATGCTGACAATCGCGATCAGTTACATGTGACAAGTGCCCGACACGGAAGCGTCTTCTCCTCCCCCTCCGATGCCAGCCGATCCATCTCGTTTAGCATCCACCAACAAAATTGTCACCCCTCCTTCGTACCTTTGAATCGCGTGACTATCCTTAATGTGCCCTGGAAGGGGGATGCAAAAGGAAAAAAAAATTGAGAGCGAGGAACCTCATTTCTTTTGTTATCTTTTTTTTTCTGCTGAGCAGCCGAGAGTAGTAGTGCACATGTACCCAATAATAATAAAAACAGAAGTGAAAACAAACAGAAACACAAAAGCTTCGTTTCTATTTTCCTTTTCTTTGTGTTTTCTTGCAAAAACGTTCAACGCAGCAGTAGGTGACAGAAGTATCACGACGTCATACCCTTTTCCTTCTTTGACGCTCCTCCACTACTGCTCCTTCTTCTCGGCAGTCGCCGCACTCGCAGCCAACGTGCGGCGCTGGCGGCGGCGCTCATCCACCACGAAGCGCAACGCCAAAATGGTTGTGGACACCATCGGCAGCAGAATGACAAGCTGCGAGACGAGGGCGTGGTCCCAGGGAATGTACAGCTGCGGCGTCAAGGAGGGGTGAAACTGGAGGTCGTCGGCCGCCCGCGCAGCACGGACAAACGCCCGCGCCGCGACGTGCCGCTCCAGGTCAGCAAACATGTGCCGAGTGTTGAGGGGGATGACCATGTTCGTGTTCGCCTCGATGGAGCGCAGAGTGCTCTTGACAGAGGCGACCGTGTAGACGCACCCTTGCTGCTCCCGCGCCGCCTTCCACGCCGCCACGTCAGCGGGCTTGAAGGTCTGCAGGCCCGTTTGGCGAGTCATGACGGACAGCAGCGCCGCCCGCACCTCATCCGTTAGAGAGGCCGGCGTGGGTTTGATATGAGGCGGCAGAGAGAGACACCGCTGACACAACGTCCTTCGCCTTTGATGAAGGCGTTTCACCTTCTCCCCGCTGTCTCGCTATCAACTTCCTCCCTCTTTACAGCCTTCGCCGTCTCCGCCGTCGCAACAGGAAAGAGGCAATACGCCTGGCGCACGTCTGTCAGGAAGCACCGCACCGCCGACTCGGCCGGCTGCAGCAGCTCGGCCGGGACACTGAACAGCGAGAGACCATGCAGCTCCACCTCCTGCCCAATTTGTGGGAGGAAGGCGTGCTTCATCGTGGGCATGCCCAACTGCTGTTGGCTGGCTACCCGCTCAAACACCTGCGTCACGCGGGCAGCATCGACGGTGTTCCCGGCCTGCACGTCACGCATCAGCTCGGCCACCGCGGCGTCGCGTACGCTCGACTGCACTCGCACAAAGGAGTGCAGGCTGTGCGTTGGCGGGGGAAAGGTGTCTGCTGCGGCGCTGCCAGAGAGGCGCTCCTTCATGAGGCGTAGCGCAGCGTGTACGCCGGGCAGCAGCGCCGCTGAGTCCACCCACACACCCAAGCCAAAGAAGGCAGGAGGCAGACGGGTGAGCGTGCTCTCTGCGCTCTGGCAGTGGCTCTCGAGCTCGGCAAGGACACGGTCCATCGGCAGCTCCGCGTTTTCGCGACTCAGCGTCGTCTGGTGGACGAGAAAGACGAGGAGAGCGACGAGGATGGCGAGGGCGGTGAACTCCTTCGTGGAGTGACGCCGCCATGTAGCGGGAGCCGCGGCGGTGCTGGCTGCCATGACGACGACGCTGGAGGAGCGGTGCTATCGAAAGAAAGAAAAACCGAGGACCTTTGCTTTTGTTCGTCGTGATGCGGCTGGTTGAAATTTCAAGCGCAGAATCGGCGCAGCTTCTGTGATGCACGTCGTGGCTTTCACTAAAGAAAAGAAAGGAGAATCGAAAAAAAAAAAAAAAAAGATTTGAGTGACGAGACGGAGAAAGAGTAGCGAGTTATGACGACCGGATTGAGCACACACACACATTCACATACTCACACACAGTAAGTCCTTGTTCGCTGCTTTTGCCCGCAATCTTAATCATGATTCCTCCCAGATCATAACAGAAGAAAGCACGATTGACAGTACACCACGCAAGACACACAGAAGCACCGACAACGCACATTCGCGGGCGATACGACAACAAAAAAAAACGTGACCACTAGAGTTCTGACACTGCAAGACAAGAAAGTACCCGAACCAAGTTAGCCTTCTTTTCTTAACCTTTTTTTTTCCTTTTTGATAGCCTGTGGAGTATGGAAGGCACAATAGAGCTTAACGCTTACACAAAGAGCAACAAAAATAACTTTTTTTTCCCGTGACCTCGCACCGCTGACACACAAACAGGCCTTTTTTCCATTTTTTTTCCTTTTCTTTTGTTGCTCTGAGGCACACCACATCACAGAGTGGTGGAGCCTCATTGAAACGCACACACACACGTACATACCGCCGCCACCACAAGCAGAAGGAGAAAGCACCATTGCTTCTTCTTTCTTCCTTCTTCTCTCTCCTTTCAGATGCACTGAGACCACTCCTTCAGCGCATCCTGCAGCTCTGACTCTAGCTGGCGCAGATACGTCGATGAGGCAGCGCCAGCAATGTGCACAGTACCCAAACTGTCAGCATTCGCCGGCGTCTTCTCTGCCTCCCTGTGCACAAACGCAGAGCTATCACTCTTCTCCGCTACGTTTGCATTGGCCATTGAAGGAGACGATGGCTTACCCTCTTGCTGCTCCGCCCACTCCAGCTCTTGACGTGCCGAGCCGCCAGAGGAGCCCGAAGAGGAAGACGCCATGCTGTGCGTGCGGTACGGCGCCGAGAAGGCGTCTTGCATCTGGCTCTCCGTCACGGCGTCGTGGCTGCGCTCATGCAGATCCTCCGCCCCAGCCGCTAGCGCCTGCACAGGCGTCAGTCCGGCACGACGAGCTGGCGCAGAGCTCGAGGACAGTGCACGCTCTCCTACAGTCGGCTGTGACGACGATCGCCTTTCTGGACGATGCCCGCTGTGCGCCACTGTCATGCGGCACCGACCGCGCCGCAGAGGCAGAAGAAGGAACACCACCACCCTGCCGTGCCACAAGCTCGTGCACCACGGATGGGTCGTCGATGAGCTGCGCGTAGTTCTTCTTGCCCTCCACAATGGCCTCCGTCACGTGCGAGATGGCAGGGCGGAAGCGGCAGGCCTCGACGTCTTCGCTGCGTTCGTGCAGGAGAAGCTGCAGCAGTTCGTCCTCGCGCCGCCGATCACGCTCCGCCTGTCGCCGGGCAAAGCTGTCGTAGCGGAAGTGGATTTGTGCCTCGCGTGCCGCCCTCTCCGCCTGCGCCTCTGCCGCCAGTCGCGCACGTCGCTCTCGCACCGTTTCCACGTGCTGCCCGCTCGCCTTCATACGTGCCACCTCCTTCGCCAACTCCCGACTGTGCGAGCTCACGTGCGGCCGAAAGGAGTACACCTCTGCGGTGTTCTGCGCCTGCACGTGCCGCAGTTCGCGGCGACGCTGCAGCTTTTCCTTCTCGGCGTAGAGGGTGTCGAAGATTGTCTTTGAGGTGCCGTGCTGCTGCTGCAGCGCCGCATCATCTGCCTCCTCCTGACCGCCGGCTGCCACGGCCACCGCAGCCGCCGTTTCCAGCGCTGCGTCCGCGTCGTGGTGCACAGGTGGATGCGACTGTCGCGGCGTCCGCGGACTCCCACCGGCTGCCGCACCGTTGCTGCCTGCGTTGGGCTTGAAGAATGCCGTCTGCTCCTGCTGCTCCCGCATCATCCGAATCAGCTCTCGCATCGCCTCCCGCTCGTCGCTGTCGTGGTAGAGACGGTGGAAGATGCTGGCGCTGCGCGGTGCCGCACCACTGCTCCCGCCCCGCGCACGTGAGCGCGATCCACCCGCACATGCAGGCGCTGCCGCAGCCTCGGCCTCTTGCTTCACTTTCATGTAGTGATCGAAGCGCTCCGACCAGCCCTCGATGGGTCCCTTGTAGCCCTTCTTTTTCTCCAAGTATTTTTTCAGGTGCTCGCTGGCCTTGGAGCGGGGGACGCCGGTGTAGAGTGCCGCATGCTCCTGCTCGGCCACGCGCTTTTTCAGGTCCGCGAGGCGCCGCTCATGGATGGCCTGACGCTCTTCTTGATCCGCCAGAAAGTGTTCCCAGGAGCGGGCAGCATTGCGCGGGGAGGTGGCCGCGGCACCGGTGCTCTCTTTTTTTCCCGGTGACTCCGCTGTGGGCGGCCGCAAGGGCTGTTGCATCCTCGCTGCGGCTCATACTGCGCTGCCGGCCCGCCTTCGTCGGTGTCACACAGGGGCGGAAGGTACAGGCGCTACGAAATTCCTCTTCTTGGGCCTCGCGCAGCTGCTGCAGCCGCCGTGCCCGCCGCTCCGACTGCTCGGCGTTGTGGTAGAGGCGCTCGCAGGCCGCCGTCTCCTCCTCCGCTGCGGAGGCGGTGCTGCGGTTCATCGAGTTGGCTGCAGCAGCTTTTGAAGTGGAGGAGGGAGAGGCTGCGTGAGGAGGCGTGGCAGCACTGTTGCTAGAGGCTCGCTTTGGGGTCTGCCCTTTGCAATCTCCAGATACACTCGTTCGTTTCTGCTTGCCTGACGGGGACATCGCAAAGGCGTCGGCACCGCGTGGGTGGAAGGTGCACCGCTGCCGCTCCTCTGCCTGTTGTGCCGCACGCTGCCGTCGCTGCGCCTGTGTCTGCCGCTGCTCCCGCTGCTGGGCTTCGTGGAAGAGACGACTGTACAGTGTCTTCACGGGCGTGACCTCGTCCTTGATGGGCTTAATGGGCAGCTGCAGCATCGGCACGGAGAGGGCGGCAGGCTCGGTCGTCCTGGTGGGCGTGTTGTAGGGGACTGCCTTGACAGCTGAGGTGTGCGTTACCGGTGTAGCAGTGGTAGCAGCGGGTGCGGCAGCCTGTTCCGTCTCGTTGCCTCCAGCAGGAGCAGCAGTGGGAGGCACGTCCGGCACCGCGGTGTCGATTTCAAGCGACCGCAGGGACAGCGAGAGTACCGCCGGTTTGTGTGCACTCCGCGTCGACGTCGGCGTGCTATCTGGTCCGGCACCGCTGCCTCTGTTGAGAGCGTCACTCGCTTTGTTAACCAACGGATTGCCGGTGGGGCAAACAGGGGTGGCAGCGGCAGCGGACGAGGGAGAGCGGGGCAGCAGCACGGTTGGCAGAGTCGACTCTGCACGATCGCCGTTGTTGTCGTCGCCGCGCCGATTGTTGCCGGTTTGTCCAGCGGTGGGGCTGATGATGGGTGCCCGCCTCTCACCGTCCTTTGTGGTGGCGGATGATTCGAGGAGGTAGGCGACAGACATGGTGGAGAGAGCAGAGAGCACAGGGATGGCGCGCCGTAGACGATGGTTGCGATGCTTGCCCTTCTACACCTCTCTTTGCCTGCTGACAGGTAGAGTTTTTTTTCTTTTTAATTTCAATCCCTGTTGTCCTGTCGAAAACGACGATGCGCTTCGCTGCACGGCTGTCGGCACTTTCACGAATGCTGCAGCAGTGCGGTTATGTGCGCTTACAACAAGTGGCAACTGCTGCGACCAGCTGTAATAGAGAGAAAGAAAAGGTGAAAAAGGAAGCGAGCGTGTGAAAGACACGAGTAGAAAAAAAAGATAGGCTTTTGTCTTGGTATGAACAGAATAATCGATGCGATACGGATTCTTTTTTTGTGGTTGTTCCTGTCTTTTTTTAGTAGGCTAAGCAACGTGCGAAGTAGAGGCGCAGCAGCACGCCAAAATGCGTGGGAACCTTGGACTTAAGTGGGCGGTGTGCTGTCCGATAGTGGGTATGTGCAGGACACAACTCTTCTGTGTCCTCCGAAAATAAAACAAAACGCAGCGTGGCAAATGTGAAGGACCAACAGCTGCGCAGAGACGAAAACGAGGGGCAAGCAGTTTAAAGATGAAGAGGAGTTAAAGCGAAGAAGATGGAGTCGTGAAAGACAATTCACAAAGTCGAGGCAATTTCTAATCGCTAGATGACCGCTGCTGATCGAGCACCGCCCGGATAAATGTAGCATTCTTTTGAGCATTGACTTAAGCAAATGTGTTACTCAAAAAAAAATTGCGAGCTTTTACCCTGTTCTCCTCTGCTGCCGATCGGCATCTCGTGCAGCATTGAGGGCGATAAGTTTCCGCAAACCGGAAGACCGAGGCCGCTGCACGCGTCTTTCAAGAGCAGCACGACATGAGAAAAATCCCTAACGAATACTTTTCTGTTACCGCATTTTGCTCGATTTGCTTAGCTGTTACCGCTGTTCACGTTCCTTGTGTCGAAGTGTAACAGCGCATCTCTTACTCGTCGAAAAGCATTTTTAAAAGCTTGTGTGTCGTTGCGCGTGTACAGGTGAAGTCAGTAAGGCTTCCCACGTCCCGGACGGCGTCCACCACCACCACCCGGCCCCGGTTGCCGCTCTGCCCGTCGCCCTGCCGCCCTGTCGCCCACGTCTTTCCCCCAGCCGTGTGGTGTGCGTTTGAGCCGACTGACGTGGACACCTCCGACGGCAGCAGCGCGCCATTCTTCCAGTACACCAACATACCGTCCTCACCACCGGTGATGAGGCGGTCGCCAAAGCCGATCGCGACCCGCCCAATCTCCTTGTGCACCGCCGGCAGCACCTGCGTCTGCTGCGTGGCCCAGTTCAGCACCTGCAACGGGCCAGCGTCGCCGTTCTCGTCTCGCACGCCGGAGACCAGGTGCAGCTGGCCAGACACCACGCACCAGTCTACCAAGTAGGTGTCGAAGTCGGGCCGTGGCACGCGCGTCTCTCCGCTGCTCGAGGTCGTACGGGAAAGACGTAGCCGTTCTCGCAGGTGCCCACCATGGCGGCAACGCTCAGCTCCGGGAAGCAGTTCATTCGCGACACCACCTCCCCACAGCTGACGGCCTGCAGCAGCACATCATCATCGATCACGTCGTCGGCCACGGAGAGGAAGTTGATCATCTGGTCCTCACCGGCTGAACACAAGATTTGCTCCTCCACGAAGCGCAGCCGCGAAATCTCGTCCACGTGCAGCTGCTCGAGGCACTTCGTCGAGGCCCAGGTGCGGGTGTCGACGAGATAGATGTCGCGGTCCGCCGCCACCGCCAACACCTGACCAGACGGGGACACGCTGACGCTGCTGCAGGCGGCCCCGCTGCCACACATGTCGGTGAGGAAGTGGAGCGCCTTGGACTGCCGCAGGTCGGTCACCATCACACCACAGTCCTGCTGGCTCGAGTAGAGGAGGCTCGGGTGTGCGGGCGTGGCGACTAGGTCTGTGATGGGCATCGTGTGTTCCTTGACGTCGCCCAGGAAGGTGGCGGCTTGGGTGTCGTAAAGCCGAATGGCCTGCGTGGAGAGTGAGAGGGCGAGGGAGGACCCGCCGTTGCACAGACACCCGTCCATGACGTAGGTGCCCGGCTCGTAGGAGGTCTGCACCACCTGCAAGAGGTTCATGACGGGCACGTGTGTTGTGGTTGCGTAGGCTTCGTGTTGCTGGTGTGGTTGACAGCTCCGTTGACAGAGCGGCGCTTTAGAAACACAGCAAGGAAACAATATAAAATAGAGAGAAATTATAAATCCAGTAGGAATGGCGAAGATTGTTAAAAAGGTTTTCATTTCTTTCCGAGCATTTGCCTCCCTCTTTACTGCCTTCATTTTAAATCGAGCAGAGACGCAGACGATATATCTGCCATTCTTTCTGCCACCTTTACGTATATGAGCAGCAGGCCTTCGACAAAGTAACAAACACGTACAGTCGTCCATTTGAGCCGCTTCCGTTTACCATACGATCCGCGGAGCCACGGAAAAGTAACAACCAATGCGTACTACTCAAGCAAGTAGAGCCCATACCTCGCCAACTATCCCTTACTTCCTTGATGTTATGTGGCCTATGAACACAGCGCAGCTTTCCTTGTCCTTATAGCCTTCATTGATGATGATACTGATTTTCTTCCTTTTCGACAGCGCATGCCTTCGCTAAGTGGCACGCGAATTCTCTTTCTTCATAGGCTCACCCAAAACGCAAAAGCAAAAAGAAGCCAGTTTTTGTCTTTTTTTTTCTGATTTCCCCCGCCTTCCTCTGCTGGAAAGAAAGAGCAGAAAAACAAAAGCTTGGCCGCTGGATAATGTACAAGTTTGAGATGAGGCACGCCTCCCGTTGGATGACACCACCGCACCGAAGCACACTCGCTTGCAAAATGGGGAAGAAAAAGGAAGATGGTGCGGTTTTACGTATCGGTTCGTCTCCATGAGGCAACGAGTCTGAATATTACTCGTTTCGACACAGAAAGGTCTGTGACTTTGCAAAGGAAGGGGACAATTTTGACGAGAGACGGCCTACAATCTCTTTATATAGAAGAAAAAGAAATACTTAAACTAGCAGTCAAACAACTAATCCTAGTGGTCCTACGCGGCTTTAGGGGTACTATATTCTGCGAGGCGAAAACACCTCATCCTACGAGAAGAGAGCAACGAGCAAAGAAAATACGTCGAAGCAAAACAAGCATACCTGTTATCTCCCTCGTCAACACAGCGCAAGGGAAAACAAAAATGATGATATCAATAGTAAATCACAAGACCAACAGATTGCACAAGAAACGCAGCAATGGCTTTCTTGTGTTTTCGCCATTGAAAAAAAGGACGGTGCCTCACGATGCACCATGGAAGAACAGCTACGCGCTCTACATAGAGAACTCACGGAGGCAGTGCTGGAAGGTGGCAACGCGGGTCTGGCACAGTGCAAAGCTGTTGTTGTTCGCCTCTAGGCACCGGTGGACATCGCGCGAGAAGATCTGGCAAGGGTGGAGACTCCGCTCCTCCTCAAAAATCGGCTCCGGTTCGTTGGAGCCAAAGAATGGGGTCAGCCACGAGCGCTTGTAGCGCTTGAAGACGTCGCTGGCGGTGGCGTGGCCGAGGTCGCCGATGTGGTTGCGTGCGCGGTGATACTTCTCCACTTCGAAGGCGTTGTGTGAGTCGTCGCGGAGGGTGTGGAAGGTCGGCTTCGACTGCTCCGACGGGGCGGGGGTTGTTGCGGCGTTGTTGGCCGACTCCTGCGGCGGAACAGGCGCGTCCACTGCCATTGCCGTGGCTGCTGCTGCACCTTTTTAGATGTTTCAATACACTGTGTGTTTTCTTGTTGTGACTGTGCGTGCGTGCGTAAACCGATGACGAAGTGAGCTTGTGTCCTCTACTCTTTCTTCAAAGTGAAATTCGATACGGGCGAGACGAAGATGAATGCTGCCGATATCGGTACAAAGGATGGAGTCCACGAAAGCACCATGCGTGCGAACGTCGAGGAAGCAAAGGTAGAGTGGAAAGAGAATTATATAAGAGCGCGTGAAAATGGTCGCAAATTGAAGGAGCTGTACCTACATCAATTTATGCAGCTGATATCATGCCAAGGCGGAAGGCCAACGCCGTTCGACACAACGCTGCACGTAATGCAAGCGAGTTAACATTATGCCTAAGCGTGTCAACTTGAAAGAGACTAAAGGAAAAAGAAAACGCTACGAAGACGTCATCGCAGAGCCTCTTCACCTGCACCTGCGTGCAACTGTTTCTTCTTTCTATTGAGTGGTGGTTAAAAGATGCTTACTGTGCAGACGCCGATTCCTCTCGTGCATCGATGAAGACGACTCTGTAGCAATAGGTCTAGAAAAAAAAAATAGAGAAAATATTATGAAAGCTGGTGTCCGCCTGTCAACTGGTGCCGTCGTGTCTCTTCTCTCTCTCCTCCATCTCCCTCTCATGAACTGTGGCTCGGCAAACTGGTGTTCAGGCGATGCTCCGCAAGCAGCTGTTCCCGCAGCTCGTCAAGAGAGGGGCGGTGTGAGAGTCGCTTCGGTGTCGACGAGAGCGACGAGGCTGCTGGAGATGCAGACGGCGAAGACGCAGCGGCCGCCTCGTTGACGTTCCTGTCCTCGCTGGATTCGCCGGTCTGCCCAGCCGGTGGAGCAGCAGCGGCAGCACTGTCGTCGTCACTGCTGGTGCTCTCCGACTCGAAGTCAGAGGAGAAGTCGTCGGAGTAGGCGTCTGGCTGCTGCCCGCTGACGCCCTCCGCTGCTTGGGGAGGCGGATCAGCAGACGCAGAGAGGGCGCGACGACGACGATGACGAGGACGAGGAAGCAGAAGAGGAAGAAGAAAGCTCCTCCGCTGCGGCCAACATCGGCAGCCGCGTATCCAACCCCTGCGCTGAGGTGCTGGCTGGGCTGGTGTGCTCAAAAGAGTCGGAGTACCTCGACTCGCGTGCCTCCGGCTTCAACGGTGTGAGCGTGCCGTCCGCCGGCGTTGAGGAGCCGGTCGTGGCGCTGCCCTTGGACAGGCTCGCCGACGGTCCGAGAGAGGCCGCTGGCGCGTCGCCCCATGCGGTGCTGCCACTCCGGGAGCAACCCAGCACTCCCCAATGCCTCGCGTGCTGTCGACATGCAGCTCAGGCGATCCACACGGCTCTCCGCTGTCGCCGTCGCGTGCCAGAGTGCACGATCGAGTGGCCAGCTGTCTGCCGGATACGCCTCCGCTCCGCCACCCATTGCCTCTCCTGTCGTTGCTACTGCTTGGAGGCCGCTAAAGAGCTGCGGGATGTCCAACAGCGGCACGAAGCGGCCCTGCACCGTGACCAGCCGATGCAACTCTCGCAGCACCGTTCGCTGCAGCGGCGCCTCTGTCTCGATGACGCGGGTGGCGGTCAGAAGGCGATGCTGCCGCTGCCGCACACTCATACTTTCACCGAGAGGAGGGTGCGGCAGGGAGAAGCTCGCCGCACTCGAGCGAGCAGGGAAGGATGAGCTCGACATGGCAGCCGACAGCGATAAGGACGTCGCGCTCACGGCGCTACTGGTGTTGTTGTGTTGGCTGCCACTGCTGCTGAGGCGGCGCTTCAGGGCACCATTCAGGCGCGCCACCTCTCCCACGAAATCTTCCGGCCGCCCACCGTGGAAGCGCGAGAAGCGCGCCGCATCGCTACTCCGGGGCTTCGGCGGTGCGGGCTGCTGCTGCTGGTGTTGCTTTTGCGGCGTCGTCGGCGGTCGTGGAAGCGGCGTGCGTAGCTTCGGTGGTGCGCTGCCGTTCTTTGCTCGACTCGGTGTGTCTCGTGTGCTGCCGCTGCGCACACTGCGCACCTCTGCGCTTTGACTGCGGCCCCGAGCTTGCAGTGGGCGGAGCGGCTCCAGGCCCACATTCCACAGGGCACCCGTCGTGATGAGACGTGAGCGCCGCGTTGTCTCGAGGCGGTGCAACATGCGCTGCAGATCCACCTTGGCACAGAGAGGATCCTGCCGCAGCCGCACCGTCGACAGCGAGCGGACGAGCGGCTGCGTGTCGAGCGCGGCGCAGTCGTCGACGATGCTCAGCAAGTAGTTGTCGCCGGTGCGCAAATGAAAAGGGTAGGGCCGGCTCAGCACCTCGCGCCACTCAAAGATGGACTCCACAACGAGCAGTGTGACGAGCTGATGCTCCTGGAAGGAGACGCAGGAGGGTGAAGCGCGCTTCTTCGGAGGCCGACGCGGTGCTGTCGTCGAAGGCGGCACAGCAGGCCCGCATGCGGGTCAGAACGCTCTCACGCAGCGCGACGGCCTGCAGCACCTGCAAGGTGTGCCTTCTCGTGGGCCTCGAGGGCTGCTTTCAAAAGCTCCGTGGCACCGAGAGAGACGAGCGCCTCTGCCTGCATGTCCGACGCAGACGCGTGCGCATTTGACGTCGAGGACGCAGCTGAGGTGCTGTGCTCGGTGCATTGCTGCTCCTCCAGCGGCGCGATAAAGAGATCGGCGTAGAGCTCCTGTTCGATGCGAGGGATGGAAAGATCGCTGCTGAGTCGTCTGACGGCGGCTGCGAGGCCTGCGCAGTAGACCGACACGGCACCGCCCTCAGTGGTGGCCATGCGTGGCGTACTCTTGTTTAGTGTTGTTTTCAAAATAATAAAATGATACAGTCGATACAGAAAGAGAGGAAGAAGGAGTAAAGACTACAAAAAAAAATGAAGCTTCTGCGGTGTAAAGCGCAGCACAAGGAACAAAGGGAAGATGAGAAGGAGACAAGTACAGAGATGAAAAAGAAGAAAGGGAAGCGTCTTAGGCACCGTGTAGGGGTCTGATAAACTTTATGTGTGTGAGGGTGTTGTGGACGGAAGAAATAATATGCGAAAGAAAAGAAGAAAAAAACGGGGCAGTAATGCGATGCTGAACAGTGCGCTCCCTCACAACAGTGTACGAAGGGCACCGGCTACCTCACGAGTCGCGTTGAAGCACCAGAGAAAAGGAGATGAAGCTCCCTTCCTTTGTCGGAGAGAGATGTGACAGCGGCAAAATAGGCAAAGAGAAGGAAGAGAGAGAGAGATGAAGTCGGCGTATATGACACTACCATTTTTTGTCTATTTTTTTTCTTTCACGGAAGGATGGGTATGCGGAGGCGAGAAAAAAAAAAAGAAGCAGACAAAGCGCTTTAATTCTCTCCCGATACCAGAGCAACTCGCACTACGCCAGTCGCCAGGCTTTGTGAGAAAGCAAAAGTGCTGACGACGACGCGACTCGAAAGGAACGCTATCGAAGCCTTCACAGTCGCAGCAGAAAACCACAGCACCGCTCAAGCCGCTCTCTCTCTCTCTCTCATTTTTATTAGAAAGTACAACAAAAACGCTCGTTGGACTCGTCCCTTAGCTGCAGCTCTCTTTGTCATATATATTTTTTATTTTTTTGCAGAGAGATAGGAATACGGTCAAAGAGAAAAAAAGAAAGAGAAAGGTACAAAAGGAGGAGGTAGAGTACAAAAACAAAAACAGAAACCCAATGCCGTCGGCCTGTGCAAGGGTCGGTGAAGTTTGCGGAATCAATTTTAGTGATAATGGTCGTCTAACGCTGTTGAAGGAAAAAGGGTAAATTTGGAAGCATTGGAAAAAAAAAAATAGGCGAAGATCGCTGTTCCGTGCAACTCTAGCACTCTGGTGCTCTAGTCTTGGGAGCCGCGCTCAATTCGATCAACAGCCGAGCGGACGCGCTCTGCGGCCCGGCTGTTCTGGTAGTACGCACGCCCGCACAGCATCTCGTGCTCTTTCACGTCGTGGACGCGCAGCTGTGTGCCACACTTGCGGCACGGCACGAGCATGCTCTTCACGCACTGATAGCACGCCTTCGCAAAAGCATCCCGCACCGCAACGTCTGACGTGCTGAGTGGCACCTCCTGCGCCGCCAGCTCGTCCACCCGCGCCTTCACCTCAGCCGAGATGTCTGCCTGCCCTCCCACCGCGGTGGCGTACTCCTTCAGAATGGCCTCGGTGGCGGGGCGGCACGCGCTGACGTGCGCGCGGTAGCCCGAGGTGCACTGCAGCTCACCGCACAGGTAGCACGGCAGCACCTGCCGCGTCTGCTGCACGATGCCCTGCAGCATCGCCGCGACCACCTCGTTCGTTGACACCGCGCCACCGGCAGTGGTGCTGTGCGATGTTCGGAAAGCCTCCGCACGTGCCTGTCGGGCCAGCCGGCAGCTCTCCAGCGCCGCCCTTGCCTGCTGCGCGCGTGCAGCGCCGCCTTCTCTTGCGCCATCTCTGCCTCCTGCGCGGCGAAAATCGCGTCGGTGTCGTCGCGGGGTGGCGAGGCGGTCGTGTCGTGTTCGCGACGGCGTGACTTGGACGGTGTGGCGCTGTCTCCGGCACGACGGCCATGGATGGTGGTGTGGGGAGACGACTCTTCCTCCTCCACCTCTGCGTTGTCAGCGGTGCGGCGTGTCGGTGTCGCCGTTGTGGCATCCTGAGGCTGCTTGCCGATCGCTGGAGTGCGGCACGACGGTCAGCGGCACGGGGCCCTCGCCCTCCTCCTCGACGTCCAACTCCGTCTCAGTCGCCGTGTAGTCGAGCCGCTTGTGGACCGCCTGTGCGGCCGGTTGCTGCGTCTGCGCCGTGGCCGCTGCCGCTGGCGCAGACGGTGTTGCCCTCTTCCCTGGACGGTTTGTCTTCATCTGTGCTGCGGGAGGGGCCGCTGCTGCCGCCGTGGCAGCACCAGCCGCCACGCGAGCGCAGTGCTTCGAGAGCGCGTCGTGCTGCCGCGTCGAGACCCGTCCCACCTCCTCCTCCTTCGGCGTGTGCGAGAGCAGACTGCTGCTAAGGCGGGAGAGAGAGCTGGGGGAGCGCACCGCACCGCCAGCACGTGGAGCCGCGCGTCGCTGCTGCTGCTGCTGTTGTGGGCCTCCGCGAGGCGTACCGCGTGGGGTAGAGGACGCCGTCGCATCTGCAGCTGCGGCGCCAACGTTCTGACTGCGTCTCGTGGAGTGCCGCTGGCTGAAGATGGCATCATAGGTGGTGGCCGCTGGTGGCACCGCTGCAGCCGCACCGCCCTCCTGATACAACTTCCGATCCGTTGCCGACACATGCGTTGAGAAGCGCGGCCTCTCCTCCGCCTCACGACCACGCGGCGTCCCGCACGGACTGCCTGTGCTGCCTGTTGGAATTGCGTGGTAGGAGCGGCTCGCACGGCGGGTGCTGCTGGTGCGGGCGGTGGCGCTCTCCTGCTCCACGTGGTCCTTGCGCTTCGCTGCGATGCTGGTCGTCATCTCAAACATGGCGCTCGAGGGCCGCATCCAGAAGGCGGTCTTGCTGCCAGGGAGAGGCACCACACCGCCGTCCGTCTGGTGCACGATGGGCTGTGCTGCACCCTCTGCAGTGCTGTCCTGACTCTCGGGCGTCGCCGCCACATCGACGTGGCGCGTCTCCGGCGCATCACTCGCCGATGTTGCAGCAGCTTCCACGGCACGTGGCTTTGCGGTGCTCTTGCGACGCGGTGTGGTGGGGCTCTGCGCCGATACTCCCTGGCGGTCCTGCACGGTGCTGCTGTGACCGCGCACCTGCGAGGCTGGCTGCCGCCGTGGCGTCCGCTGGAGCTGACTGTCACCGGTGAGGGAGGCGCTGCGGTGCTCCGTGACGGGCTCGTAGCCGGGGCGTAGCGTGCTACGAGGGCGGAGGCTTGTGTGGCCAAAGGGCTGGGTGAGCTCAGGGGAGACATACGCCATCGCTCCCTCTTCTGCTTCGCTGTAGGATGGCCTCACCGCAGAGGCCGGCTGCTGCTGCTGCTGCTGCTGTACTGGTTGGTGCGCCTGCGTCTTGTTTAGATCCAGTGTGGGGATAGCCACCACAGTCGTTGCAGCAGGAGCTGGCGGCTCGTCGTCGTCGTCGCGCTGCGGGGTGACAGAGTTTGGGTAAGCCGGCCGCTCCACGGAGACGGACACGGAGACCGGAGTCGAGGATGAATGTTCTCGCTGCTGCTGCGGTGGCTGGCGACGGGACACGGACCGCGGCGGACGCGGGTCGGCGCTCTTCCGTGGCTGCGACCTGCCCGTCGTCGTCCGCCTGCCCGCTGGGGTTGCCGCAGCCGCCTCCTCCTCCTCCGACACGTCGCTGAGCACCGTCTGACTCGCTGCCGAACCTGCTCGAAAAGCGGAAGACGGTGGCATCTGGTCACTGCGCCGCCACGTCGTGGACATGTCTGCCTCCTCCACCTCTGGCGCCTTCTTCGGCTCCGGCGAGGCATCACCGTCACTCGGTACGAGACGGTTGCCCTTCACCAGCATCTTGTACCGCTCCAGTGCGCTGCTGCGTGCCTTCTGATCCTCCATCCGCTTCGAGTAGTCGGCGGGGACGCGGCGGATCGTCATGGAGGGCGACTCCTGCGTCGCGGCGGCGCTTTTCGTGGACTGCGCCGCTTTCTTTGGTGTAACGTCGCCCCGGCTCGTTGAGGAGGCTGCCTCGACGGGCCGCGCACCACGTGCTGATGCCAGCGCGGCAGCAGGAGCACCGTGGCGGGTGTGGGTGTGGTTGAGACTGGGATTGGTGCAGAACGAGCTGCTCTCGCTCGCGCTGATGCTGTAGTTGCTGCTCATCCTCTTACTCTGTTCTTTCTTCTCGTACGTTTTGTTTTTTTTGTTGTTGCCAGTGTTTTTGTTGTTGTTGTTTTTCGCAATCTGGAGTATGTGCGAAGTGCCTTGCAAGGTCAATACGAGGCCGGTACACGATGGAGATAAAGAGGGTGCGAGAAGGCGCAGTCGTAATAAGTTAAAAAACAAAACAATAAAGAGGAGGTGACAATGAAAATGAAGAAAAGCGCCTCGTCCAATTGAAAGAAAGAGAAGAAAAAAAGATTTGTCAAAAACCCGAAGGGAATGTACAATAAGAAAACAATCTCTTTTTCTAAGAGGGTACAATAAGAGAAAGAAAGGAGCTGAGGAAAATCCTCAGTGTGGCCACGTGCAACAAGGTCAAGTTTTTTTTTTAGAGAATAGTTTTAAGGGCTCAGGTGGATAGTGCAGCAGAGATGACGTGTTCCTCTCCCTTCCTTTGACTTTTTCTCCTCTCTCTTCTCTCTTCCTGTATGCTAAGAAGCAAAAACAAGTCGGAAAGAAAATGAAAACAGTGTAAAATGGAAGAGCGACAGTACGAGAGGATAAACACGAAGATGGGGGGTAGAGCAAGTCGAAGGCTGCTTTTCTGTGATTTTTTCTCCTGCTGTCAACGGAGAGTCTCACCTTTTTTAACGAATAGCAGCGCAAATACCAACGAGATAGCATAGAGGAGCATCCGCAAGTGTATATGTATAAGTGTGTGGGGGTGAGTGCATCACACATAAGGCAACAAAAGAATATACAACCGTTGAAGGATGGGTGTGTGAAAAGAGTTGATACAGAAAAAAAAGACGAAAAAAAGAGACAAGGGCATAAAGACGCGGTATTTGAGGAAGAGTAGAAGAAGACGCAAATAAACAAAAGGGAAGGGGTATTTTTTTGCTCTTGGGAGGGAGAGGCACATGTGGCTGGCCGCGGCAAGTTGTTCGCACCAAAATAAAGGCCAATCGGCTGTGAGTCTCTTACATCTCTTCTGCCGCTTCACGCGAGTCAAACGGCACTCGTGGCATCTTGCAGGACGCCTGTTCAGGCTGTAGCGCATGCCAAGATACGATGTATGCCTGCCCTTTTTTCAAAAAATCAAAACCCTCTGCATTCGGCATTGTAAGGCGAAAACGCTATCATGTGCCAAACTCCTTTTCGGAAAGCAGTCCGCAGCAACCGCCCGCTTCCAATCCGTGGCTCACGACAGTAGTCGTCATTGACGGGGTGTCGATGCAGAGGTTCACCTTCCTTTTTTCATTTATTTGCTGCTGATGTTGTTGTCGATCATAGTCTAACGGCTACAGAGAAAGAGAAAGTGAGAAACACCAACAAGAAAAAGCACCACGGAGACAAACGTGACAACCACTCAAACTCAAGAAACAAGACAAGACGCAATCGATCACAGTGACAGCATTCCCACTAAAGAAAGAGAGAGAACAGAAGAGAGCTAAAAACAGGGATACAAGCCTCAGACCAAGAACACAAACGCAGCCGTCTTCTCTTGTAACGCGTTAAGAAGTGCCTTATCAGCTTAAAAGTCACTTCATGAGGGTCTCTCTCCATCACAGGAGAAACAAAAAAAAAGGTGCGTAAAGACACCGCACCGTTCCCTTACGCTCCACCTCTGTCAAAGCTTCTATTTTTTCTTTTTGTTTTCTTCTCCCCGCTTCAGTCAGCTGTCACTGCACCCTATGGCAAAGTGTCCATCGCCTACTTGGGCACGTAGTTCTTCGGGTCCACGGTCTGCAAGTCGTTGAGGTGGAAGCCAGGCACACCATACACGATGCCCATGATCCTATCCCAGTCCTTGCCCAGCATGCTGTTGCGCGTGCGCGAGTTGCGCTCCTCGGCGTAGATGGCACCCTTCAGGCTCTGATCGAACTGCTCCGTCCACTCCTCGAAGTGGTTGTCGTTGCGGAGGGACGGCAGGCCCAAGAGCTGGTAGAAGCACCACGCGTACATGCTCAGGAAGATGACCCAGACAATGCCGCGCAGGTGCGGTGCCACGTCCATGTCGCCGAAGCGCTCCGACTGCTCACCCGGGCCCGCATAAAGTGGGTGGTGTGCCGTCCAGCGGTGCAGCTTTGCGTCATCGTACCACATCACCTCGGGGTGCGTCCAGTGGTCATAGACGAGCGAGTTGTCAGGGTGGAACATCGGGTTCGCCAGCGTGTAGGTGCTCCACGGCGAGCTGTTGTTGCGGCGCAGGTAGTGGAAGTTCGCGTTGTCGCGCAGGTACTTCTGCGTCTGGCGCACCATCATGTCGCACGTCGCGGGGTCGGTGACGTAGCGGTACTTCTCGAAGCGGCGACGCACCACCTTGTAGGCGAGGTTGAACTTGTGGGCGTTGAGCTGGATGAACCACATCTGTAGCTCCTTCAGCGACCACCGGTAAAGGCGGCAGACACGCTGCTTGTGGGTGAGGCGGGGGTCGTCGATGATCGGGTCGAGATGGCGCACGCTACCCATGATGTCGTACACGTAGGCGTCCGACTTGTTTTCATACTTCGGGTTGTCGAGGATACGCCATCCCTCGTAGTTCTGCAGCAGCGGCTCGTGCAGGTGCCACTCATGGTACTCCACCATGCCACCGCTGAGCAACAGCGAGCTACGGCGCATCATCTTTCACTGCGCTCGGTAAATGTAAAAAAAGGAAGAAAGAGGGAAAAGATCGGAGGTGCGACTCCAGCCGGCGTCGTTACAAACTATAGCGCACACACACACACACACAAAACACACAAGCACGCAGATAGCCCTGAGAGTGCTCTTTTAGCTTCGGCAGAGAGAGACAAGCAAGCAGAAAAGCAAAGTCAGTAAACGAGAAAATGGTTGTTTTTCTTTTTTTAGAAGCAACACGGCAAGAGAGGCACAGGTGTGTGTTCACAGTGCCGCCGTGTGCAATGCGGTACAGGACGATCCCCCGGAGGTGGAAGAAGGGACTAGAGATGCTAATTGGCTAACTACAAAAGAAAGGCACGCACGTGGGGAGAAAAAGGGGAGTAAAACTGCTACAAAGTTCTAAAAATAAAATTGTCTTTTTGTCGCGCAACTCAGAGAACGAACTCTAAAGGGAGTAGAAGAAGCGAGTGTGATCCTCTGCCTACTGTTATCTCTGTTTCGCTAAGAAGAACAGGGCTGATCCCAACTAAGCGGAGGCGCCGTAAGCCCGACAGTAGAAAGAAAAGGTTGTTTTTTGTTGTTGGCTGGACTTGCCTCACTAAGGGGCTTTGCCTGTCGTTGTGTAGGCGTACGCCGTACCGAGACGCATAAAAAAAAGTTGTAAAAAAAAAATTGAGAGAAGAAGGAGAGGATGGAAAGACAAAGCAGGAATAAAAGGTGGTACGCCGTTGATGTACAGCCGCATCGCCATCATTGCAATCGTGAGAGAGTGGCTTTCTCAGCAAAGACGGCTGCGAGCCGAGATACAATAAAAGATGGCCAGATAGCTCTTGTGCCTTGCACCCACACACACAACGCGATTACTGAGCGCCACCCACTTCTCCCTCAGCCGATTTTAAGAGAGAGGAAGACCGAAGGGAAACCGCCTTACGGCGTACGCCGTGCGTGTGTTTGGCAGAAGCGCGCCGCAGCAGCAGCAGCACTCATCGCGTGATTCAGAGCTACACGGGCCGCATTCTCTCGCCGCGACGGATTGCGGAAGGCTCAGTGGGCGGCCGGAAAAAAAAAACTCGCTTAATCTGCATCCTTCGTTCGAACTATATTTCAGTTTTGTTTTCGAGTGAAATACCGAGTACGCACTCAAAGCTAATAAAAGAGAGAAAAGAAAAACACTGAAGAACAGCACTGCTCGAAGGTACAACACGCTCTCAAAGGGAAAAAGACAGCCACCAGACGATTCCACATGCGTCGGCCGTCCCTTCGCAGTTTCTCACCCGTTCCCTTCTCTGGGGCTTTTCCAAGCAAATCGTCATCCCGCGCTAACGACGACAATCTCGCGTGTCGGAAGACAACATACAATAATCAAAAGCAATCAACAGCAACGCAAAAAGAAGGAAGGCTACAACCTCGTCGTCACAGCGCCAAAAAAAACTTTTAAAAAAGGACATAACAACAGCGAAGAGATGCTCCGGCTTGCACTCTCAGTACTCTTCTTTGTTTCACCCTTACCAGTACTTCATCTCGTGGTATTCCTGGCCCGTCGCACGCTTCCAGTGACGCTCGGCCCAGTGCCAGTCTACCACGTCAAAGTACTTGGACAAGTACTCGGGCCGCTTGTTCTCGTAGTCCACGTAGTACGCGTGCTCCCACACATCAACGCACAGCAGCGGCACGTGGTCGTAGTTCGTCAGCGGGCAGCCGGCGTTGCTGTAGGACATAATGTCAAACTTCCCGGCCTTGCGGTCGTAGATCCAGTAGACCCAGCCGCTGCCAAAGAGGTTCTGTGCGGCCGTGATGAACTGCTTCTCGAAGTTCTCGACGGAGCCGTACTGCGCCGACACGGCAGCCGACAGGTCCGGTGGAATGTTACTGCCGTAAGGCTGGATGCACTTCCAGTAGAAGGAGTGATTGAAGTGCTGCGCGGCGTTGTTGTACACCCCTTTCAGGCGGTCGTCATTGGCGGTCTTGACGATGATGCTGTCAAGCTGCATGCCGTACAGCTCCGTCCCCTCGATCAGCTGGTTCAGCTTCTCAACGTAGGCGCGGTGGTGACGGCCGTAGTGCACGCGGATCTGATAGGACGAGAGCAGCGGCATGCAGCCCTTGTACCACGGAAACTCCAGCGTTGGCAGGTAGAAGAAGCCCTGCGACTGGATGTAGTTCTCAGAGCGGCGGATGTACTCGTCAACGCGCCAGTAGGTGGAACGATACTTCTCCGCGTCGTAGTCCGGCACACGACCGGAGCGGTTGCGGAACTCGTTGTACTGGTCCATGAATTGAAAGCGGCCCATTTGAACATCCGCCTTGGGCGTGTGCATCACCAGACCGGTGCGGCCGCTCGTGGTGCGGGCGACGGCAAAGCAGGAAGAGGGTGCATCGGCGCAGAGGCCGACAGCGCCGCTGACGACGCACGAGGCGCAGGTGGAAGGGCTCAGCGCACGGCGCAGCATTTTCTTTGTTATTTCGCTGCTGTTTGTTGCGGTGATGCTGTACGAGGAAGGTCGCTAAGGGAGAAGTCCGTGAACCTCAAGTTGTAGGGAAGGGAATGTAAAAATAAAAGCGGCGCTGCAAAAAGTCGGTGTTGGTCTTGCTATTTACGACGGACGCCTTTCAACGCTTGGAAGACTACAAGGACAAGACGCACGAGAAAAAAAATGCAAGGAACGGCAAAAGTGTGCTTGATATGCGACGAAGAAGCAGAAAACAAAGGGAGAGAGGCCACCGTTCTTCTTTTTCTTTTTAGTCTCTAATCTTGGTGTGCGTTTAGTGAGTGCGTTCAACCCTACTACGAAAACTAGCTACTACGAAGAGAGGAAAAGGGTGGCTTACCTTTCGGCAAGTTGCACGGAAACCCGTACACTTAAAGAGCGAGTCGGTCCGTAAAGCTGGAAAAAAAAACGCTAATGCTAACTACTCGTACAAGTTAGGGTGGGAGAGTTACGTCTAGAGAGTCGGCGACGTGGTCCCAATTTGAGATCGCTGATCCACACAGGAAAAACAACAAAAATGGAAAAAGAAAGGGCCAAAAATTAAGCAGCTCCTACGGTGGCAGCCTCTTCTGCCTTCGTTGTGCGCCTTCTCAGGAAGAAAAGAGAAAAAGTCGGAGTACTTTTTTAGAAGGAGGCCCGCAGCGCTCGTTTCTGCTTGTTGTTTTGTTTAGCTGATGCTACAAGAAATGCTACTGCATAGTAGTTGTTGTTGTTGTGGAAGAGAAGGCACATGTACACAAGCGAAGGTAAAAGAGAGGGAGAGAAAGAGTAGAAGACGGCGGACGAAGAAAGGCAGCAGGGCGGAGATATACGGTCGAATACAGCACTACTTGCATCAGCCACCCAGCGTGCACTTTCATCACCGGCGGAGTGCGGCGCCTTACCGTCTCCAAGGACCGTGAAAGGTCTTTTGTGAGTTCATCTGCAAGCTGAGCGGAAGGCGACGGAGAGCTGGACGACGAATCGAGGAAAAGAGAGGCGCAGGGAGCGGCAAGATACATGAGCAATGCTTGCAGCTTCACGAAAAGGCGGGGCCTCCTTTATCTCTTGTCTCTATCAGTACGCAACAAAAACAAAAACGGCATCTCTTTGATGCTCGTTAGCCGATCACCTTTTCTTTCTTTTTCCTGATTAAGTCTGAAACTGGACAATGGAAGGAGTACAACATAAAGAATTGGCCAGTTCGGCAATTTTAAGCGAGTTTAGAGCACACACACGTACTAAAAAAAAAATAGAAGTTGAAAGAAAACAGTAAGGACTTCGGAGCACAACAGGAAAAAAAAAAAAAGTAAAGGGCAAAACGAAACGTTGCGTGCCTATTGAGTTCTCTTTTCTTTGTCTAGATGCCGAGCGTTGCCACTCAGAGAAGGAAAAAAAGAAAACGAAGGGAAAGCTGCCAGTGGAAAAAAAAAACGCAAAGTGCCTGTAGTCCGCAAGCGGATGTAGAAAAAAGAAAAGGCACATTTCGTCTTCTTCAAGGAAGAGAAGGAAAAAAAACATTATCAAATTATTTTCATTTCTAAAGTTGACGCTCTCAATTTACAAGAGCTTCTCCTTCGTTCTTTTCGATTCAAAGATGAAAAAGGGCCTTTTTCTTTTCCAAAACCCACACTACAACACTAAGAAAAAAAAAAGTTGCAGGCCCTAGCGTGCTGAGGGGTGCGATGGACGTGAGAGCACGGAACAACAACAGATGCGCGATGGTGCGAGGCACGTTGACGCATCCATCACAACAGGCTCAAGAGGGAAAAACACTTACAGCACGGCAATAGATTGAAAGAACAGAAGTAAAAAAATGAAAAGAAGGAGCATCACGTGCAGACCTTCGTGTTGTCTGCAATCCACTGCAGGCGGACAACAGGGTCTCCTCTTCAACTGAGACACGTGGGAAGCAAGAAAGGAGAGAGAAAAAAAAAAGACGAGAAGCGCGACACTGCGTCACGGTGCGGTGGGCAAACTTCCTCTACTTTTAAACAGGTTTTACTGCGCTACATTGCCATTTGTCGATAATGACCACAGACCCTCTCCGTCAGCCGAGACTGGAGAGAAAGTGTCGATTAAGAAACGAGGAACGGAACAACAAAAATAATAAGTCGAAGTAGAATCGGAAACAAGTGTTAGAAAAAAGAAAAGAGCGCTGGCGGCTTCACGGATTGTCTTTTAGTTACGAGTTTTAGTGCAATTCCGGTGTGCTTAATTATTTTTTGTGTGTGTGTAAGTGCGAGTTTCCTCGCAGCGTTTGTTTTTTTTTTTTTTTGCTATTATTGAATGTGTGCGGTGATAACACTGCTTTTAATTTCCACACGTATCGCTTTAGCACAAAAGAGGCGTACAACCTTTTTTTTTTTTGATAACTCGATGAGAGACGAAGGGTGGCGGCGAATTTGCAGTGGGAGTTTGTTTTTTTTTTTTTTTGGTGTGTGAGTGTGGTGGTGGCACACCTCAAAGACAGCGAGAAACAAAGAAAAGCGTTTTTTTTTTTCCAAAAAGCGCACCGCACGCGTTCAACAAGCGTAGAGAGGAACAAACACAGAGAGGAGGGAGAAAAAAAAACAAATGAGAAAAGCATGCGGTCAGTCGTGACTTCTGAAGAAGCAGGAGATGACAGTGCTGCTGGGTGTTAGCCCAAAGAACGGACAACAAAAAGAAAAGGAAAAATGGAGAAAAAAAAAAAACTGAGAGCTCCGCTACCAACGTGTGCGCGCAGAGAAGATCAAGGACACCAATTGGCGCGTCAAGTACCGATATTCTTAGCTGCTGCTGACCTTCTCACCGCGCAGGTGGTCGAAGCCGTGCGCCAGATCTGCCTTCAGGTCATCCATGCTCTCCAGGCCGATCTGGTAGCGCACGAGCAGACCGCCAGGGGCGAAGGTCGTGGCGGTGCGGTAGGTGGTGCAGTCGTAGTGCATCACCAGACTCTCAAACCCGCCCCAGGAGAAGCCCAGCGCGAAGTACTTGTAGCTGTCCAGCATGTGCTCCAGGTCCTTCAGCGTGTACTTGGGCAGCAGGATGACCGAGAAGACGGCCGTCGACCCGGTGAAGTCGCGCTTCCAGATCTCGTGGCCGCGACAGTCCGGCATCGCGGGGTGCAGCACCTTCAGCACCTCTGGGCGGCTCTCCATGAAGCGCGCCATCTCCAACCCACGACGCTCCGCCTCCTTCAGGCGCAGGAACATCGTGCGCATACCGCGCAGCGCAAGGAAGCACGACTCGTCACCAGGCGTCGACTGGAAAAGCATCAGCATGTCCCTCACCTTGGGGAAGAGCGCGGCGTTGGCGGAGATGAGACCCATGAGCAAGTCGGAGTGGCCGCTCAGGTACTTGGTGCCGGCCTCGATCGAGATGTCGCAGCCCTTGCCAAGCGCGTCGAAGAAGACCGGCGTGGCCCACGTGTTGTCGATCAGCGTCGTCACGCCAAACTCGTGGGCGACGGCGCACAGCCCGGGCACGTCCTGGATCTCGAAGGTCTGCGACCCGGGCGACTCCATGAAGAGCGCCTTCGTCTTGGGGTGCTTGCGCAGCAGCTCCCGCAGCTCCTCCGGGGTGATGCAAGGGTCGTAGTACACCGTTGAGATGCCCTTCGTGTTGAGGAACTCGCTGCAGAACTTGCGGGTCGGCAGGTAGGCCGTGTCCGTCATTAGCACGTTGTCACCACAGTCGAGGACGGCCATCAGTGCGTACGCCACCGCCTGGGCACCAGAGGAAGTGATCAGCGTACCCGCGCCGCCGGTCAGCGCCGTCCACGCGTTCTCGAGGTTGGCGCGGGTGGGGTTGCCGAAGGTGCCGTACCAAATGAGAGCGCGCTTCGACATGGCGTCCGCGAAGTTGTCGAAGAGGTTCGTCGAGCCGCGGTAGATGGGGCAGTTGATGAAGCCGGACTGCGAGGCGGCGCAGCGGCCGAGACGGTTCAGCATCGTCTCGAAGGAGCGGTGCTCCACCACCTGCTGCTGCTGCTGCTCCTCCTCCTGCTGCTGGGCAGGTTGAATGGTGCTCTGCTGCTCCGACATGGCGTTCACGCTTGCTTGGTATGTGTGTGTGTGTGTGTGTGTGTGTGTGGTGTGGGGAAGGACGGGGAAGTGCGGTGGTATGTTGCGAATTGCCTCTCTGGTGACTGGTTTGCTTTGCACGTCAAATAATAGAGCGTTGGAGGAAGTTGGGAATGAAAAAGAAGTAGAGAAAGTAAAACGAGGCATTTTTTTTTTCGAACTGTCATCCGAAACGCCGCAAAGCGCAGAGCGGCAAGGTGTGAGTGAACGTGGGTGTGCGTGAGTTTCTAAAAACACGTGCAAGTGCACTAATGTTGAACACGTCTTTTCTTTCATTGCTTTTCTGTTTCTTTCTTTCTTTTGCCAACGTGTACGTATGGTGAGACACCAGGAGGCGACTACATCGGTGGGAAGCAGCTGTGCCATTTTTTACTCTCTTCCTTTACCTCGCAGGCGGACAACGTGAGCAGTAGCAGTGCAATAAGATCTCACGGTCCACACCACCACAGCCTCTCCCCCTCCTCAATCTTCCTTCGCAGCTCATCGGGCTACCGAGTTGCAGTGGTGGCGGCAGCTCCTCCACGCCCCTCGTACTTACACGACTGTGTTGCGTAGTAGGACGCGAGCTCCCTCAGCGTTGCAGCGGCGTCGTCCAGGGTGCCCTGCCACGTCTCCGCCTCACCCCGCACCCGCTGCGTCCACGCCGTGAGCACCTCCTGCTGCCCTGCCAGCACCTCGCTCTCAAACAGTGCACGGTGGGCAGACTGAAGAGCAGCGACGTCTCGCCGCAGCTCCTCTACCCGCAGCTGCAGCTGTGGCGCATGATTAAGGGACGCCGCAGAGCCGACCGCCACCGCCAGCGTGCCAGCATCGGCACCGCCGCGTGACGGTGGCGTGTTCTCCAGCGATATCGTGCTCACTCGGTGCGCCGATGACGTTGCTGTCCATGTGCCCTCCTTGCCCCTGTGTGAGCTGCCTTCCTCGTCCAGCCTGAAGGCCGTCAGCTCCTCCTCTCGGTGCTTCAGGCGCTGCACCTCCTCACGGGCTCGGGCAAGACTGCGCTGACGGTCCTCCAGCTGCTGTTGCTTTGCCGCCACACGCTGCCGCTGCCCCGCCAGTCGATCTCGTGCTGCCCGCAGCGCTGCCTCCTCAGCTGGGAGTGCCGCGTTCTCCATCTCCGCCCGCTGACGCCGCAGCTGCGTCTCCTCCGCTTCCACGGCACGGCAGCGCTCCATCACCACCGCCAGGCGCGACTGCAACGTCGCGTGGAGGAAGCGCGAGGTGGTGCGCTGGTCCTGCAACTCGGACAAGCGGCGCCGCAGCCCCTCCAACTCTGCGCGCTTCGTCTGCTGCTGACGCACGGCGAGCGCTGCCGCTGTCTCGAGCGCCTGTTGGGCTTCGAGGAGGCGGCTGTGCTCCTCCGCGATGCTTTGCGTCTCCACCTCGACGGGGCCGCGCAGCACCGCCAGCTCACTCTCCAGTCGTGCCCGCTCTCCCCTCCAGCTCCCACGTGCGCTGCGTCAGGCGCCACTCTTCCGCGGCTGCGGCCTCGAGGTCCACAGCTGCACTCCTATCCTGCTGCATGCCATGCTGCTGTTGCGTGAAAGCGCTGTCGGCCTCGTTGCCATTTCTCTCCGCCAGAGCAGCAGCAGTGGGCTGAGAAACGAGGGAGGGCAGAGGCAGCGGCGGAGGGCCTGGCAGATGCGGAACAATGGTGCTGCTGCTGCTGTTGAGGTGGGCACCACTTCCGCTGTCGCTGGGCCGCTGCGTCTGGGTGGAGGAGATGGAGGCCGAAGACTCGGTGGTGACGGTCGGCTCCGTTGGGGACGCCACGGCATTGAGTGTAGTTGGGCTGCCGATGGGCAGGACCGGGGAGGTGCCCAGCGGTGTCGCCTGCCTCAGGTCGGGGGAGGCTGCGAGGGAGGTCGGAGACGACCGTGGCACGTGGAAGAAGGCACCGGATTGGATAGGGAGGAGCGTAGGCTTAGGCACCGCATCAGGAGCACGCTGGGCCGCTTGGCGCTCCTGCGAGGGCACATCAGAGCCGCTGCGAGGCGATACCGCCGGTGAAGGGCCGCTGTCGTTCTTGAGCAGTGAGCTTCGTGCTGCTGGTGCCACCGCACCTACACCCTGCCCGTTTGATGACGGTGCCGCTAGCGCTGAGCTGGAGGGTACCGCGACGCACTGCGGTGCCGCCGCCGTGCCTCGCGGCTCGACCACGGTCAAGGAGGCAGCCGAGACGTCGACGACTGGTACGACGGCCTGGTACAGCGCGGCGACCGGCTCGGTGTCGACGGCGGTGCGGTGCGTCGGGTCCCATGTAGAGCGGCCGGTGCGCCGGTTTACGTAGTAGGTGCGCTGCGTGCGTGGGTCCTTGCGGCAGATCCACTGACTAGGGTGGAAGGTGTCGGACATTTGTTATCTAAAACTCTAATGAGGGAAAGAGTTTATGAGTGCTGTGGCATATGTGTGCCTGAGTGGGTGTGTGGATATGCAGAAAAGGAGTCTTCTCTCTTGCAGTGTGCAGAAAGCGCTGAAGTAGCTGGCGGCACCTCAATCGAGGTCCAATAATGGCCTGCAGAGAACGGCGAGCCTTTTGATGTGAGTGTTCGCAAAAAAGGTGGGTAGAAAAAGTGGAAAGGGGGAGTGAAGAAAAAGAAAAAAACTTAAAGAAGATAACCTCTCGTCCATTGGCTGGCAGAAAACAATCACCGACCTGCCAGAGACGGTTGCACTAACTCAAGCAGCAGCTGGCTCAGCAACGCACAAAGGCAAAGAAAAGGAGCTACAGTCAGCCGTCAACGCCTACGCGCACATTCACAATCTCGTCATAGGACTCAACCACGTCGCTAACTTTCCCGCTTTTCTTCTATACAGTCATTTATGATAACAAAAGAGGCGGACGAGACAAAGCGCGCCTCGTTTAATGTTCCTTTTTTCAAGAGGAGCATTAGAAAGTTATTATTACTCGATTTAAAAGAAGCAACACGCATCTTGTCCTTGCTCAAAAAGTAGACAACGCACTAAGACAGCTGAACGGAAAAAAAAGCGGTACCTTTTTATCTCCCGCGTTACTGTGTCCTGCCCATGAGATGCTGGCGCGTGTACTCGTACATGGCAATGGCCCCGGTGACGTGCACATTTAAAGAGCGGATCAACCCGTACTGCGGAATCTCCACGCAGACGTCGAGCAGCGGGATCAGCGGCGCCGGCACGCCCTGACCCTCGGCACCGAGCACCACCGCACACCGCTCTGGGAACGCGAAGGCCTCCATGGAGATGCTGTTGGCAGTCTGCTCAATGCCGACAATTGTGTAGCCCTGTCGCCGCAGGCTCTCCAGGTAGCCCGGCAGGTCCTTGGGCAGCACCTCCTCCCACGGAATCCACAGCTCAGCACTGCGGGCCGCCGCAACAAAGTGGGGATGCTCAAAGACCTTCTTCTCCGGCACCACGATCGACTCCACCGCGAAGATCTCACCGCAGCGGCAGAGACCGGCGATGTTCACCGGGTTCTCGAGCAGCGAGCCAACGACGATGAGAGGCTGCTTTGGCGTCCGCAGCGCACGCGGGTGCAGCTCGTTGTACACCTCGCTCGTCCACCACGACGACACCTTCTTCTGCACGTTGGCGGCAGCCGCGTCCACCGCCTCCCCGGCCACCCCTGTCGCGGCAGCAGCGCAGGCCTCCGCCATCGGGTCGCGTGTCAGCAGCTCCGTCGCCTCCTGCGTGTAATCGACGTAGTAGTCGCACGGCGTGTCCGTGTGCGGGATCGCGGCGAAGTCTTTGAAGACGCTCACCAACTCCTGCACCCGCAGCGTCGCGCACCAGTCCCGCACGCGCAGCAGCTCCATCGGGTAAAAGGCGCCGATCATGCAGCAGAGCTCCGTCTCGACGAAGCGGATGCGCTCGAAGGCGGCGGCGGGGAGCACCTCGGCCAGCACCGTGTTCGCCTCCTTCCGCTGCACGCAAAAGAGGTTGCGTGGGCTGCTGGCGTCGTCGGTGTCGAAGAAGAGCATGTGCTCGTGCTTCTCGCGGAACTTGATGTGCTCCGGCGCGTTCAGGACGTAGTCGTAGATCGCCTGCACCGCAAGCGACAGCGGACGGCCATGGGCGATGCGGCGCTGGCAGATGTTGACGAGGCCGATGTGGCTGATGATGCGCAGGAGGTGCTGGTTCGACGTGCTCTGCTGCAGAATGCGGGGAAAGAGACTGTCAAAGGTTGCGTGAGCCACTGCGTCAGCCTTCGCAGCCGCACCCTCTCTCCTCCTGCCGCAGAAGGGCGTGGCAGGCGATGAGGATGTAGGTGCCGCACACCTGCGGCCGCAGGCTGTAGTTGCCAAGGGCCTCACTGACCACCGTGTAGAGACCCGGGTGCTGCTCCACCAGTCGGATGGCGTACAGCTCCATTAAGCGCCGCACACTGCCCATGTTGTTCACCGTCACGCAGTGGAAGATGAGGAGGCGGAACACCTCCTCGACCTGCCGCAGTGGCACGGGCTGCGCTGTCTGCGCCAGGCTGGGCAGCAGCGCACAGAGCAGCTGCCACAGGCGGATCCGAGTGCGGTGCGTACGCGAGTTGGGCATGCAGGGCTCATGCGTCACCACCGGGTGGCACACGTTCATTTGCAGCAGCTCCATCGTCAGCGGCACCGCACGGCCGGCGACATCAGCCTGGCAGCACCACAGCAGCGTCGCCACCGCCATCGCCCGACCCACGGCAGACATGCGCGTCGTTGGGGGGTAGTAGAGGCGCAGGGCCGCCGGCCACGACCACAGCAACGGCTCCGTCACCGCCACCGTCGACTCGTTCTCCTCCTCATCACGGTTCGTGTTGAAGAGCAACGCGGCGTAGAGCAGCACCGGTCGCAGCACTGGCCAGTGGTCCGTTGGGTTGCGCAGCACCTGCAGAGAGGCCGTCATGGCAGCGAAGTAGACGTCGCGGTCGGCGGTCTGCGCTTCCTTGCCCTCGCCCGCCAGCACACGCAGCAGCAGCTCGCGCACGTAGTCGGGGTGGTGCGGCATCACAAACGGCAGCACCGAGAAGGCGAGTGCGGCGAGGCGGGTGTGTTGCCGCGCGCCGACCTCCTTCATGTGGTCGAACATGCCGCGCGCAATCGCCACGTAGTCCACCACGTCTGATTGGTCTGATGAGGCCACCCAGACGAGCAGGTCGTAGACGCTGGCGAGGTTCATGGTCCAGCACTCCTCTAGCTGGCCCAAGGCGAAGTCCTGCACAAGCGCCACCACGTCCCGGTAGTCGCCGGGAGAGAGCGTGTCGTGGGGAATACTGCCTCCGCTACCAGCAGCGTGCGCTGCAGGTCGGAGACAGAGAAGCAGGACGTAGAGAATGTTGCTGCGGTAGCGGCCGTGGTGGCCCAGCAGCGTTGACCAGGGCATGTCGGACAGCGCACTCGGCACCGGCCCCGTAGGGACGCGGCAAGCGGGAAGGGCGATCAGCTGACGCAGATAAGACAGCACCGCCTGTGACGGGAGCAGCCGTAGCGCCGGCGGGCAGCGGGAAACCGCCGTAGGCTCGATGGGCTCCCCGATGCGTCGGAAGGGAGAAAGGCTGTCCGCCTTCACACTCCACAAGCTCCGAGTTCACATTCAGCAAGCCACACAGCACGCTCTGCAAAAGACGGTACGCGTTGCGCAGCACCACAAGCAGCGCCGCCGCGCCAGCCTCTGCGTCTTCTGCCGCTTCACTGTGGCGCTTATTGGCAGCTGCGATTCGCTGATGGGCCGCTGTCGCCTCGGAAATAAAAGACATAAGCTGCTCCACCGTTCGCGCCGTGCCAAGCACGTCAGCGGCTGCGCTGTGCGCGTCCGTATCGCCGTCGCTGGCGTTCGCGCAGTAGCAGGCCGTGGTGTTGACGGCGGCAACGGCTGCGGCGACGATATCAAAGTGCGTGATGCTCATCAGCGACCAAACATCTTCCTCACTAGCAGCAGAAGCGTGCGTCACGGATGCCCTACCTGCTGCGCTGCCCTCCACCACAGCGTGCAGTGCGGCACTGAGGCAGCCCATCGCGTGCGTGTGCAGCGCCGTTGACATGGCCTGCAGCGTCGTGCGTAGCGGCCAAACCCGCGCACAGACCTCGCTGCCAACGGTATGGTGGTACTCCACGAGGCAGGCCGCACTGCTCAGCAGCTGTGGCAGGGAGCAGTAGGAGCGCGCCTGCAGCGAGGCCACCGCGGAGGCCACCAAGTGGCCGATCGCGCGCACCAGCGCGGCATCACAGGCAGCTCCGGTGCGATTCAGCGTACCCAGCAAGAAAAAGGTCTCTTTCACCTCAACCACATTCACGCTGCTGGACGTCGCGGTCTCAGATGGCGCCAGCAGACGTCCCACTCGGCCCGCTATCCCCTCCACATCCAGCAGCTCCGACACCAGCGAAAAAGGTTTTCCGCTGGCTGTGTCCACCCGTCCACCCTGCTGCGCAGCCATGCTGCCGCTCAAATCGACCAACCACTGCTGCAGGAAGCGCTCGTCCACCGAGGCGCCGACGAGGCCGTACTGCCCGCACGCGTCCATCGCCGGTGATACTGTGCCCGCCCGACTCACCCAGCGAAGACATGCACACACGCGCAGCGGCAGGCCCCACACACGGCGCAAGCCCACCTTGCGAACACCGACATTGGGGTGAAGGATCAGCTTCAGCAGCAGCATTTCGATCCACTGCGTGTGCAGCGCGCCGCGCGTGGTTTCTGCTGTTGCTGCGGAGGCCGTGCTGTGGCAAGCTTCTAAATGAGTGTTTAGGTCCGCAATGAGCGTGTCAAGGCGTGCCATCACTGGCTCGATGATGTGCCACCCATACTCGTTCAGCGACTCCAGTACAAGAAAAAAGTTATCCCACGACGTTGCACTTGCGCAGTCTCCGCTTTCACCACCACCGCGACACCAACGGAACAGCGGGTGAAAGTCCACCACTGCTGCGGTCAAACCGCTGCCGCTGCCCTGCCCCTTTGTCAAATACACAATGCGCTTGAGCAAGTACTCGACACGCAGCTGCATGTTGGCGCGGTGCCCGGCATCCATCTCCGTCGCTGTAAGGCTGTGGTGCAGAGCGCCGCTGAGGACGTCCCAGAGAAAGGGCGAGAAGCGGAAGTCCGTCGCGGGGTCGCACGACGGCTGGCGGAACAAGAAGTCGAAGAGCGCGGCGATGAGAAGCACCACGTCATCGCAGTTGTCACTGCGCAGAGCAGCACCGCCATCATTCCGCACGGCGTCCTGCCGCGATGCCCGATCAGCCGACGCGTCTGCGCGGGTGGCCAGCGTGTGCAGCAGGTTGTGTATGAGAGCCTCGTAACGCTCTAGGCCGGCGCTGCCGTCGAGCAGGAGGAGGGGGATGAGCACACGCTGGCACACCAGGGCCGTCGGCACAGTGCGGCTCTGGTTCGTTACGACCGTCGTTGCCACCGTGACAGAGGAAAGAAGGGGCGGGGGCTCCCAGCGGCAGCGAGGCAGCACTCGATCAGCTCCGCCCGCAGCTCCGCAACGCGTTCTTTTGTGGGAAACGGGTAGCAGGACGGCAGCGCAGTGCAGCTCTCCGCAGTGGCGGCGGTAAGTGTTGGCTCTTTCGTTGCCGATGCAGCCACCTTCTCTGCTGCTTGTCCTCCCGCTGTCGCCTCCTTGCCCTCCGGTGCCGAAGGTCGTTGTGTGGCGGGCCGAGCGCGCTTGCCGGGCTGCGCACTCCCCGCCGCCGACTTTCTCTTCTTTTTTTCGCCCTCTGCCGCGGCGGCTGGGTCGACCAGAAGCGCGCCACGCAGCTCAAACGGCTTGCACAGCACCATCAGTGACGTGCACTGCCCCAGCAGCTCCGTCGCTAAAACAGCCGTCAGCCCATCTTCGCTGCCGACTTGCAGTGCGGCGCAGGAAGCAGCCAGCACGCGGCTGCAGCAGCCACCGGGTAAGAAGGCTCAGCTGCCCCACCGCGTAGCATGCCGCCGTGCACGCCTCTGCTGAGAACGGCGGGTAGGCACCGAGCACCTGCAGCACCGCCGACTCCCATTTGTTGTGCATCGCGCACACCCACTCACGGGAAGGGCTGCCGACCTCCTCGCCATCTGTGTGCGTCCAGAGAAAGCCAACAAGAGCACCCGACGCAGCTATGAGAGTCGGGACGGATGCTGTGGGCAGCGCAGCAGAAGCAGCAGCAGCAGTGGTGGTGGTGGTGGTGCGAGTGACTGGCTCCGTGGGCAGCAGCTGTGGCCACTGACGTAGCATCATGTCCTCCAAGTGAGTGCAGATGTCTGCGTGGCGGAAAGCCGCGACGAGGTCGCAGGAGGTGAGGAAGAGGCGTGCGGCCTGCTCGTCAGCGTCGAGGCCGGCGTTGTGACGCTGAACGCCACCGTGGCGCTTGGCCAGCTGATCCACCAGCGAAACAAAGACGGAGCTCATGGTCTCTGTGGACGCGGGTGTTTGACTGTGTGTGTGTGTGTGTCTGTGTGGTATCTGGCTGAATGCTGGTGACTACGAATGCACTCAGCGAGACAAAGCGTGGACGACCAGTAGAGGTTGCAGATAAATGTGTAACAAGAGAGAAGATGCAGTATGCGCTTCTCCTCACAGAGCTGCTAGTGCAGAGTGACGAAAGAAAAAAAACACCAGAGGTGGAGAGTGATAAGTGGGTGCGGTAGGAAGAGTACATGGAAATTTAATAAAACAAGAAGCGTTGAAGGATGGCAACGCTAAACTACAAGTCAGCACAGCTGTACCATCGACAACTCCTGCGACTTGCAGAGAAGAACGAAGGCCCTCCCATTGATTATGCTGCCTATTTTATTCTACGCAGGAGGTCTTCTCCATTGCCGTGTCGTGGCACTACTTTTATTTTGTCACGCAGCAAAAAAAAAAATTGGAAAATTGAAAACGTTGAGCTTCACGTACGCCTCGTAAGAGGCAGCAGCTGATACAACACACACCACACAGGGCGGAGCTAAAAAAAAAAAAAGAAGTCCCGCTACACAAACTCGGATGGCGGCAGCACCGTGTGATCCATGTGGAGCGCGAAAGCGTCCGCATCGGCTGACATCTGGAGGAGGCGGTCTGCCAGCTCCTGACAGCGCTCGTCGAGGCTCACGCCCTCCTTTGCGACCTCCTCGACAGGACCAACAGCAGTCGCCGGGGGCGGTGCCGATGTGAGCTTTCGAATGTGAGGTGCACTGGTAGATGCTGCCTGTGGCTGCCCGTGAAAGAGAGGCCGGATGTTCTCCAAGTAGAGGGCGTGGAAGTCGTCAACCCCACCTTCCGAAGGCTCTTCTCCCCCTTTGTATGCTGCAGAAGTCTCCAGGTAGGCGTTGGCCCGTTCTCCGTGCGTATCCGCGGCGGAGGTTGCGAGGTGCTGCCTGAGAGCGAGAGCATCATCACTTTCGCTACCTTCCGCCGTTTGCTCCTCTACTCCGTCATAATGTCTTTCTTCTTGGCGAGGCTGGTATTGTCCAAAGAGTTTCTCCACATCTCTATTGCCGGTGTCCACTGATAGACAAGTGGAAGAAGTGCTGCTTGTCTCCTCTCCTCCCCGCATTGTCGAGGAGTGCACCCACACAACCGGCGTGTCACCTGACGCCGTTATGGGGCGGAGCTCAAATTGCGCTAGCAAAGCCCGCTGCTCCTCCGTAAAGGAGGTGCCGCAGCCCCTAATACGTCGGGGATCGTTGTCATGGGTGAGTCTCCTCTTGTCTTTCCTACTGCTTTGTCTATGCTTTGATAATAGCGTTGGAATCAAGTGTGAAGAAGAAACCTCTTTTATTATATTTTCTTTGAGAAAAAACAATTAATTGGGAGAGAAGAGAGAAAGATAAACGATTGCCTTTTTTTTTTTTGCTAGCTGCGAACGTTGACTCGGTGCCTCAGTGCTCGGCTTTCATGTTGGCAGTTCAACCAAAGCACCTTCCTTCCGCTTGGAAGAGCAGTTGCCCGTCTCTCAAGATAAGGAACGCAGAGGCTGCACAAACAAGTGCAATCCTCTCCCTCTCTCATAAGCACACAATGCGAATCAAAGAAGAGAAACAACCTAAAGCACCGCCTTCCACAACAGGATGCCCACTTTTACAAGTCTACTCGCTTCACGAAGCGCCAAATTATATTTTTTTAATGTCTGCTTTTCATGCTTTTTTTTTATATGTATTGGTTTTTTTTTCCATGCCGCACATCATTGCTGCTCACTCGCCCCCACAACGCTCTTTTTTTTTTCTTCTTTTATTGTCGAGACCTCGACACGTGCTACTCAACACGTCGTCTCTTGTCATCTCGCCGTGTGTGCGTGTGTAGCTCAGTTCCAACTTGCCCCCACGAAAGATCCTCCAAACTCGTTCTGCGGTATTCCGCAAGGAAAAGAGACATGGAAAGAAATTGTGGTGGGTAAGAAAGGAAAAAGAGAGGAAAACGAGCAGAAAACACATACACATAGAGAGAGACAGGTAAAAGACATCGAAAAAGTCAAGACGAAGAGTGAGAGAGGCGGTGTGTTCGCGTATCTGTCGTAACTTTTTTTTTTTTTGCTTTCCCTTGTACCACTTGCGGGGAAAGAAAAAAAAAGACTAAAAGGCAGATTTATCCTTAAGAAAAGGAACAGAGAAGTAAACCACGAAAAGAATTGAAAGAGAAAAATAAGGCCGCACGAGTCAACGCATCTCGAAAGAGCATCTGGCGTCTCTTGGACGCGACCAACCTTTCGCCCCTCCTCCACCAATATGTGTGTTTTCCTTCTCACCTTCTAATCTCTTCCTGTAGAATCGCGTTGGGTTCTTTTTTGGCAACTATATATCCCGGATCTCTCCTCCGTGCAAGCCTCACCCCACGCCCTGCAAAATGTGCATATCAGGCACGCAATCGCAAGGCGGAGAGGTCCGTGAGAACGCGCAAGAGAGGAGTGGGGCGTGTGTGACGAGCACGTTCAGCGAGCTCAACACACCGCACAAAGAAAGGAGACAGGAGAAAAAAAGGAAGGAAGAGAGGAAATGGGGTGCAAAGGGAACACACTAAGTCGGAGAAAAGGCGTAAGAGAAGGCAACGGGTCCTACGCTCAGATACTACCCCCACAAAAGAAAAAGGAAATGGGGGAATTAGAAAAAAGAATTACACGCATGAAAAAAGAAAAATCGACACGTTATGTTATGTCTTTACCCAGGATGCCCAATGAGCGACCAAGGAAAGGGAAAAAAAAAAAAGAACCAAGCCATTGACAGCGTACGCATCTTCCCCTCGCGTGAGGAGAGAGCCAAATAAAAAAATAAAGAAAGACACTATGGAAAATAAGGAAGCGAGCAGATCACCAGTGCTTTCAGCATCTTCCTTCACTGACAAAAAAAGTAAAAGGGGAGAAGAAACGATAGCGGTGTTCCCTCGCACTCCGGCGTATATTCGAAGAAGGCTTTTTTTTTTTCTTTGCCTCTATATGATCCTTTTCTCTTCTCTCTCACTCACTCGCGCACACCACAAAGGTGGATAAATGAGTAGTCTAGAGAACGGAGGGAAGAAAATAAATAAAAGAAAGAGATTTTAAATAAGAAAGGACAAGAAGTACTCGTAAAAGAAATTTACAACAGGTATGAGATGGTGATGTAGCGGCGGCCAGAAATAAAAAAAAGAACGAAATGACACACAAAGAAAAGAACACAAGCATACCATAAACATAAAAGTAAGCAAGGCACGAAGAGAAGCACGAAAAATATATACCCAAGCAACTACGGTGACTATCTCACACATGCAACGCCTACTCACTTCCTCTCCCCAATCATGGGTGCGGGGTGTGCGTTTTTCTTTTTCTGTGTGTGTGTGGTGTTTGTGTAGATACCCGCGTGTGGTTGTGCCAAATCAGCTATGTCCGCGTGTGTGCGTGTGCAACGAGGTGGATCCTCCTTCTTCTTCACGACTCAAGTAAAAGAAGAAGTGAGATGATGAGGGGACTGTGCGGCGGTGACGTTGCAGCAGGCTGCACGAAGGGTGCACAGCGAAAAAAAGGCAAAAAAGAAGACACCCAACGGGGTATAGACACGCACGCCTGTCAAAGAAAAGAAAAAGCACAAAACACGCAGGCATACCACCGATACATCTTCCCCTTCAGGGCCGCGCGTATCAGTAGAAAAAAAGAGAGGGTGGGGAGCGCTTGGCGGCAGTAGAAAGACCGGAGTTTGCATGTGTAGGCGGTGTGTGGTGGTGATGCGAATGCAAGACTTGGACAGACGGGACGCCGACGGCATGGCAGCTCTTCGAGTCGAAACACGGAAGAAAAAAAGAGAAAAGAGAGAGGTGTGGACTTCGGGCAGCGGTGTTAGAAAGGAGGTCCACGAAGAAAAAAAGGGGAGAAGTGGTGTAGGAGAGGAAGACGCATCAATGCGCCTCCCTTCTCACTGTTTTGCCCCTCTGTCGTAATCCTTCTTTGCTTCGCTTTGCCGTTCTAAAACCCACTCAAGCACTTAAGCACTCTCTCGCAACCTCCATCCTTCTCTCTCTCTCTTTCCCCACGTTCGCACCGCACAGACGCACCTACTCGGGGATCTCGCCATAGATGGCGACGGCCGTGCCGAAGACGACGGCGACGACGCCGCCAACGAGCAGCACGATGCAGCCGATGTAGTGCAGAATGCCGACCTTCCGCAGCGTGAAGCCGCCCGAGTAGATGAGGAAGTACGCCGGGAAGATGAAGCCGAGGAAACCGCCGCAGATACCACCGAGCAGGGTGAAGACGATGTTGATGTTCGGGATGAAGAGACCGCAGATGAGCGCCGCGAGCGCGAGGAAGCCGCTGAGCAGCCAGTTGACCCAGTCCTTGACGTCCGACGTCTTGCCCATCTGGGCACAGTAGTAGATGGCATCACGCGAGGGCTGGATGCAGATGGCGAAGCCGACGCACAGCTTGATGCAGAGGCCGATGTACGCGATCATGAAGAGCGGCTCCTCGATGGGGCGGTAGAGCAGCAGGATGGAGCCGTCCACCTTGTCGCCGAAGTCGCAGTAGCCGAAGAAGCCGGAGAAGAAGTTGAGGATGGCGACGACGAGCATGCTGATGGTTGCGTCGCGCGTCATGTTGCGCAGCGTCGGCTTCTGCATCTCGTCGAATATCTCAAAAACGTTCACTTGACAGAGGAAGGCGAAAATGAAGAGCGTCAGCCCGTTCACCGCCGGCATGCCGTTGTTCGCGAGAATGATGTCGCTGCGGACGCCCTGCTTCAGCCCGTTCTGCGCCGAGTGGATGATCATGCAGATCACGAAGAAGATGACAAAGGACACACCCACCACCGACGCGTAGCGCAGCGAGTTGATCTCCTTCGGCAGCGACAGCGTGAACATGCCAACAAGCCAGATCAGCCCCACCAGGATGCGGTGGCCGTTCGCCGTCTTGAGGAACGCGTTCGTGTGCTCGCCGTCCAGCATGGGCGACAGCAGGTCGCCGACCGAGATGACGTAGCCGACGCACGTGCCCCAGCAGAACATGAACATGAGGAAGGCCGTGAAGTAGTCCCAGCCGCGGCCGAGCATGCCACGCGCCATCTCCTCGTACGACCGCAGGCCGGTCTTCAGCTTCGCCGCACCGAGCAGGTGGATCGAGTAGATGGTGCAGGCGCACACGGCGATCAGCAGCACCACCGACACCACCACGCCAGAGTCGCGGAAGCCAGACGGGACGGACACGATGCCCGCACCGAGGGTAGCACTTGCCAGGTTGTACATGTTCGCGATGAGGCCGCCGTGCGGGACCACCGAGGTGACACGCTCGTAGAGGCCCCGCACACCGGTGTAGTGCTTCTCCACGTGCTCGTTGCTGTCTCCGCTCGACATCACCTCCATCACGCCAGCCGTGGCCTTCGTCGGCGTCATCATGTCGCCCTCCACCGGGCTGCCCTTCTCGCCGCTGCGGGCGTAGGGGCAGTTGGCTTCCAGCTCGTCGCTGAGCGGCTCGGAGCGGTTGCCCGAGTGGCGGTCGTTGTTGCCGTTCATCGCGCCTTTTTTTTTTTTTATGTGTATGTATGTGTGTGTGTAAGTGTGTTTGTTGTGTCGCGTGCACAGAGGAATTGGCGAGTGACTTGCGGTTTGGAAAGCGCGTAGTCTACAAATAAAAACCAAAAGGAAGGCAGCGACAACGAAACCCGGGTACACGTCTTACTTAACTCTTTACTGTGTGCGCGTGTGTGTGTTTGTGGCGGGATGGCAATTGTGGGTACGCAGCGATGAAGAGAGTCGAGTGCGAACGGCAGTGAGAAAAGAAAAGGTGGCATGAGAGATAAGGAGGAAGTACAAAGCGAAAGATATATACGAAGAGAGCGTCAAACAAACTCAAGTTCAACGCCGCCGCACAAGCGCGATGCACAAGGAATCAACGAGCGTCAACCCTTGTAAGCGCGTCATCTACGCTGTTCAGCTTTATTTTTTTTGTTGAAGAGGCTCGTTTTTACCTTTCTTCTACTTCTCTCTTTGCATTTTGAAACTTTCCATTTCAGTTAACAAGAGTAAAACACATTAAGGTGTGAAGATGCGCACAAACCTGCATGACGACGTGCAGATGATGCTGTGCGCTTAACTCCAACTCTCCACCTCACCAAACAAATATAAACCTTAGAAGCCAAGACATCAGCCGCAACTGGTTGTGTGTGTATGTGATGCATCCTAAGGCCATCAAAAAACCCAGAAGTAGCAAGCCACAATGGACAATGGCGAAGAGGAAACAAAGGACAGAATGGGCTCTGAGCATGCTGACGTGGGGGCAGCCACTTGTTTCTCCTCTCGCTGCTCCTCAGTCGTCCAGGATGTCCTTCACCAACCGCCAGCCCCACGGGTTTTCCGGACACGGGTATGGCGGCGCTAGCGGCTCATTACGGCGCCGTCGGTCGGCGTCGCCCGCAGCCTGCTCGAGCGCCTGCTGCACTGCACGGGTGCCGGTGCCCCAGAAGAGCAGCGGCTTGTCCGGCAGCTGCCACGGCTGCCCAAACAGCTTCGGCTGGAACTGCTTCTTGTTTTTGCGGAAGGGGTCGGCGGAGAGGGCCGCGTCGGCGTCCCGCACCTCCTTCCAGGCCTGCACATCGGCGGCCGACACGTACGACATTCCCTCCGGCACCGGCAGCAGCGGCGGCCGCTCCGCGTCGTCCATCGCGTCGAGCCACGCCATGTCCGACTTCACGTCCGCCTCCAGCACGTTCAGCAAGCGCTGCGCCACCTTATCCTTCTTCTCCTGCAGCAGCTGGCGCAGAGCCTCAGCACGGGCAGCACTGCCTCCCTCTGCGGCCACATCGCCGTCTGTGGCGGCACCCTTTACTTGCTGCACCACGCGCGCGAGCACCTCAGCCTTGGCGGCCGCCTTGCTGCGTCGACGTGCCTCCTTCGAGTAGGTGCGGATGACGGATTGCGTGATGTCGCTGATCTGCTCAAACAGTTTCGCCGCTTCAGGGTCCTGCTCAAACACGTTCACCTCTGCCTCCGCCTGCGGTGTGCCACTGCCCTCCCCACGATCTGCACCCGCGTCAACACCCGATGAGAGGCTCGAAACGCGTGCCTTGCGCTCCATCAGCTGCGCGTACAGCCGCCGGCACTCCTCCGCCTCTGCCGTCGCCTCCACGCCGTCGAAGAGCCGCGCATTGGTCCGCGCCTGTGCAATTTGGCGCTCCATTTGGAGGTAGGCGATGTACCGCAGCCGCCGCTCCTGCAAACTCTTCAGCCGCGGGTCATCAGGACGCATGAACATCTTCTCCACGAGACGCACGGCGTGCTGCGTGCGGCCTGCGGCGGCCTCGCGCTCGGCCTGTCGCGCCGCCTCGTGCCCCGCAGAGGTGCCCGCCGTCTCCTCAGACGCCTGCAGCTCGAGCGCCGCCTTGTCCCCTTCTCGTATCTCCTCCAGTCGGCGGAACTCTGGCGTCCGCTCCAGCGGAGGCGCACGAGGCGCTCGTACCATCGCTTTGCCCAGTCCACCGGGTGCGCCTCCTCCTTCGCGGCGAGGTACTGCACAACGTCGAGCGTGCTGAGCTTGTGGGCGTCGACGGAGTAGAGCCGGCGGAGACTCTCCGTGTAGGCGTCGAGGCCCTCGTCAGCCGGGCCGTGCTCGAAGCCGTGGGCCACCGTCAGCCGCGCAAACACCTCGCAGAACTGCATGAACTTCTCCTGCGCCTCCAGCTCGCTGATGAGAGTCTCGACAACGTCCAGCTCCATCCCGAGCGCCTTGCCCAGCGACTTGCGCAGCAGCGCACGCTTCCTTGTCTTGGCAAGCGTGGCGGGCGAGGGGACGGAAGAAGAAGACGCAGATGCCTCCTCGCCCTGCGACACTGCTTCCTCTGCCCGCTCGTCAGCAAGCCGTGACGAAGCCGGTGGAGTGCTTTCCGGCACTGCCGTTGGCGATCCGTGCGGCGCCATCGGCTTCGGAGGCGACAGGACAATCTGGCGTAGCCGGTGCAGCTCGTGCAGCTGCCTCTTCCGCTCCTCCCTTGTTGCCTGGCGCACCTTCTCCTCCGCGTACTTGAACATGTGGCTCAGGTGGCGCTGCGTCTCGACGTTGAGGTCGGCCAGCATGTTGGCCAGCTTCCGCCGTGCCGTCTCGGTGCTGACGCCCTCGCGACGCTGTCGGGTGTAGTCGGCAAACACCTGCTTAATCTGCGTCATGGCCTCTTCGAGCTGGTCCACGTTGTCGGGGTTGAAGAGACTCGCGTCGCCGGATTCGAAGATGGCCTGCGACACACCGAGCGTGCGCTGTGGATCCTTCAGCTGCACGGGCAGACCCAGCTTCAGGCGCTCGTACTCCCCTCGCACGGTGCGGCTGGGGTCCAAATCTCGCGGGTCCATCATCGTCGTCTCGAAGTAGCGCCGCCGCTGCTGCTCGGTGGCCTCGGTGGGCCGCTCCCGCAGCACCTCGCTCATGTACTTTGTGAAGGCGTGCTTGTCCTCCATCGGCACGCTCTCCCACTCCGCGTCGGTCATCGCCTTCACCCGCTCCGCCACCTCCTTGCCCACGACACTGCGGACGTGGTGGCTGCGGCGCTGCTTGCGGCTCTTGCCGCCACGCGTAGTAGCAGCCGCGGGTGAGCGCCTGCCGGCACCACCGAGCTCGGCAAACATGGCTTGGCTCTCGAACTGCGCCTCCCGCTCGGCACCGAGGGCGATGGCGCGGCGCTGCTTTGCACGCTGGCTGCGGGGGTTGAGGAGAGAGCTGCCAGGGTTTGGCAGCTTCTTTGGCGCCAACGACGCACCGACTCGGCGCAGCATCTTCTCGTGACTGCAAACGTCGTTGTGTTTTCCTTTCTTAGCTGCCGTGCCGAGAGATTTAAAGAGGAACGTGACGGTGAAAGAAAGAAAAAAAAACATAATGTGAAGAGTGAAAAAAAAAAAAAAAAAGAAAAAAAAAAAATTTTTTTTTTTTTTTTTTTTTTTTTTTTTTTTTTTTTTTTTTTTTTTTTTTTTTTTTTTTTTTTTTTTTTTTTTTAAGATCCGTTATTTTTTTTTTTTTTTTTGTTTTTTTTTTTTTTTTTTTTTTTTTTAAATTTTTTTTTTTGAAGAAGCCAACAAAGGTTATTATCACGCAAATATAAAGGACAGAGTCTTGCGGATGACTGTAACCAACATGTTTTCACAATGGAAGAAAAAATAATGGAGCTCTGGTTTTCTTTTTCTTTGCCTATACACAAGCCGCTCTCTTTTTTTTCTTATTAATTTCATCGTGAAAGATACCTCCTACACAGTAAAGCGCGAGAGGCCTACCTTCACGGCAGCTGCTCTTGTTCACAAGAGAATGAAAAAGGAAAACACAGAGAAGAAGAGCGGCTCGCAACCCTTATCGCACCCAAGCACACACACACACACACACACATGACACAGAAAGCTTAAACACGCCATCTCTTCGATCAGCAAACCTCCTGGAATAAAAGCTTATGGGACGAAAAGCAGTGAAGGATTAGAAACCGAATTCCCTGGCAGCGCACGCAGCAGCAGCTACCAAACGTAGACGCGACAGTAAGCAGACAACACACGACGACGGAGACGGGCAACGGAAGGGAGGAACGCACCTACGTGGTTGCTCCTTATCGCACGATACTGCGCGCAATGCACATGAAATCTCTTCGATCAGCAAACCTCCAACGATGAAGCTCATGGAATGAAAAGCAGCGGAGGATTAGAAACCGATTTCCTGCATCAGCAAACCTAGTAGCAGAGAGCTCACGAAACAGACACCAAAAGAATACGATGCTTGAAGACGTGCAACACACACATACACACACGCCTGCATTGCTGCCCTCATGACGGGAAGCCGCACATTAGCAGCGCCATCTCTTCGATCAGCAAACCTCCTGGAATAAAAGCTTATGGGACGAGAAGCAGTGAAGGATTAGAAACCGAATTTTCCTGCAGTGCACGCAGCAGCATGTGGGAATTCAGACGGGTAAAAGCGCCGCCTTTTTTCTTTTTTTCCTTTTCTGTGGCATAAAGCGCAACCAAACGAGCGGAGTAGAGAGAGAGACGTCGAGTAGTACGGGAAAGACGAGCAGAGAGTTGTGGGTTAAATTGAGATGAGGAGTACCATGCAGGCTCGCAATCACGAACAGCGGAGCCACTTACTTGCCCCAACTGCCTAGCGACAGCGCACTCCATCATCCCCGTTTGCGACGTACATATTGGAAAGAGGGACGAAGTTGCAAAAGCCAGGGACAAGCACGCTACAACCCCATCACAGCTACTTACAGACGCATAAGAGGCGCTGATCTACGCGGCGAAAACGTTCCTTAACCTTCCCCTCTCCGTAACCGCATCCGCTCACATCCAGCAGAGCAACGCGCAAGTAGAAAGAAGAGAGGCACAAATAAATGCGTGCTGCCTGCCGACGCACTCACCAGATATTTTTTTCTTACGTTTTTTTTTTGTCTAGTACCACACCTGGAATGAGTGCGGTGAGGCGCAACAATCAAAAGCGAACGAGAAGCAAGGACGAAGAAGAGGAAAACAAAAACACAGAAGGAGGAGATGGAGATGATCCATCGATACACGGAAAGGTAGGCTGAACAATGAAGAGAAAAATTGAAGGTCTTTCCTCCTGCACCACGAAACACCCCGTTACACACAGGGGATACAACGCGTCTAAATCGGCCTCGGCAACAAGACGGAAGAAGCTCTTGGACAGCTACGGGCAAGAGGCGGGTGCTGCCAAATCAGTTTCAGAAAACCGCTAGATACTTCCACGAGACTAGCTGAAAGATGAGGCCACTAGACACTAGTGCCTGTCCGCGTTGCTACCGAGCTGTCGGCGCATAATGTAGGCGAAGCCGAACAGCGCCACCACCGTCGCCACCATCTGCACATAGGCCAGCGACTTCAGAAACGACACGGTGGACTGGAGATGGTCGATCTCTGCCTGCTGCTCCATCCAGCGGTACCGCAGCGTCTGCAGCTGCGCCTCCCGCGCCGCGATGAGCAGCGCCTTCTCCTCGCACATCCACTCCCCTGTTGCGGCAGCCGCGGACAGGCCATTTCGCCCCGTGCTCGCCGTTCCATCGCGCAGCATGCGGTCCTGGCTCAGCATCGTCATGGCGTGGCGGGAGGTGCGGGAGATGCTGCGGGTGCTGCTGAAGACAAGCAACGTCACTAGAATCGCCAGCACCAGCAGCGCGCCGTGAAAGACGGAGCCGAGGCCGCCGCCGTCACCGCCGCCACCACCGCCATCGCCGCCGTCGGCCTGCGCGGTGGACTTGTTGCTCTCCTCGTCATCCGGCTCCCCTGGCGTTGCGGCTCCCCCGCAGAACTCCTCGCTGATCATGTTCACCATCTGTCGGTACGCCGCCGTCATCTCCTTAATGGCACGCGGCGTCGCGATGTACTGAATCGCCGAGAAGGAGATGCTCATCTTGCGGCAGTTGCCCCAAATGGCAATGGAGCAGTCGGCATCGGCGCCACTCGCGGTGATCTCGATGTAGGCCTCCGTGCGGAAGGAGCCGCCAGCCGGCACGTTCGGGGTCTGTGAGGAGATTTGGTAGGCCAGCATGAGCTTGTTCTCGGACGTTGTGACGAACGCGAAGCGATGGGCCTCGTTGAGGGGGGTGGGGGTGTTGGCCCGCGGCACCTCCACCAGCGTGACAAGGGAGATGAAGCGCGACCCGCTGCTGTGGTCCGGGGCGTAGTCCCAGGCGCCGATCTCTAGCTTCGACTCGTTGCGCTTGTCGTGGTACTTCTTCAGGAACTCCGTGTTGTCCTGGAAAACGTTGTCCCACAGCTTCTGGATGGTGAGGCCCTTCAGTGGCGTCTCGGGCAGCATAACCTTCTTGTCCTTGCGGGACGCCGAGGAGAACATGTTTTGGTTAATCTTGCCATCCTTGTACTGCTGCTTCGACAGGATCTTGTCGGGCACCTCCCCGCTAGCGGGCGAGAGAGGCTCCGGCATGGTGAAGAGGGCGATACGAATAAAAGAGCGAGAGGAAGAGACTTGGTAAGAAGGAGAACAAACCAATAAAAAAAATAGAAAGCTGCGACTGTGACGACTTAGCTTCCTTGCCTCAGCTTGTCAGGAGAGGAGAGCGCCCCTCGAACTAGGACGCAAAAGGACAGTGAGAAAAAGAGAAAAACAACACACTCCCAGTGAGAGCGAAAGAGAGAGAGAGAGAGGAGTACAGCTGAGAGAAGGGGGATGTCGATGTAGACGTGCGTAGACAAGAGAGTCGAGGTGCTGCAAAGCGGATGCGTACCACGAGGTGTATGACGGATCTGAAGGAAGAAAAAAAAGAAAAAAAGCTCCGTTTTCTAAAGATTTTTTTTCTTGTAGCTGGTGCCCAGCGCCGAAATACTGTGCGAGGAGGCTAATGGGTGGCAACAAAGTCTTTCAAGAAAGACACTTCAGAGAAATCGTAGAGCTCCCGACGAGACAGAAAAAAAAAACAATGAGTGGCAGGCACGTGAGGCAACTCACGGAGACGTACTATCTGCTGCTCGTTAGTGGGGGTTTTGGCGAGTACCAGAGGGAGAAAAGAGAGTCAAACCAAAAGCTCTGGTGACAAGAGCAGTAAGCGCCAGACAGAGAGAAATCAGAGGAGCGCGGAAAAGTAACAAAAAAAAAAGTAGAATGTGTGTATGAGATAAGAGTTTTGCAAATTCTTGTGGAGTCAGCGGTGGTGCTTTGATATAGAAAGAAGAAAGAGACGAGGACAGAATGGCCCGATACAGAGGGGTACGTGGGTGAGGGGCGTTGTCGTGGGCCCTCTCAAGAACAGACGTACAAGACAGAAAGAGAAAGAAGCGACGTGGCAGACGGTGTAACAGCAGTGAAAGAAGCAATTGTGTTTTTTGTTTCGTTAATAGGAGTGCCGCTTTCCTTCTTGAATGGTTGTATGTGTGAGTGTGAGCGTTGATGCGCAGTCGCCTAAGGCAGTGGTACAGTAGTTTATGAGAATCAGCAGTCGAGAGACGCACCACGCATGCACAGAGCTAAAAAAAAAGCCTCTGAATTACTTTCTCGTTAAGAGAGAAAAAAAAAATAGAGAGATAAGATAAAGGCGAAGAAGAGAAGAATAAGTACACGAGAAGCATTACACCGCAGTGGTGGGTTGCTGTCGTTGCTGCACGATCAGTCGATAAGTTGAGCCCCAGCACGAAGCCTCTACGAAGAAGGTCCCTCCTGATGCGCTCCTTCCACACCCAGAAAAAAAAAGGCGAACTCAGTGTTGTCTGCCTTGTAGTACGAGCAATACTCATCCCTGGGTGGCCGCCACTACCCCCAGTCGCGCTGGCACGGAAAGCTGCACGCTCCTCCAGGCTGCGCCAACAATGCAGTGTGGCGAGACTACGGCACATACTGCTTCATCGACTGCAAACCCGTGCAGCACAAGTATGCTCCGTCCGTTTTCCGTTCTTTTTTTTTCATTTTTTTGTTGCGAAAATTGAAAAATAAAAATCATTCACCAAAGTGACACACAGAGAAAACCTCGTCGCTGACACACGTCGGAAGAAGAGAGACGCCGCCGACTCCCAAGCAGCGTTGCGCGACGCGAAGAAAGAGAGTGGTAATGACAGACAGGGAGACAGGCAGTGAGCATCGTCTCACCATCAGCATCCGTCCCTCCTCTCATACAGCCGCGCTCCCTTGCTCAGAATCGGACTTGGCGTACCATACGACTCACGCCAAGCCGCTTAGAAGCGCAGGCGCTGGAAGAACCACGCGCTGCTGCCGGCGTTGTAGCGCGCCTGGAACACGTGCTTCACCAGCTTCTTCGCGCGCGACCGCTTCGACGCATCCGACACGTTGATCTTCCCGCGCAGCTCCTTCGACATGTCCACGTTGTAGCGCGTCGGCAGGAAGTGCTTGTGGTTCGCAACGCGCAGGAACACGCCAACCTGCGAGCGGCGCGCAATCGTCTGCTTGCTCATCCCGCGCACCACCTTCTTGGGGTACTTCTTGATGCCCGCAAGCAGCGCGCGGCCGTACGGACGCTCCTTCGTCGTCGCGTCGGAGTTCTGCACGATCACGGCCTTGTGGCCCGCGTAGCGGCCAGCCGTCACGATCACCACCTTACCGGGCTTCAGGAACTTCGTCATTTGGGTGAATCGAAGAGTTTTCTCTGTGTAGCAAAAGTTTATTGTTGTTATTAAAGAAGGGGGAAAAGTAGTGTGGGTTCAAGCAACGCGCAGTACATCGGCGGCAACGAGAGTAAGAAAGACAGAGGCAGATGGAGGAGGAACAAGACGTAGTGAAAAAAAGGCATAGAAAAAGAGAGAAAGAGAGGAAAGCCACAACAGATGGAGGCGGAGCCTGCCCACAGACAGAATAGTGCAACGCAGTCACGGCGTGTGCAGATACACTGCTGAAATACAGTTGACACCACATTATCTGGATTTGAAACGCTCCCTCTCATTATTCCGCTCTCAATATTGCAATATCCGTTACTAAGTCCAGGGAGGGCGTCAGCAGAGAGGCGTGTGTGTGACTCCGTTCTGAGGTGAAATATTCAGAGGCTCACGTGGGCAAGTGGCCGAAGAAATAATTAACTGTGAACACGAAGGAAGAGACTGACACCAACACGAAACCAAAAACAACGCGGACGAGGCAGACAAGAGCAGTCTCTTCCCTTTCCTTTTCTGCTCCTCGCTACAGGAGGGACGCAAAGATCCGCTGCTCCATCACACTCAGCTTCTCCCGCACCGCATCCTCCTCGCGCATCGTCGCCTCCTTCGCTGCTGTGTGCACACTCTGCAGCAACAGCCGCGACTTCTCCCCCAGCGCAGCGCCGTGCTGCGGCGCAGTCAGAAACTTCGAGGCGTAGTACCACACCTGCAGCGAGTCCTGCAGCCGCAGCGAGGCGATGTGTTTGCGGACAAAGCGCAGCATCAACGCGGCGTCGGCCTCGTCCTCTGGCAGGCGGTGCAGCGCCACGGTCATGACGTCCAGTAGCTGCTGAGGGTTGCTGAGAAGCGGGGCAAGTCCATTTCGGTCCAAATTATTCCACAGCCGGCGCAGCGCATCGCTGCCGCGAGGCGGGAGTGCATCGAAGCGGATACCACAGGCCATCTGATTCCACAAGAAGGTGTTGGGCCGCAGCTGAGGAGAGTCCGCGATGCTTTGCAGGCGCCGTCGCAGTTGCTGCTGGGCAACACTGTTTAACTCCGTGAAGGCGGTCTTGAGCCGCCCCCACTCCTCAATTGAAAAGGTGTCGCCAGGAGTGCTACTGGCGTTCCCATCAGTCGACTCTGGCTGCGGCGCAGGGGTGCAGCCCGACCACAGCACCGACGATAGCTCAAAGTAGAGCGAGACACAGGGCCAGTACCACGTCAGCTGCGTGATATCGACAAAGAGAGAACGGGAACCGTTCAGGCGGTGTTGCACGGTGCCCATCGCATCAAGGAGAAGGGCGGCGGTCACGCCGTGTGCCGGGCCGCCGTAGCGACACAGTGAGGCCAGAAACTCCGTCATCGCGGTGGGAGAGCGGACGGCGTGAAAGGTGTGCCGCGCGGACAAGAAGACGCCACTGCTTAGAGTTGGAGACACGCGGCCGATTAGCTCTGTCAAGATGTCCTTCGTGGTGGGGTTGGCGTTCTGCCGAAGCTCGATGAGGCCGCTGAAGCAGAAGACAAGCTCGAGGACAGAGAGGTGGGTCAGCTCCTCAGCGTTGAGAAAGAAGTTGCCGGGCAGCAGCCCTTCCGCGCACGGAGCCTTGACAAGGCGCTGTGCCCCGACCTGGCCCAAGAAGCGCAGCACGAGCACCTTCTGTCTGGTGTGCAGCTTCTGCCCAAGCTCTTTCAGGTTCCGAATGACGCCGTAGACGACGTACGGTGAGCGGAGGTGGTGCCGCGCCAGCACGCCCAGCACGCTGATCTGTTCAAAGCCTGTCAGTGAGCGACCCTTCAGCAACAGCAGAACGGTGTTGTACGACGCCCGCGTTCGCACGTTCATCTTCGACATCGAGCTCAAACAGCGCACAAGCTGGGCGGTGTGGATTTCCTTCAGATTGTCTTTCAAAGGCCCCAGCAGCCGCTCGAGCAGATGCATGAAAAGCTTGCAGCGCTCCTCGGCAGCCACCTCCACCAATGCCTGCTGTTCCGCTGCTGAAATGGGCTGTGCGCTCTTCTCTGGCTCCTCCTGCGCTAATATGCTCGGCTGCTTCGACTGAGGCTGCGGCTGCCGCAGAGCTGCGCTGCGCAGCTTGTGGTGCGACACGACGACCTCGTTCAGCACCTGCACCACGTCCTTCGGGCCCCAGTTTGCAAGGCGGCTTTCCACGAGTCCGCAGAGTGCGCGGTGCTTGCGTGCGGCCTCCTGCAGATTCAGGAAGCTGCTTCGGCACACCATCTCAATCGCAGTTGGCACCCGCGCCGCCGGCCCCGTCTCCTCGCTCATAAACGTTGCCGTGTCGCTGCTGCCGGCTGCTGCATTGCCGATAGCCTCCGCTGTCGAGTCACCGCTTACCGCCTCCGCGTCCACCACCGTCGCCGTAGGCATGTAGAAACGCCAGTGGAAAGCAAAGGCGACCGCCTGTGCCTGCTCCCGCGGGGTCAACGTGTCAAAGAAGCGAAGAACAAACGCCGCACCTTTTGCAAGCGACGCGCTTAGCACGACGAAGATGCGCACCTGCACGGAGCAGTTGTCAGGCGCCAGCGCGTAGCGTGGAAGTCCCATTCGTCCATCTGCAGCAGCAGCCAGCGTCAAGTAGGCGTCCAGCGCGGCTTCCGGTACGCTGCACAACAGCGGAAGAATTCGATCGCGCGCCAACTCCGCAGCGTCTGGGTCTGTGCGGTCGCGGCTGTGCACCGACGTCACCAGCAGGTTCATCATCTGCACATAGGCACGCAGGTACGTTTCCTTCTCAGGCAACGTCCCTGTTGCCGCCACAACGATGGGCAATAAGGCGGTGAGCGACGTGCACACCGACGAGAGCTGCGGGATCGAGAACTCCTTCTCGGCACGACTGGCACCCACGAGAGCCGTCACGACGGCGTTCAGCAGGGCGTGCTCCGTCAGCTGCAGATTTACCAATCGTGCCAGCCACGCTGTCAGCTGGGCGACGGAAAGGTTGGGCACCGTGGTCAGGGCAAGATCCAGCAAGTCACCGAGCAGGAAGCGTGCCGCATCGAGGAAAACGGTTCCGCTGCCGCCCACCACCGCCGCGTCAGACTTGGTTGTGGTCGCAGAGTACGCGGACGGGGGAGAGGGGAGAGGCGAGGACGAAGCAGCATCGCTCACTTCTGCCGCTGTTGGCTCTGGTAATGCTCTCCGCACCGTCAGCGCATCCACCAACGAGATTAGGTCTTGCTTTGTGAACGTGCTGAGACGTGCGTGCACGACAAGCAGTACCTGCTCCAGCGTCGCCGTCGCCCACGACGCGGTACCGACCGAGGTAAGAGCCTGAATAGAGAGAGAGGAGGAGGGGGTGGGGGCGGCGGCGGACGTGGCGGCCTCAACAGCGACCCGCGCCACACCTAAGAGGTCGACAGAGCGCTCCACAACAGTGGCCAGCGCCACTGTCCGCTCCTGCACCTCATCCAGCAGGCGCTGCGAGACAATCGTCCCTTGATCTCCGGCAAAAGGGCCAATTTGACCAGCGCCTCCATTGCCAAGATCGTCTCCGATGACGTCAAGGGGTTGATCTGCTCCACCAGCGCTGCCTGAAGCGTCCGCAACGTGTCGCACAGCTCCTCCTGCAGGGTGACGCGGGGACTGCATTGCTCACTCGTGGCACAGGCGAGGGCGTGGAGGATGTTGACCTGCGACCGCCCATCCGCATCAACACAGAGAGACTTGATCACAGGAAGCATGCTCGTGGCGGTCGAGGAGGACGATGCGACAGTCAGCAGGTCGAGGCGGCGCAGTGCGTGTACTGTCATGCCGATTTGGTTGCTCAGGATCACGCCAGGCGTCCGCGCCTCGCGCAGTAGCCATCGCAGTCGAAGTTGACTCTGCATCGCAACAACGCAAAAATAATAAGTAGCGGACTACAAAAAAAAGAAAAGAGGAAAAAGTTTACCAATTGATGTTGCCAAGCAGTAGAGTGGGGACTCGACAGAGGCGAGGCGTGCGCTACAAGCACACAGTAAAAATATTTTGTGAGGATTGCGTACGGACGGTGCGCTAAAAGATTACGGCTCGATACGTGACGACCATCCAGAGTGGCAGAAAGAACACAAAACACCGCTTTTTTTTTTTTAGAAAGAGGATGTGGGAGTGCAGGTGGATAGAGAGAGAGGGAAAAGTGGTAGAGGCCTGGAAAAAAAAAGCGAGCAGTGTACTCAATCATCAACAATCTCTCAACACTAGCAAGAGGTGTCAAGGCGGATTCTGTGCGTACAACACAAGCGGACCGCACGTTCGCTGACTGCTGCTTTTTGTTATTCTCTTGTGCAAAAAGGCAGCAGTTCGCGGCAATGAGGTACGCCGCGGAAGCAAAGAGTTCGCATCAGAGATTCCGACAGAGAGAGAAAAGTGATTACGACGCAATACGCGACTCAGAGCCCTATTTTTGTGCGTGTGGGTGTGAGAGAGAGTGCTGCCCCGCACCTCGGTACACCAATGCACACTCAGCCTTCAAAAGGAGAAGGTCACCTCCACCTCTTGTCGTTTTCCTATTCCTTTTTTTTTTTTGGACACAAAGTAAAAGACAAAAAGAAAAACGCAAATCATGAGAAGAAATTGCTGCATTCGCAGTTCCGAGTTCCCCTGCAGAGCGAGCCGCAGATGCGAGTGACGGTGCGTTGCCACGACTACTTCACCGAGGAGAGAAGAGAGGTGCATGCACGACTCCTACCTCCCTCGCATCCACGCACCACAAGTGCGCGTGAAAGTGTGGAGCCGCCGCGGACGCACATCCTCACAGCCGCTTAGAAGCGCAGGCGCTGGAAGAACCACGCGCTGCTGCCGGCGTTGTAGCGCGCCTGGAACACGTGCTTCACCAGCTTCTTCGCGCGCGACCGCTTCGACGCATCCGACACGTTGATCTTCCCGCGCAGCTCCTTCGACATGTCCACGTTGTAGCGCGTCGGCAGGAAGTGCTTGTGGTTCGCAACGCGCAGGAACACGCCCACCTGCGAGCGGCGCGCAATCGTCTGCTTGCTCATCCCGCGCACCACCTTCTTGGGGTACTTCTTGATGCCCGCAAGCAGCGCGCGGCCGTACGGACGCTCCTTCGTCGTCGCGTCGGAGTTCTGCACGATCACGGCCTTGTGGCCCGCGTAGCGGCCAGCCGTCACGATCACCACCTTACCGGGCTTCAGGAACTTCGTCATTCTGGATGAACAGAAAATGCGCGAAATGCTGAACAGAGAAGCGGCACAGTGAGGTGGGAGAAATGTGAGTTCAATCAAGTATTGCGTGGAGGGAGAGAAAGAGAGGGGAAAGGTGGAGGAGGAAGAAGAGGAGGTGAAAGAAGAGATGTAGGAGAAGCATTGCAGTTCACCAAAAGACGATGTGCATCATAGGAGGCCCTCAAGAAGGGGACGAATAGACCAAGAGAGATGCTCAGAAAGAAAGAGCTTTGTGCCTTTTGAAGAAGCAGAAACAAGAGCTGGCACGTGCCCTTTTGCCTTTCAGCAGATGAGAATGGTCAGCACAGCTGCAGCGATCACGAAGTCGAAGATAGAGCCTTACCGCATGCCCAAATGACTAAGAAGGAAAAGGTCTTCTCTCGTTCTCAAATTTTCTTTTCAACAAGCTCTTCACCTTATCCTCAAATGAACAGAAAAGCTATATTTGCCTTTTTTGTTTCTCAGCAGAAAAAGCAGTTGTCGACTGCCCTGACGATACACGGCTGGACTGCACAAGGGCAAAACAACTCAGCACCAATAGAAAAAAAAAAGCACGCTGTTGTATGCCGAGATGTCAACTCTTCACGTCCGCTGGTACTTGGCAACAGCGGCGCGGATGGCTTCGCTAAAGGCTGGCACGCGCACCGGCTGGCCAATGCCCGCCTCGTCCACCGTGTGGAAGGGATTCTTCGTGGCGTACTCGGCGTAAAGGGCGTGGAGCTCCTTGAAAAGGTGCGTGCATTCCATCGTGCGGTTGTCCGAGAAGATAACAAACTTTACTGAGGTGGGTGTCTCGTAAATGTGGATGTTGTGCTCCTCGCACTCGATCAGATTCATGCAGGCGCTGTCCAGCGGGTCGGCGTTGGGCGTCAGTTGCTGCGACATACCGCAGGTGGAGAAGAGCACACTGGACAGAGTAAGTTGCATGTCGGGGTTGGCGCCGAGCTCGCCGATGTTCTCCGGCCCGGTGAAGCTTGTCTTGGTGATGAGCTGACCGGACTGATTAATGATCCAAACGAGGTGGACAACCATTTTGGCTGCTAAGAAGGATGACACGGTGGTGCAGCGTTTAGACAAAAAAAAAACAGTTTTCTTGTGGACCTCTACTTGTATGTCTTACAGAGATGGAAGGGCTTTACCGTTACCTAAATGTCGCAAACAATGTGAGCTCTCTCTATCTCTCTGAACGCAGAGCAAAAGAGACGTAAATCGAAGACAGTAAAGAGATAGGCAATAAAAGAAAAGATTGAAGAGGGGGCCAGAGGTGAAGTGTGTCTTCACTATTCTGACGACTAACACCAGCGTGAAACGCACGGAGCGACTCTTAACTTGCATTCGTGATAAGTTCGTTGAACAACTTCCCAAATCAGTAACAAGTGCGTCTCCCTCAGTGCGTTGACGTAGTCTCATGAATGTTCCTTGCAAAGCACTGTTTTCAGCAAAGAAACAAAAAAAAAACAGCGGCTTCTGTTGGTGCACAAGAAGTGGGACTCTCTCGGCACACCACTCGTGCCTCACCTCCACAAGACAGATGCAAAAGAAAAGCTTTTTGCCCCTCCTTGCCACGTCTTACTAGCTTCTCTCTTATTCCAGTTTCATTTACAAATATGTTCGGTGTGATCTACTCGCCACATTAAGCACGGCCTTAGCCCAAGTGAGAATTCAGTCTCTCTCTTTCTCCTCCACTGACATCCCCACTTCGGTTTATTTACAGGCCGTTTTAAACGAAAAGGTTTTTATGCGTCACGTAACGCCACCACCAAAATGCACAGGTAAAACAACGGGCACGGCACACTAAGCCACGACGGGCTCCGGACCTCCTTCCCTCTCACGGCTCTGTACTGCGTGCCTCACTACTCCCACTTGGGCAGCGGGTCGTGCGCCACTGTCCAGTCATCCCCGTCACGCTCCTTACTCCATTGCAGTTGGCTCGCGATGGCAGACGCCTTGGCTTTGGCCTCTGCCGCAGCCGCAGCGTCGGCGCACCACACCAGGAGCGTCAGCTCACTCGTGCGGCTTGCATCACTCGCGCCATCCCACTCCGCACCGGGCTCAACAGCCAGGCAGTGCGAGACAACATCGAGGTAGACGAAGCCCTGCGTGGAGCCGCGCGTCGGAACCCACACGTCGCCCTGCGCAAAGAGAAGACGGCACTGCCCGTCGCTAAAGAAGCAGTCGAGCGCACCGGCGTGCGTCAGGTAGGCGAGGGCAGCTGGGGCAACAGGGACACCGGCTGGCAGACGCACCTTCAGCTCCTGCAGCGACGGTCCTGCAGCGTCCATCCCCGTCCCCCTTCTCCTCCACCTCCTCAAGGGTAAAGGGCCGTCGTGCCTCCCAGCTGTAGACGAGCGACAACTCAGCGTTGGCACGGCCGCACACCCGCAGCAGCGCCTTCTCCTCCGCAGACATGCGCTCCGGTGGCACCAGCGTCACCAACGCATCCGACACGCGCGCCGCCGAGAGCAGCACATCGAGCTGTGCCTCCGCCTCCGCCGCGGCCGCCGCGCTGCCCGACACGTTCAGCAGGGCCTGCGCGACGGGGGGCAGCAGCGCCGTGAACACCTGCGCTGTTGCCTGCCGCTCCTCGGTGAGATCGAGCAGGTGCGCCTCGCAGAACGACTCGGCGTCCTCGTCATCGCTGAGGTAAAGGAGAACGCGCGACTCGCCGTTCTGCTTCGCTTGGAGGGCAAAATCTGCAATCGCAGCCGTCGTCGTCTCGCCGTCGCAGGTGAGCACCGACGACGTCTGTAGCGCACGACGCAGCACCGGCACCAGTTCCTGCGCGGTGTCACCAGGGCACGCCACGACGTACAGCTCGACGCCACGCAGCGAGGTGGCCCGTGCTGCAACTGCCGGCGCCGCAGACGCCGCAGCAGACATTGCAGCACCAGCACCACCAGGAAGCGGCTTCACGGCCTCCCCAAAGATGCCGCATCCTTTGAAAGGGGTGTACAGTCCAGCCTTGCGCGCTTTTTCGAGATGCTGCCGGGCCTCCCGCAGCGCGTCCCGCTCCGCCTCCGTCGCGACAAGCGAGATGGCGCGGTCGAAGCTGACCCAGTCGTAGGGCTCCGCCACCTCGGGAGCATCCTCCACAGCGTCGCTGGCCGGTCCACGTGGCGGCGCACTGATGGCAAGGGCGGTGTACACGGTCACGCACCGCGCCGTGCCGTCTTCCTCCTTTTTTTTTTTTACCCCCCGGGGGGGGGGGGGGGGGGGGGGGAGTTGTTTTCTCTCCCCCCCCCCCCCCCCCGGGGGGGGGCCGGGCGCCGCCTTTTTTTTTTTTTTTTCGGCGCTGTCGTGGGGGCCGCATGGGATGCGCATAGCAGAGTCGAGCTGCGCGGCCTCCACGTCACGCACCAGCGCACACTTGCGGCCGCGGATCAGCTGTGGGCATTCCTTGTCAGCGGCCGCACCTCCTCGGCGAGCAGCGTGGTGCGGCCGGCGTCGTCGCGGTTCAGCGTAGGCGGCGATGGCAACCGCAGGCGGCCGCTGCGCCTTCGTCGTCCGCGACGTCGCGGCGGCGGCGGCGGCGCGCGAGAAAAAGGCGGAGAGGGAGGCTTCCTGCTCTGCGAGCTCCTTCAGGTTGCACACAACAACGCAGCCGTCTGTGGTGCCAACGAGACCGGCGTCGAGGTCCAGCACGCGGCCCTCCACAATCACACGGACCGGGTCGCACCAGTGAGCTAGTGCCTGCAGGCCGCTGACCAGCATGCTGCCACCGCCGGCGGCCTCCTCCTCCTCCTCCTCATCGTCGTGGTCGTGGTGGTGGCCGCCGCACGCCGCACCGCAGCCGCCACCGTGGTGGTAATGGTGGTGGTGATGCTCGTCGCCGTGACCGTGGCTGTGCCCGTGACCGCTGTCACTGCCATGCGCCACCGGGCTTTCCTCCTCCTCCTCTTGCTCCTCCGCTGCCTCACTGGATGAGTCCTCGTCGTCTTCGTATTCGTCCTCATCCTTCTCCCCCTCATCGTGGTGGTGGTGATGGTGGTGATGGCCGTGACTGTGACCGTGGTGGTGGTGGTGCCCGTCTTCCCCTGCATCCTCCTCCTCGTCCTCGTCATACCCGAGCGTCGTGAGTGGACTAAGGCGGGGCAGCTGGATGACTGACTTGGTCTGCTTGCTCAGCACAAAATCAATTCGGTACACACGTGGGCTCGGGTGCCGCTGCTGCACGTCCACCGTCGTCCCATCCGGCGTCGCGAGCCCGGCCTCCCGTGCGATGGCAGCGAAGAGCGTCGGCGCGAGATTCGTCACGACGCGAAACGAGGCGATGCGCTTGTGTGTGTCCTGCACTGCACGCAACCACGCCGTCCACTCCGGCACCTCAGCGGCGTTCTGCAGCAAGACAACCACCTCCGGCAAGGGGTAGCCGTCGGCCACCGGCTTCTTCGCGACAGCGTTGGTCAGCGCCACCAACGCGCTGAGCGGCGACGGGCAGACGAGGATGATGCGCTGGACAAGGCGGTCGCGGTGACCGAGCGTCTTCTCGCCGACCAGCATGTACTTCAACCCAAGGTGCGCCGACACGCCCGCCGCCACCATCGTTGCGTTGTGGGGGTTGAGACGGGTCAGCGTGTTGCTCAGCCGCTTCAGCAGCGGTCCGACCGCAGCCCCGTTCACGTGCTCCTCCTGCTCGTTGGTGAGCACGCTGCTCATCTCGGTCGTGTCGGCCACATAGACGGCGTGCGTTGTGTTGGGCTGCGCAGCGAAGATGAGCGAGCTGAGCGGCTCCCACTGCTGGCACGGGTGCTGTGGTGTGGCGGACTTCTTCGACTTGAGAATGATGAGGGGCTCTTCGGGGGAGAAGACGACGTGGTAGCGGGGGCGGGTGTTGGCGAAGGCGAAGAGACGCACACTTGTGTCGTGGACGGTGCCGACGACCTGCTCCTGGTGCTGCTGCTTATCAAGACGGCTCATTCTTCAAGGACTGTTGTGTTACGGGGCGAATCCGGAGAGAGAATGTGAAGGAAAAGAATAGTAGTGGTCGCGCAACGCAGTGCACACGCGAGGCAGTGCGAGAGAGCAGCGACAAGAAAATGTGCGATTAGTCAAGAAGTGGAAAATAGTTGCCGTGTACAGGTGGCGCACCGGCGGAGTACAGGCTTATTATTGTTGTTGTAGTTGTTAAAGAAGTCATTCGTTGCGGGTACAATAAAATTGATAAGGTGAGTGGAGTCAGCGGAGAGAGCGGAGGAGGAAAGTGAGAAGTAGGAGAGAGAAGAGAGACAAGATGAGACTTGCATTGCCGTCTGAAGGCGGGAGGCAAAGCTGTGCAGCCTCCAGCATATGGGAAGAGGCAGAAACTTCTTCATTCACTTCACAGGGTTCCTTTTTCAACAACACTTGGCTGCTACGTGAATGATCGCACAACACCACCCACCCATGCATCGCGCTCAACACGCATCCATCCGCTTCTTTCTCTCGCATACTGCACAGCAGAAAAACAAATAGCGGTGAGGACGAGATGCGAGGAGTACCAAAGCGGCTGACTTCTCGACAGTCATTAGATGTGCACAGAGCAATTTATTTAATTTCCTCCTCTTCTTCTTAACGACTTTTTTTTCCTTATCTGATAAGAGCTGCAGCAGCAGCAGCAGCAGCACAAAGCATGTGAAGGCCCCTTCAAGCACCACAACACCACAAAGTTTAAAACATTAATCCAAAACTTTTCCTGGCTGCTTAGCTCTCGGGAGCATCAAACATAGATGAGGTCGGGCCGCAGGTCGCCATAGATGTCGTAGAAGGCCTCCCAGCCACCGCGCAGCACGTAGACCACCGGCAGCGGGTAGCCCTTTTGCTTTTTGCGCCATCGCGAAGCGGTTGGCCCCCTTCGGACCGCGAATGAGCGACTGCGCACAGTGGAACACCGCAATTTCCTTCTTCTCCTCGAAGAGCTGCCTGGCGAGTTGCTCGTACATCTCCGCTGTGTAGCTGATGGTGGGGGCATGCAGGGAGTTGGCGATGAAGCCGGCGTCGCGGTCCTGGTCGCGGCAGTCCACGACGGCCACCTTGTGAAAGGAGTCGGGGCGGTCGAGCAGCTCCACCAGCTCCTCAGGGCTCATGTAGGTGTAGTTGGCCATTCGATGGAGATCGGCGTTGTCGTGCCGCAGCAACGTCACCGGCTTCACAATATCAATTTGTAGAAAAAAATAAAAAGCGGACAACACAAGATCGTACGGCAGAGGACACCGCGTTCGGTACAGCAGAACAGTCGCGGTTAGCCGACTATTGAAAAAAGTGGGGGAGAGAGAGAGAAAAAGAGAAGAGAAGCAAAGTTCGCGCTCACCATCCCCATGACCCACAGGCGCTCTTTGCTGTGGACAATGCGACGCCTGGAAGATACTAAAAGCTGTTTTCTGAAGCAAAGAAGAAGTGATGAATGCTGTACGGCGCCGTGCAGTCTCACTAGCTTCTTCAATGAAGTGATGCCGTTGGCCTCAAGCTGCATGAGCGCAACGCGCATGCCGGTGCTTTGCTGTAACGAACTGGCCAACACACGTGCATTTATGATGCTACAACGACGCACGCAACGGCATCAACAGTGTTGGCCCAACACCAACTACCAACTACGTTTTTATTTTTATTTTTCGTACAGCTTTCTGGCACATGAGTGATAGAAGTGCCGCTGCAGCACCTGAGTACACGGAAAAAACAAAGAGCGCAACGTAAATAAAGAGGGGGAAGAAGCATCTGCGTAAGAGAGAAATGTCGCAAAAGAAAGTAATACGGCTACAACCAAACAAAGAGAGGGAGAGAGAGGTGATAAAGGCAAGCGCAACAGCAGCAAAAGCAGAGTTTTTTTTTAATTTTTCTTTTTTTCTTTTGAGAAAGCATGCAAAACGGCAAAGTGAGTAGAAAAAATACTGCAGCCAGACATCCGTACATCTAGAAGATCCCTAAAACGAAACAAAAGAAAAACGAGAAACCTCGACAGAACGACAAAACAGAAACAATCAAAACGTGCAAGAAAGGAGGTGGTAAAAGTTCGGAACAAAGAAAGAGAGAGAAAAATACTGTTGTCGTCAAAAATGGGTAGAAGAAATAGAGAAATATGAAAAGCAGATGGTATATGCAATGCTGTAAAAAAAACGCGTATCGGTTTGCGTGCTTGAGTGGAGGTGATGTGCTATTCAGCCTCTCCGTCGGCGTGCCCGTCTAAACACACACACATACCCATGAATTGTCTTTGCTTTGGCATTTACCGCCTCCGCCTTCCGCAACTTTGAAGCGAAAGAAAAAAGTAGAATTCAGTCGCGCAAAACCGCTTAGAGTTTTCTACTTGGTCGTCCAAGTGACCCTCGGATTCTTATTTTTTCTGCCGTTGTGGTGCCTCAGTAACCCAGCGACATCATCGCTGCACGCGCACCGTCACGATGAAAGGCGGAGTCAAAAAGCCAAAAAGAATTGTGTTCAAACTGAAGCAGCGGAAGGAAATCGTCAATTTAGCCTCCTTTCCGTTGTTCACCTTCTCTCCTCACACCACAGACGCTACACGATGTTGAGCAGGAGAGGGACAAAGGTGGCACGAGACGGCGGCAGGAGCTTGTAGGCGCGCTCGTCGTCCAGGTAGCGCTGCAGCACCTCCTCCATCACTGGACGCAGGTCGCGCAAATTAAGCACAAAGGCAGCGGCGATGTCGTAGGTCACCTGCAGCGTGTCCAGCAGCTTCCGCGAGATCGGCGCCTCCTCTAAAATACGGAAGCCGATGTACACACACGACATCACGTGCGGGTAGGTCATGAGCAGCATCTGCCGCACGTGCTCGGCGTAGTAGGGCACGATGTAGGGTTGGGGGCGATAGGCCTCTCCCTCGATGCAGTAGAGCCGATGCACCGACTCCAGCTTGTTCAGGTAGATGGCGGCCACCTCCACGTAGGCGTGGTGCTGCTCGTCCTTCAGCTTCAGCGTGTCCTTGCCGTCGGTGTAGGACGGAAAGGTGCTGTCGAGCAGCGCGACATCGTTGCTCAGCCACATCTGGAAAGACGCGGCGTCCATCGAAGCGTTGGGATTCTGCGCTGGCGGCGCCGACGTCGTGACGGGGCTGCGGTTCGCTGCGAAGGAGCTGTGGCAGGACGCGGACTCCGTCTCGGCCCCTTGCAGCACGTCGTCCGGTGTGGCGATGTCCGTATCGATGGTGATCGGGTCCCTGCTGGACGGCGACTGTGCCCGCTGCAGCGACGGCGGCGACGGCTGCCCCGGCGTCGACGGCGTGTTCAAGGGAGGCGTTGTTGACGCTGGCCGCCATCGAGTTGTTGCGCGGGGGCACCGCACCGCTCTGCCGCCGCCACTGCGCCGCGTGGCCCTTGTGAATCTTTGCCGACAGGCGCACCAGCGTCCGCTCGCCGCTCCGCCTGCTGCGGTGGTTCGCCCGTAGAGGTCGAGCTCCCACTTGCGGGCGAGGACGCGGTTGTACATCGCCTGCAAGTCCTCTTCCATCATCGGCAAGGAGAGGCAGTCGTTGGCGTCGCGCACAAACTGGCTGACCGGCATGCGGTTGTTCTTCACGATTTGGTTGTGCAGGTTCGAGTGCAGGAAGAGGAGGACGCCGGCCATCGTGTCGGCGTCGTCGGCGGTGATGGCGTTGGGGTTCTGCCGCGCGTACTCGGCGCCGAAGCACTTCTGGATCGTCTCCCACACCTTCGACTCGAACATCGGCCGGTCCCAAGACATGAACTTGCAGGTGGTGTCTCGCATCGCAACGTCGATGGGGACGTCCACGTAGTTGAAGCAGTGCAGGTACTCGAGCAGTATGAGCCACGACGCCCCGTCCTTCTTGTTCACTCGCTCGAAAATTTTGCTCAGCGAGTCGCGCGAGATGCCGGGGTATTCGAAGAGGAAGCGGGCGAAGAGAGGCGTAGCTGGAGTTGCCCGGCACCACCGTCGCGTAGTCGTTCATCTCGGCCTCCGACGGAGAGAGCGCCGCCATGTAGCCGCGGCTCTCGAGAAAGGCCTTCGCGTCTTGCCAGTTGCCGGCGTTGACGCGCTGCACCGCCTCCTGGGCAATGCGCTTGTCGTGCAGGAGGTAGTGGATGTGCTTCCAGTGGTACTCGATGTTGCGGTTCTTGCCCCAGTGCGGCACCGCAGTGCCGGCGGCGGCGTTCAGCACAATCGTCAAGTTGCGTGTGTGCAGGGCACCACCAGCGCCAGAGCCAGCGGGCACGTCGCTCGTCTCACTGCGGGTAAAGCCAGGAGACTGCTCAGGCAAGGGCACCTCGTCCTCAGCCCAGTTGTCCAAGTACTGCTCTGCGGCCTCGTCAACAGCAGCGTTGGCCTCGCCCCCGCCTGCCAGCCCTGATGCGTGACGCTGCTGCTGGCGGCGCTGGGCCGCCCTCCGGTTGGAGCGTCGCAGCGCCTGTGCGTACTCCTGCGGGTCCTCCGCGATCCAGCGGTGCAGGGAGTGCATGAGGGTGTGGATCACGACCACACACTCGCTGCGCAGGAGCTGCTGCTGGTCAGAGGTCAGCCACGGGTAGGCGTCGCCGTCCTCGTTGACGTGGTCCAGAAAGGTCATCTCCACCACGTGCTCCACCAGCAGCTCGAGCATACCGCCGTACTCGGCACCGGCGTCAAAGGCCGGGTTGCAGTCGTAGTTCACAAAGAAGGAGACGCAGAGGTGCGGGACGGCGAAGAGCTGCCGGATCATCGCGAGAACGGCGTGCTTCTGCCGGAAGGCCGCGTAGCGGGACACCATCAGTGGCAGCAGGAAGGCGCCGAGCAGGCTGTGCAGCTCCCGCGCCAGGTGGTAGTGCAGCTTGCGCAGCAGCATCTCCAGCAGGTGGATGGCCCGCTCAAAGAAGGAGAACGGCGCCGGCATGGCTAGGTTGCGTGCCACGCAGCTCAACAGCTCCTGCTTGCAGGCGTGCATCACCAGCGACATCCACACAGCGCACCGGTGCTCCTGCTCACAGTTCGCCACCGGGATCTCCTCGAAGGCGATCTCCAGCACCCACAGGCTCAGGTCACGCGCACGGATCTCTGCGTTGCCGTCGCTGAGGGTGCCGCTGCAGGCCCGCGTGGCGTAGCGGCACATGCGGCGCAGCAGCATCAGCAGGTCCTTCAGTGAGCCCGGCAGCACGCCGTCGGTGTTGTTGAGGGTGGACAGCGCATCCGTGACGAGGGAGTCGTCGATGCTGCTGCAGAAAAGCTGGTGAGGGTTGAAGGAGAAGTTGGCGAACTGTGGGGAGGCGCTGTTGGTGGTGGCGCCAAGGTTGAAGCTGTCCCCGCTGGCAGGAGAAGGCTGCGTGGTGAAGGCGGCGCCGCGGCCACGGTGTGCGACAGGCGGGACGGCCGCGGAACCACCGAACTGCGCGAAGGACCGCTGAGCAGCCGCGTCCTGCTGCTTGCTGCCCTCCCCGTCCGCCATCATAGTCGGGTCTACGTGACAAGGCGGAGAGGCAGCCGGCGTCGGTGCGGCTGTCGCCGCGCTGCGTTCCGCAGGGCTCTCGTCACACACCACTGCTGCGTCTTCTCCGCGTCCCTTTGCTGCGCCGCAACGGATATCCGACCCACCACTGCTCAATGCTGCAGCCGCCACCAGCGGAAAGCCGCCCGTGCGGTGCGAAGCGGGGGACTCGGTTGTTGCCCCAGCAGCGGGGATGATGTGCACCGGCGTGAAGAGCTCGTTGTGATCGACATCCACAGTGTAGTCCGCCAGCACCGTGTCGGTCGCGAAAGTGGCGTGCTGCTCTGTCGTCGTCGAAGTCGTCGTACCGGCGCCGCCCACCGCCTCGTCGTGCACGCGCATCGTCACAAAGGCGAAGACGATATGACGCACGGCGGCGCGAAGGACGAGGCGCGCTTGGTGTCGCACCACGTCCTGCACCGCGTCCACCGCGACAGAGTAGCACGCGTCGAGGGTGCGGACGGCAGCCTGGCCACGGAAGACGTCCTCTGTTGTGCCATCAGGGTGGTGGTAGAGCACACCCGCAGCGCTGTTGGTGCTGCTGATGCCAGCGGGAGAGCCGCTGTCCTCGATGAGGGCACCGAGCAAACGCAGCGCACGCGTCTGCTGCGCCGGCTCTGAGAAGCTCTGCGAGAGGCACTCGGACAAGGTGTAGTATATCGCAGTGCCCACGCCCACGACGACGCGGCCCGAGCGGCGATGAACCGCCGCCGCCGCCGCCCGCCCCACGCCGTCCCTCGTCTGTCCCCCGCCGCGCCGTGGCCACCAGAGCCGCCGGCACCGCCGTCGCCGCTCAGCAGCGCCGGGTCCACGATGAGGGCGCCGCTGAGGTCTTGCGGGACGGCCACGGCACGCAGCAGCGCCTCGACGGCGGTGAGGGCGGAGTCGGTCAGCTTGCGCCGCCGCCAAAAGACAGCGCTCAGCACGAAGCAGAAGAGGGCTGATGTTTGTGCGGGGCTGCAGAGGGGCAGGCAGGTCTCCGCAGTGCTGAGGTGGGAGCGGCTCAGCGACCCCGAGCCCATCTCGTCCCTCGCCTTGTCAGAGGCGCCGCTCAGGGACGTGTTCGACACCCGCTTCTCCTCGCCCCACGCCCCGTCGCTGTCAACTTGTGCGCCGTCCCGCTGCGGCCGCCCCTCCGCTGCCATAGGCGAGGACACCGCCGGCCGCGTCACGTGCTCCTCCTTGGACGGGAGCGGCGGCGCACCAGACGTTGGCGTTGGCATCGATGCAGAGCCGTGGTGCGGAGAGGGCGTGTGGGCGACGTGGTGCGCGTGGTGGCCGTGGCTGTGATTGGTGTTGGAGCGGTGCGCGCCATGGGCCGCGTGCTGCGTGTTCCTCTGTGCTGGTTAACGGCGTTGGGGGATGCGGCGGGGGCGCTGGTGGAGCGGTGCGAGGACGCCTTCGCCGCGCTGACGAGCGCCGAGTCCGCCAGACGCAAACCCTGCCGCAGCTCACTCTTCACGGCGGTGTTGGTGACCGTCGCATCGACGCGGCGGCGGACTTCGTGAAGAACGACGCGGCAGGCCTCGATGGCGGCGTTGAGAGCTTCAACGGACGACGCACGCCCTCCCAGCGTGGAGGAGGAGGATAAGGCCATTGAGAGAAAGAGAGATACAACAATTGAGTGCGGCAACGCGAGAGAGACGGCAACGCACACAGAGGCCAAAAGGTATAAATATCAAATGTGGTGAATGAGCTCCGCGCGTACGTCTGGGAAGAGGGGAGAGGGAGTGTCTGTGGTGTATAGTAGGGAAAGATGAGAAAAAATAAAAGGCACTTGGTCCCGGCAGTCGCGTCGTACAAGCCGTCAGTGGCGAGATGAAAGCGTTACTTCTTCCCTCTCTCTCTCTCAAGTAGTTTTCGTAAAAGCAGTAAGAATAAGCGTAAACTATGAGATCTACAAACGTCGGATGAAGCAAAATAATAATAAAATTGTGTGTGTGGGAACAGATGGGAATCGGCTACACGCGCGGACCTGAGCAGCAGAAGCAGCGATGCAGGAGGAGCGACACGCAGGCGGACGCAAATCGGCATGAAAAGCTCCGGGAATGAAGAAGAAAGGAAAGGGAGAGAGAGAAACAGAGCAAGAAATGAAGTGGATCTTGAAGACTGGTCAAGTGGCGTCAGTTGCGGCAAGAAGAAGCCAGTAGTAGAACTGTTAGTGCCCTTAAAAGCAGAAAGAAATAGAGGGGAATGCCGCACGTCGTTCTTCGAGCATGCCTTTGCGATGACTCTTAACCAAGTCGTCAAAGAAGAAAAGAACGGCGGATATATGTTATTGTCATTTATTTATTTGTCAGATGCCGGCGTAGCAGCAGCTTCAAAGATGAGGGTAGATTTTCGAGAAGCACAAGGCGCAGCCACTAGGTAACGCGCAGACTTGCAGCGGATGAAGCACACTTCATTATTTGTTTCCGTCACGCCACGGAGTAGCGACTCAGCAGCTCGACAGCTGTGTTCCAAACGCGCTTCTCGTATTCGCTGTCCGGCTGCGGTCCCAAAGCGTCCGCCGCGGTGCCCGCTGCCCGTGCAATCGCACCGCTCGACGGCAAGTCGTTCACGCGGTGTCCTCGCGAGCCACTCGCAGCTCCCTGGAAACTCTCAGTCGAAGCCTCCGCAAAAGTCACAGAGGGCCCGCTGACTTCACCCTGCAATTGGCGCGACTTCTCTGGAACGTGCCGCTCTGCTACCAACGCATCGTGGCGGGCAGCAGCTGGGCGGCGTTGCGCGTAGTACGGGTGCGCTGTCGGGGTGTCCACTGCACCGCTGTGGCCTGCCGTGCTACGTAGCACCTCGTCGGCCACACGCTGGGCTGTTTGAAGAGCAGGTGTCCGTAACGGTCGATCGGTGGACGTAGGAGCACGTCTCGCCTGTGAGTCCACTGAAGATGCCCTCTCACGGCCCGAGGCAGTGCCGATGCTGTCCTCGACATTCGTCATCCCATCCTCATCCTCTTCGTCCTCTTCATTCCCCGCTGACTGAGAAGCGAGGGCCATCGGAGAAGACGCCGGTGTCCAACGATGCACAGAGGAGCGTCCTCTTCCCGAGGCTTTCAGCAGCGTGGCAGGCGAGGCGGCTGAGACGCGTGGAGCATCCAGTGGCCGCTCACGCGACGCGGTGCTGCTACGCTGCGTGGGCGACGCGGCCATTTCCTGTCGCTGCTGCGGTGCCGCTGGCAGACCGTCTGAGGCAGCGGTGGGGCCTAGCAGTCGTATACGCGTCAAGAAGTGGCGCCGTCGCTCCTCCTCGAGCGCACGACGCAGCGTCAGACTCTCCTGTCGGCTGCGGGTGAGAGCACCATGGCACTCGCTAAAGAAGCGGTCCAGCAGCGCCTGCCGCACTGCTTCAGTAGAGACCGAAGCCGTTGAGTCTGTGGACTTAGCGGTCGATGGCAAGACGCAGCCACTTGACAGGCGAGCGTCGAGTGCACGGCGCACTATCATCACTTCCTCCTGCAGTGCGAGAATGGTCGCTTGGGCCTCTACGAGTGCTTCGCTCTGGTCAGTGGTCCGCTGCAGCACACTCGCGTCCCCGCTGCGATGCATCTGTGGGGGCAGTTGGTGCTGCTCGTGCTGCTCATAGCCACAACGGGTCTGCACAAAATTCATTACAGGCGGCACCAGTGCACGCGTCAGCTCCTCGTACAGACTGCGCACCACCTGCAGTAGCTCAGAGGGGACATCTTGGCCATCTTGGATGCTCATGATCGCATCGAGGAGCCGCTGCGTGGCGGCGGGGGTGGCGGCAACGGCCACGCGCATCATGTCCATGGCCAGCCTATCGACATCTTCATCCGACGGAGGTGTGGGGGACGGCACACGGGCAGCAGATGAAGAGAACGTGAGTCCCGCAGCAAAGCCAGATGCAGCAACAGCGGTGCCGCCGAGCTGTTCACTCAGTGCATTCTCGACGACAGAAAGTGTTGCCTGCGCCTCCTGCGCGGCAAGACAATGGGCCTCCACCTCCGCCCTCCACTCGCTGCGCTGCGCCTGCAAGAGGGCGTCTACCTGGTTCATAATCTCTGCCTCGTACTGTCGCTGCTCCTCCTCAGTGTAGGCGGTGTAGCGCACGAGAGATGGCGTGGTGATCAGCGGTGACGGCATGCGCTGCGAAGCGTGTGTGTGTGGTGGTGGCAACGAAGCATCGGTGGCTTGCTTGCCTGCGTTGTTGACAGCGGAAACAGCTGCCCATGCCGTCTCTCTTCCCGCAGCCGGAGAAGCAGCAGTGCGTGGGTCCTCCATCGACGTGTCGCCCGCTGCCTCTGACGCTAGCGAGAAGTTGACCCGTTTCTCCGCCGGGCGACTGCTCCGCACAAAAGGTGAGGGGGTTGCTGACGCAGACGCGGCGACGGCACAGGCGGGGCTGGTGTTGGTGCTGGCGTGGCGTTCAGACCTTTCGAGAACGTCGCACTCTGAGCAAACGGCGGCGGACGAAGCGGGCGACTACTAGACGACGCGGAAGGTTGCACTGCATGTGCCTCAGCAAAGCTGTTCTCATCTTGCGCCATGGCACCTGGACGGTCCTCGTATCGGTCGGCTTGCGGCGAGTGCCCCGCGTCACTCTCGTCGGTGTTATACGCAGCTTTGGACAGGTAGTAGGAGAGGAGACGTCGTGGGGAGTCCGCGATGACAGACAAAGACGACGGCGACGACCTGTGAAGAGCGGTGCTGCCGTGACGCTCAGAAGTGAGGGATTGTGTTCGCGGTGGGGATGTGTGAGTTAGGGGCTTGCGGACTGCTGGTCTAGATGATGACGGCGGCGGTGGCTTCGACGCCATGAGATCGGCATACGATCGAAAGGCTGGCATGAGAAAAGAAAAATATGTATTTTCTCTTCTCTATTGAATCGTTGGCGGATGCTTAGCTGAGAAGTGTGAAACAGTCCGCTGCAAAAAGAAAGCCGTGAGACTACTTCACGGATGTACCAATCTACAATAAGATTAAAGCGGCGCAGTCTAGGAATCTATGAGTAGACAGAAAAGGAAAGGAAAAACAGATGATCTTGAAAAGGACAGTTGTACGCATGTGTGGCGAGAAGCAGGCACGAACAGTTTTAGTAGCGAATACACCTCCTACAGCTCCTCTAGCAAAACAAAATCAAACAGACAGGCGTTTCAGTGCACAGCAGTCGAAGATGATACGAAAAGAGAGGAAAAGAGTCCAGGAGAGTAGAGGAAGGTTGTGTGGGTGTGACTCAGCGAGCAATCAGGGCAAAGGGCGGAGGAGCTAAGAGATCTCCTTCGGCACTCTTCCCCAATTAGCATAGGTAAAAGGTTCAATGTGTTTCTCGCACTAGCTTCTTCTTCCCTCTTGTTTTTGTTTCCGAGATACTAGAGACATTGTCTTTTCTAATTAAATGAAGAGCTTTTTGGACGCTTAGTACGCTCGCAGCGACTGCGAGGAGTGACAAAGCTTCTCATGTCGAAGGTCATAACCTCAACACGCCTCTCCTCTCTCTTCTGCGATTCGTTAATGAGTTTGAATGCGTTCTCCCACGAAGCGAACGATGACGTACAATCGATGAAGATGCCCTGCTCAGCACGAAGATCCATCAACAGCCGAGCGGCATGGAAAAGGCACAAAGAAGGAGAAGAACAATCAAACAGGAAAGCGAAAGAGCATTCTACACAACCGTGAGAGATTAGGACGGTGCTATGAGAGCGATAAGGAAAAAAAAAAGACAAGTAGAAGACAGGAGAAACTAGATTGTTTACGCGGCCGCGGATTATCAGAACAACGAATACAACAGCGTTTTTTTTTTAGTGTCAGCACCGCAAACGACAATTAACAAAAGACATTTTGCTTCGTATTTCTTTCTGGGTGTTCGTTCTTGATCACTCACGCTTTCCCTCCATTTCCCTCAGCTGATCTCTCCTTTTTGCACGTCGCTGATAGACGGACACCGACAATGAAGAGTGGGGTGTGAGGAGAGGGAACAAAGAGGAGGACGAGCAGACTACCATATAGCCATGGAGCCAAAAAAAAAACCTTCCCATCGGCGTGACGCGCTATTCGTAGCCGACGCTGGCGTAGCCCACCCAGTGGCGCAGTGTGGCGATAGCGGTGGTGCCGAGACCGATGTCTTGCACCGGGATGTGCTCGCGTCCGTCGACGCTGGTGCCGTAGGAGACAAGCGCGCCGCTCAGCCCCGGCGCCTTCAACGCCTCCTGCAGGTACAAGGAGGTGAGGAGGCCACAGGGGACGGAGTAGCGGCCGCACCACGTCCACTTGTACTCGCGGAAGTCCTCCGCACTGACCGTGTACTCGGTGAAGATCTTCACCCTCTCCACCGTCAGCGGACCAGAGAGGCAGTCACCGATGATCTTGTGTTCGTGCTGCACTGCCTGCTCGTAGCCCTGCTGGTCCACCCCAAAGTCGCAGTACGTGCGGCCCGGCCCCCAGTCCTCGTCCCCGTAGTGCACGGCGTCGGTCGAGATCACCACGGCGAAGTCGGAGCCCCACTTCATGTCGTGCTTGCCCGTCACCTTCGCGATGGCCGGGCCCAGCAGGGACGCAATTTGCTCCATGCGTCCAAAGGACATGTAGGGAACGACGATGGGCACAATCTCAATGTCGCGGTTGTAGTACTGGAGGAAAAGGGATGATGGCCTCGATGGAATGCTCAATGCGTTGCATCTCCTCATGCACCTGGTAGATGCCTTTAGGGAGCTCAGCCATGAGCTCGTCCCGCAGCGCCGAGACCTTCACGTTGCCGTAGGGCATCGCCCAGGCGTCGTAATTATCAAAGATGATGTCGTTCTCCAGGTTCAGCAGCTTCGCCCGGTGTGCGACGCCGAAGAGAAAGATCGTCTTTGCCTTGATGCCGCGCAGCAGGCTCAGGTAGTAGCGGCCGACGTAGGTGTAGTCGTCGTGCGGGCACACCGCCACGCGCCACACCGGCCGCTCAGCACACGCCACCGTCTCCTCGCAGTTCGCGGCGGCGGCCTCCTTCTTCATGCGGGCCACCACCTCGTCCATCTGCTCCGCCGTCGTCGCGAAGCCCACCGGGTCCACCCGCTGCCGAACGTGACCGGACATCGCAAGACGTTAATGCTGAAAAGACAAGGAAGAAGGAAAAATGAAGGGCAAGAGGTGGTCGCAGAGGCGCCTTGCAAATTGAGTACTACCTACGTCGACACCTCAAAAAGAGAAACTTGGCGAGTAAAACACGAGCGAGTGTGAGATCGAAGGGAGACGCAATCGCGCAGAGATGAAGCCACCTGTGAAGAGTTCTTTATACAATTGTTTGTTTCGTGCGGGTGTATTCCAATAAGGGAGGGGAAAATAGAGTGTAATGAAAGGGTAAGAGTATGAGGGGAAAGCGGTAAGGAAATGGCTGCGGTGTCGCAACCGTCGCACGGATCTCCTAAATCACAGCTAAACGAGTCTTTTGCCATGGCGGCAGCATCAACACCGAGATGCGTGTCTTTTCAACGGCGGTGAGCGCACATGCGAGTTTTGATCTAGCCGTAGCACCCAACAAGGCAAACAGTCTCCATTAGTCTATTTGTCGTTGACCTCCCGACCCTTCCTCCGCCCTTTTTTTTCTTTTTTCCTGTGAGAAGGGTTGATCAGACGTCATGTGTGAGCCTTACAAGGAACCGTGGAGCGTGACCGACGTGGTGTGACAGGGTGCGACGTCCACATAGCAAAGAGAAAAAGAAACGGAGTATTGTAAAAAAAAAAAAAAGGTCGTACAAGTATCAGCCTCCTTTTCCACCGCAACACGAAGATGAATCTATCACGTTGTTGCGGCTGTCGTGGCTGCGACTGGCACTCTTCGCCATCCCAACTACCAAAAGCTGTCTCTTTTTATTCCAGAGAAAGAAAAATTAAGCGAGGTGGCGAGAGAACACTGAAAGAAAGAAGACACCAAGGCGTCGCCGCTGACCTTCCTTCCTTTGTTTCTCCCACCCTTTTAAGCAGGTTGGGTCACATGCCCATGAGAGCGTGACGAGTGGGAGAGAGAGAGAAAGAGGCAGTACACGAAGCGACGTGAGATGCGGAGGTGGTGTGGTTGGAAGAGGAAGACAAAAAAGTCAAAAAGGCAAGAAGGCACAAAGCAATGGAATGTACAGCGGGGTATGCAAACTGAATCGAAAAGAAATACACTTAGAAAACACACTCAGTATTCTTGCTGAGATGAAAATAGAGAACGACAACGCCACGACAGCGGTACGGCAAGGCCAAGAATATTTGCGCCAGAGGGAACCATAAAGAGAAGCTGCAAGGGAGAAAGGAAAGGCGATGTTGTGGCGACAGGCCCCTATTTTTCACATCATCGCGCAACAAGCCGCCGTCGACTTCTTCTCCGGCTTTGGCTTCTGCGGCTCCTCAGTGCGACTTCTCGCGTGGATGCGCGTTGCTGTGGTGTGAGCGTCTCCCGCAGCGTCCTTTCCAGATGCCGTCGCCGCTGCTGTTGATGCAGTCGCACCGCCGGCCTTCGTCGGGGTGGACTCCATCAGACGCGGTGTGGGGGCCGCGGTGACTTGCAGGCTGCCGCTTCCGTCCCGCGAGGCCGCAGCGCCGGCAGGCCCTCGCGCTGGCTGCGTGGCTGCCAACGACCGCGCCGGCGACGTGTCAGGGGTGGAGGGCGGCGTTCGCCCGCTCTCCTGGGAGGCGGCGAGCTGCGCGTCTGCCGGGTATGGCGAGCTCGGCGAGGCACCGTGCACCGCCACGACACGCTCCAGCCGCGGCGACATGGAAGTCTCTCGTGTCGGGGTGCGGGACGGCGGCACCGTGGGGGCCGTCGCGCGCGGCGTTGCACTGCCCGATGGGGTGGTGAAGAGGGCGTTGCTCTTCCCGTGGGTAAGCTCCTGGGCAGGCGGCACTTGGGGAGAGGAGAGCGGCGTCGGCGCTGCCGTGGCGAGGCGGCTCCGTCCGGCCGCTGGTGCCGGGGACACCGGTGAGGCGGGGTCTGATGGCTCGCAGATGGTCGTGTCAGATGACGTGGTCGTCTGCAACGCAGCGGGTGGGGCATTTATCCTAGTGTCGCCGCTTTCGCTGCGAGTGTTGCCCACGACGATGTCGGGCACCTCCACCTGCAGTCTCGTGGCATCGGGAGTGGCGGTGGCAGGAGGGAGGCCGCGTGTGCTAACGAGTGGAGGGGACGACGTGGACGTGTTCGTCTCACTCCGGTTCATCTGCGGCGCCGGTTTGTCCACCGCGAAGCGTCGCGTGGACGACGACACGAGTGGTGACGTCTTTGGTGGGCGGGAGGTGACGACGGGGCCGGCGGCGTGGCCCGTGCGTGCTGCAGGAGAGGGCCGCGCCGTGGCACAGCGTGCGTTGGGCTCGCCCTTCACCACGGGTCGCGGGCAGCTACCGGCAGCGGCGGCGTGCGAAGTCGGTTTATTATGGAGAGCGACAGGCGGAAGCGCTTGATCGGGCGACAGCGGAGTAGCGTTAGATGTTCCCTTTGACGGCGCCACGCCGCTGGTCGAACCACGAGCACTGGACGGTGCCTTGGCAGAGACAGACGGCAGGGACGCAGCCTCGGTGACTTTGTTGGGCGTCGCAGCCGCACCTCCGGCACCATGAGCCTGCGGAGCTGACGACGCTGCTGACGTGACCACGGGAATGTGAAGGGCGGCGATGGCCTGTGGTGGTGTCGGCGAGCCACGCGGAGGGGTGAGGGAGACATCCGCTGCTGCTGCTGCTGCGTCCTTGGGCGACGCTTTGCGCTTTCTCGGTGGCGCGGAGGAGTGGTCGGAGTCGTAGGAGAGCGGCGAGGTGGAGTCGTGCACGTCGCTCGTTTTACGCGCGGGAAAGGCAGGGGAGGCGCGCTGCGACGGCACGCAGTCGTGAGGTGCGGGGGAGACCTTCGGTGTCGTGCCGCGGTCCGTCGCCACCGCCGAGGTGCGGGACTGCGTCGTCGCACCGGACTTGGTGGCCCCGCCGGACATAGAGAGCTCCATATCCAGACTCGTCGCCAGCGCCTCGCGGGTGGGGAGGCCGGCGTTGATGGAGAGCAGCGGCGGCGTCCGCAGGGAGTCGCTGAGAGCGCTGTGCCCGCCTTCGCTCATCGCGGACGACAGCGAGTACTGAAACCCGCGCGCGTCGGTTTGCTGTGAGTTCGTGGAGTAGCTGCGCGGCCGAGCGCGGCGCCGGACGACCGACTGCGGAGTGCCCGCGCTGTTCTGCGAAAGCAGTGAGGCGGACCGGGTTGTGTGCGGGTTGGGGTGCGATGGGTTGTGCGACTCGTTGTACCGCGCACGCCGCAGGAGGCCTTTCGCGATGCGCTTCTGCCGCTGCACCGACTGCAGGTTTGCCATCGTGGGTGACGTGTCGGTGTCGCCGGCGTGCCCACTCAACGACCCCTGCCGGCTGTGTGGCGTAAGAAAGGAGGGCGAGTTGGTGGAGGAGAGGGTGTTGCCAATCGCGTACGTGGCAGGGAAGCCGACGGCGTTGGTGCCTGTCCCGTACAGCGCCTTCTTTGCTTCCTGGGCAAGCTTGCTCTGCTTGCGCAGGTCCTTGCGCTGCTGCTGCTCCTGCTTGATGCGCTTCAGCTTCTCCCAGTAGTCCGTTTCCCAGAAGGTCTCCTCCGCATCGGGTACGGGGCGGCGTGCTCGCACCGCGTTGGTTGCCAGCTCCAACGTCTCATCCACCGGCACAAGCTGAAGGTAGTCGAAGGCGTCGAAGGTTTGGGTCTCGGCGGTGGCGATCGGCGCAGCGGACTCGCCTGTCATCTCCTTGCTGAGACGAATCACCGGCAAGTCGTTGTAGGCGCCGGCCAGTGCACTCACCGAGCAGCCGGCCGCCTCACTGAGCTGGAGGACGGTGGGTGGGAGGTAGACGGTGGTCGAGTCGCGGAAGTGAGTAGCGGCGAGGTAGGGCGTGCTGGCGATGAGAGCTGCCCACGCTGCGGCACCGGCACCAGCGCTGAGGGTGGCATCGCGGATGGGGGCGGGCTGCCAGGGAAGAGCCGCTCTCGATGGACTGACAGGTGGGGAAGGGGCGGGGGAGGTCGCAGCTGGTGGTGACGTTGCGGACATGGATGTGAAAGAGGCTTGGAGTGCGAATGGAGGCCTGAGAAGGGAAAGGTGTTTACTTTGTTCTCAGTGTGTGCTGTTGAAAGAAGGAGAAAGGTTGGGGCGAAACGCGTATTAGATGCGTGTCGACGCGAAATGTACCCAGTGTTGGCCCAATACGTCCGAAAAAGGCTGCCTACATATCAAGCTGCAGCGTCCTCTTTCAGCCGCACTAGCTAGCGAAATAAAATAAAAAAAGGAATCAGTGACACCTCTTTCTTTGTTTGTTTTGGTCTCCGGAATACCAAAGGAAGATGTGTCGGAAGGACAGCAGGAGCGACGGCGGACCAGAGAAGAAAGAGAAAAAAAGAAGCTCAGAAAGGAAAGTAGCTTGAGATGCGGCAATAAACCGGCAGCGTCTCTTTTGACCCGCGTTCGCAGAATGTATTTTATGTGTTGCTGTCAAACAAACAATTTCAAATGTGCTGAGTTTTTTCTCTTGTTTTTCTTCTCTGATGCTCATGCATATAGTTTAACAGAGGGAGGGGTGGAAAGAAGTACGGGAATGCGGCACAAAGGATGAGATTAATGTTCTTCCTGTGTGCGTGTGCTCTTGGCTGCACTCGAAGATGCCCGCCTTCACGCATGGGTTGCGCATCCCGCTGTAGAAGGTAGCACCAGCAAATCGCGGGCCGATCAAAACTCGCCGTACTCAGCGGTCTGCAACAAGCGATCAAGTGCAGATGATAAGGCCTGCCCCTGGGTTTCTTCGTCAAAACGCCGTTGTGACGGGCAACGAACGAATAGAAGGAGGAGAGAGGGGTGAGCGCCGGCAACTGTGCACCGCGCCGAAACTTCACAACAAGAGAAGTGCCGCGAACGCAGTCTAAACCTCCGCGTGACCGTTGACGATTCGCGGCCCCCCCCCCCCCCTTTTTTTTTTTTTCTTTTTTTGGGCGTTTTTTTTACTTCCATCTGATGGCCTTTTATTAACTAAAACAAGGGGCAATCTTAAAGCGTTCAAAAAAATCGGAGGCCTCAAATCACCAATCAACAAAAAAAACTTACGCGACACAATCAACGGTCAAGAAAGCCGTCCCAGAAACGCACAAAGAAAGAGAGAGAGGAGGATATTGGCATGACAACCTCGTGCACACTCACAGACACACGCGAAGCTATGCGCCTCTAACGCGCATAAGCCACATTCGCGGCGGAGCTCAGCGAAGGGGGACGGCGTCCCACGTGAGCCGGCACTTCCCTCCACCGACGTCAGAAGCGTCGAGGGACGAAACACAGGCGGCTTTGCCTTCGGCGGCGTCCCAAGACTGCCAAGCCCGCCGTAGGTGTACGGGCTCTGCTGCGCAGCCGGCTGCCTTCCTGCAGCCGTTGCAGCGGACGCCGCACCACTCGACACTGCCGTCGTCTGCGTCGCGCCTCGCTCTGTCACGGCGGTCGCACGTCGCATCTCCTCTACCAGCGCAGCAGAACTCGAGGCAAGCACCGGAGCCGCCTGCACCGTCGGCCTCCACGTCTGGCGCATAGACTCACTGACTGGCAAAACAACATCGACCTCGTCGGGCAGTACGTGCGGCGCCTCCGACGCAGCGGGCAGCAAGCTGCGAAGGTAGGAGTGAACGACTTGCAGCCGCTGCGCCTGTGTGGGGTCGGCGGTAGCGGCGGAGGCCGAGGTGCAGACACGCAGCGCGTCCTCGTAACGCTGCATGAGAATGTAAAACGAGATCAGCACCGCCTCCCGCTGCTGGATGTTCTCGGAGGCCTGCAAGGTGCGCTCAATGGTGTCGGCCACTGGGCTGCCTACCTCAACCCACCCACGCAGCCCAGACACGTCGCGGGCGGCCAGCGCGGCGAAGGCAAGCGGCTGCGCTGCCAGGTCCTGGAGCAGCGGGTCCTCACGCACCACCTCGTAGAGAGCCTCGATCATGTGGTGCGATCCGGTGCGCACGGCGACACAGAGCAGCCGCATGGTGACTGAAATGGGCATGGTGGCTCTGGCGGCGGCGTAGACGGTGAGGCAGCTGGGGATGAGGTTCAGCAGCACGTCCACCGCGACAACGTGGGCGAGCCCGTTGAGGACGGCGGGCAGCAACTCCGCGTAGGGCGGCTGGCCGAGGTGGTGCACCGCGGAGCCGAGAACGTACAGCATGGGTGAGAGCGCCTCGTCGCTGCTCGTCTGTGCGGGGTTGATGCCGTGATCGACCGCGTAGCACGCAAAGGCCCACGCGTTGAGCTCCGCCGGCTGCCCGAACATCACAAGAAAAGACTCACGCCACTGACGCTGCTGCTGCTGCACGTTGGGCGGTGGCACGACGACGTCTGCATCACCAGCACAGCCCATGGCGTGGTAGCTGTAGTAGAGAATGAAGAGCGCGTACTCAGCTGTGAGGGAGTCCATTTTGCTAAGCACCGCCGCCATGGTGCACGCTGCGTCGTTCTGTGCGAGGCCCAGCCGGCTGAGCAGCGAGTCCACGCAGAGAGCAGTCGACGCCTGCCACATCGCCAGCTCCACCACGGAGCTCTGGTACACGCTGGCGCTGCGGAAGGTGCCACGCATGAGCGACGTCCACTCCGCCTGCGCGGCGCGACTCGCCGCAGCCGCCGCCTCGAGACGCAGCACCTCGTGCAGCGGCCGCGTCACCGTGGCGGCAAGACCCAGGCGCAGCAGCAGCACGTGAGCGGACACCTGGCGGTGGAGACGTGCGGCGCGCTGCAGCAGACGATGCGGGAGGCTCTCACTCGGGTCAAGGTCGGTTACCCCCTTGCGACGCCTGCTGACGACGCAGAAGCGCGTAGAGGGCGTGCTGGGCCTGCATGAGCCGGTGCAGAACGGCGTCCGCGTCGGCCTCGCGCGTGAGCTGCTGTGCGGCGAGGTGCAACTCACGCAGCAGCCCTTCACACGTACGACAGTGGCCTCCGAGCTCGGCCTCTGGGCTTGCCATGATGGCTCTCGCCAGACACGCCTCCTCTGCCGCCGCGCCAGTCTGCGACGCGTGAGCAACAGCGTCTCGCGGCAGCAAACCGCCACGTTCAGCGGTCCGCTGCCGCGCGCACCCTGCGTGAGAATGTGGTAGCGGCCGCGGTCGAGCCGCACCCCGTAGAGCTGCTCGTCGTACAGCATCGACTGCAGCCGCCACTGCACGTACGTGTTGCTGTCCTCGTCAACGGCGGCGCCGCCTACGCGGATGGCTCCGTAGTACAGCACTGACGCATCAGCGGCGGTGAAAGCGATATGGAGCACCGGTGAGCGCGGATCAGCGTTGGTGCAGAAGTCCTGCATCGCACACCGATCTCCGTGCGTGCCGGTCAGCTGTGTCTGAAGCACGCGGCGTACTACCAAGGAGGGCTCTCCAGCGCTGTCGGCGGCCGCCGCCTGCTGCGACTCTTCGTTCTGCGACGCCTGCCCTCGTGCGGCGTCCTGTGCCCCGGTGGACTCACTGCACTGCACCGCGACGACAGCGCCGTCGGTGTAGACGACCCACAGCGTAGACGCCCCGCTCCACGCAACGCGGCACGGCGCCGGGGCGTTTGTGTCTGATGGCGACGCCACCGTGGGCAGCCGAATGGTGTGCAGGATGCGGACGTTGCTGCACGCATTCGCAGCCGCAAAGCCGCGTCGCGCCGCGGCCGACTGCACTGCTGACGATGACGACGACGACGCGATGGCCTGCTGACCCTCCGCGAGTGCCGCCTCCTCATTCTCATCCATGGTGGAAAGGCGCTGTGTCCTGCACCCCGCACAGCACCGCCACGCCGCTCGAAAGCACCACCGTCACCTCCGCCTTGGACACTCGCCCCGGTCCCATGCAGCAGATGCGGTCGTCGTCGAAGCGGATAGTCTGCAGCTTGCCCAGCTGAGGGGTGCAGGTGCAGAGTGTCTGCGAGCCCTCCACGAAGGCGGCGATGTCAAGCGCCAACGAGGCCGACGCGCTCTTCGACTCCACGCGCAGGCACTGCATCGGGCAGGCAGCTGCATCCGCAGCATCAGCGCCGGCAAAGTTGTCGCCCAGCCGCACCTCGGCGAGCCGCTGGCAGCCGGCGAAGAAGACGACCGTTGATGCCCCTGTCGCACGCACCGGGTAGGCCGCCGTCGGGTTTGCCCGGGAGGCCGTCAGAGGCGCCACGCGGCACGCCACCACCGCCGCCGCACTCACCGCCGCCTCCACGACGCACTCGCGCTGCGTGTCGACGGCGATGTCGGCCAGGCGGGCACCGGTGTAGGTGTGAGCCAGCAGGCGGGACGGCAGCGGGTGCGCCTCGTCCTGGTCGGTGGCGGCGGGATCGAGCACCAGGTGATCGATGCCGTTCAGGAAGGAGACGATCATGCCATTATCGCACCCGCAAAATTGCGCGGCGTCGACAGGGTGCACCGTGAGTCTGCGTTTCTGAAGCATTATGAGCTTTTGAGAGTTGTTTTTTGTGTTCTATTTTTCTTTGCTCGCCGGCTTCCGTATTGTGTGTTTTTTCTGTGCGTTTGTATGCTTATCGAGGGAATCGTGGCGCAGGTGCGCAAACGAGTGCTTCTGCGCTTCTCTTCAGGTGCGCCGTTTGCTTAAAAAGACTTTCCCAACGAACTGGAGGGGGGGGGGGAAAGGAAGGGAAAGTTGAAAAAAATTCAGAGGTGAAAAAAAACTTACATCTGCGCAAAAAAGTTTTTAAAATTTTTAAAAAAAAAAAATTTTGGGAAAAATTTTTACAAATTTTTTCTTCAACGTCGCAAACAGCTTTAATTTCTCCGGCATAACAACATGCGAAACCACAGTGGCAGGAAATCGTTGCCTCCTATGGCGTGTGAACGCACACGACACGAGAAAAGTGAAGAAGAAAAGCAAAGACAATACAAAAGCCGGCGAAACCTTCGAGGAACGAAAGAAGAGAGAAGCTAAGTCGCGACGCTTGGCAGCATACACCACGTATTCAAGTAGCTGCGGTATCGTTGGTGCTATGTGCGAGTGTGGCATGCACGGCGCTGTTTTGATGATCGACGAGGCTGGCCCCTCCACGTGAACCAAGCGATCACAGCGCTTTCCTCCCTCCCTTCACAATTTCGCTCTCTCTTGCCAAGAATGTGCCAGAAAGTGTCTTCTCCTCGTACCGACGGCACAGCTGCAGGAAGAGCTTGGCGGTGAGGACGGCGTCGACGAAGGCGCCATGGAAGCCGGCCGCGCGCTCCGCAGCCCCATCAATGCAAAAGAAAGAGCAAATCGCGTTCAAATTTCCCGCGACGTGCGGGTAGGCCCGCTGTGCCCATTGCAGCGAGCACGTCGTGGGGTAGTCCGGGTCGAACACCACGTCGTACCCGCAGCGCCGGAGGTGCTCCGTGAGAAAGGCGGTGTCGAATTGGGAGTTGTGGGCCACGAGGGGCGGCAGCTGAACGCGCTGCCGTTGTCCAAGCCGGACACCGTCACCGCCCAGCAGCGGTGGGCAGGCGGGGCTGTTGGACACGGCAATGGAGTGCAAGAAGGCCACCAGCTCGTCCGCCACCACGGGCCATGCATTGCAGCTCGCCACCATCTCCCATGTGAGGCCGTGCACAGCGGTGGCGTTTGCGGACATCGCGGCAGGGCTGGAGGGGCGTATGCGGCGGTGGAAGGTGCGTGCCCCGCGAGCCCAAAACCCATCTGTGGCAGAGGCAGGGGAGCTGAGAGGCGACTGCACCGTTGTGTGCTCGCTGGGGGTGCACGGAGACGCAGTGTGCGCCGCGAAGGCGCTGACAGGCGTGCCACCAGCGCTCTCCAGTCCCGCGGAGACCACCACGGGCGGCACCCACCGCAGCTCCACACACCCAATCTCCACCATCTCATTCCGCTGCGGGCTGAAGCCGGTCGTCTCCACGTCCACCACGACGCAGCTGAAGGGCCGCGAGGCGGTGCGCAGCGCACGGTTGTGCGGCGTCCGCGAGTCACGCCCGATTGTGTCTTTTAGAAGCCGCGGGAGGTAATCTGTGGAGGGGGCAAAGGCGGAGCGGGTTGACGGGATGAAGAAGCGATCCTTGCCTTGCGGGGTGGGAGCGGCAGGAGGAGACGGCGAGAAGGAATCCGTGTTCTCCTTGTCGACGGACTCGCCGTGTTCGCCACCCGCCCACACCTGTAGCAGCGCCGTTATCCCCGTGGAGGGCTTTGGTGGTCGCTGCACCGTCGTGGCAGGCGCCACTTTTGCGCTCTCGCGCTCCACCTTGCGCACATGTCTGGCGGGAGCACGAAGACGCTGAAGAAGGTCAGCGAATTTCTCCGTTCCACGTGGCTTCTTTTTCGATCGCTCCGGCGCGTCCATCACCTTGTATGTAGTGTCCCTCCGATTTGGCAAGTGCAAAAGAGACGCATATCAAACGGAGAGGAAAGCCCGCGTGTGTGCACGCAGTGTGAGTGACGAGACGCTCGAGTGCTATGGCTCCGCCTCTCCGGGTCTGCGAGAGTGCAATGTCGAGCGGGTTATCAAAAAAACGATGTGTGAGATCCGGCAAAAACATGATGAGCACAAAGTAGAGAGAGTAAGGAAAAGAGAGATGGTGGAAAAGTGAACAACAAAAAAGGTTGCATTGGGAAAGAGCTTCAGCAATCCATCGTAGATTCGCAGATGTCTTTCCGTAACGCAAGCATTTCTGGCAGCAGAGTTCATCCAAAGATGCGTGCGTAGGATGTTCCTTCTCTTCCTTACCCTTAATGGAGAAACTGTATCGTTTGTGGGAAGAAGGGGACAACAGAGTGCGCCAGAACCGCGCAAACGCTGCTAAGCCGCCACATAGTCTTCTCGCTCTACCTCACGCTATATTAACGCAAATCCCGTGACCAGAAAAAAGTTGAAATAGAGAACAATGTCATTTGGAAAGACTGGAAGAAACAAAAATGCGCGCATCGAGACTGCAACGTCTTCGCAACGGTCATAAAATTAACACCGAAGAGCAGCGTCTGCCACTGCCAGAACGCGCGCGCGCACCTACACCCAGGCATACACAAACACACACACAGGACAACACGCAAATGAAATGCAAAGAGGAGCAGGGATACCAGCGTATCACTACTCCCTCCAACAACCGACAACTCAGCACAAAAGGAGAAAATAGGCCACTCAAAAAAAAAAAAAAGACAGCGTAAAACTAGGAAATAAAACGGGCAAAAAGGGCAACGAATTCACAACAAAGGTAAAAAAAAAAAAAGTGTGAGACAAGAGGGAGGACGAATAGGGTCCACCAACGGCTGCCGACACAATAACGTCACACCTCACAGCGTGCCCTGGCGACGACGACGACCTCCAGGCGTCGGCCGCAGCTGATTGTCGAAGAAGCGCGCGCATTGCCCCAAAATACCGACGATTGCCATCCACTGAACGGGCTTGCTCGAGACAAAGAGCACGCAGAACACGTTGAGTACCACCGACCCCACAACGACGAAGCCGGGCGAGCTGCCCATCCTGCGGCCGCGCCACAGCAGCACCAGGAGCGAGATCTGCGCCGGCACGGTGAAGGCGGCCTGCATGAGGGCGTGTGCGATCCACTGCAGCCGCGACATGGAGAGGAGCGCGGCGGCCCCCATCTGCCACGCGTTCCAAATCATACAGGCCCAGAGCAGCGCAAAGGCGCACACGACTGGTGGGAAGTAGCGGAAGTTGTGCTCCCGCAGCCCGAAGAACATCACGTCGTCGTTCACGAAGAGCAGGAGAAAGAGGGAGGAGAAGACGTAGATCGCCGGCTCGCTGTCGTTGCCGAAGAAGTTCACGGCACACAGCAGCGCCACCAGCAGCTCTGTTGAGAAATTCAGCACGACACCGAGCGACATGGCCGCGTCGTGGCCGATCTCCTTGCACCGCGGCAGCAGCGGCCGACCGCTGAGGCGGCAGTTCAGCAGCACAGCCAGCCCCATGTGCACCACGGCGATGACGGCGAGAAGCCGCATGCTGCCCTGCTCGTACATGTCCCACAGCGTCGCCATGCGGTCGGGGTCGTAGAGCAGGCGCTCCTGCTGCGCTGCGATGGAGCGGTTAAACTGGAAGAAGGAGAGCGGGATGAGGAACACCGACAGGCCATAAACGACGAAGAGCACCATGCCACTCACCTCACGGTAGTGTGCCACGTCCACCAGCAGCAGCGTCGTGAAGACGAGCCCGAGCATGAGAATGTAAAAGATGAAGCTCGGGGCGGCCTGCACGAGCCCGGTGATGCCGAGGGCCAAGGCGGCAGCGGTGAAGAGCCACCAGACGACGCGCACTGGCGCTGGAATGCGCACCATGAACGGCATGCGGACCCCGACGAGCATCAGCAGCCCCACCGCGGCGGCGTAGCGGCCTTGATCGGCGTACTCGAAGTCGTAGTCGAAGTCCGACGCAGATTCTTCCGCGACGCGGGTGGGCTGCACGGCGAGCAGCACCACCGCGAGAACGGCCACCCCGCGCGAGACGGTGCGGAGAGGCGAGACGATGAGGTACCGCGGCTGCAGCCGCCACCACACGGGAAGTGTTAGCAGGGCAAAGGTTGCGCAGCAGGTGCCGGCAGCGATGTGCGGCAGCTCCTGCTCCGCCACGTAGCTCTGCGTCACAAACTCGTAGGCGGCGCGCTGGATGTTGCGGATTGTCAGCAGCGAGAGAATCACCGCGCAGGCGGTGTAGGAGTAGATAGCGCTCCGCGCCGAGTCGAGCTTGATGCGGCGGCGCTGTCGAATCTCAAAGGTGGCGACGAAGTAGCTTGCAAAGAGCGCCACCCACCACCCACCGGTGATCTCTAGCACCAGCAGGACGGCGCGTACGGCTTGCATGTCGTCCTCCACGTCAAGCTCGGCCGCGTAGTAGGCGCTTGTCTTCTCGACAAGGAAGGTGAAGAACTTCGCAACGTAGCAGGAGGCGATGAGGGCCGCCGACGCCACCGGCAGCACTCCGTTAGCGTACATGCGGCACGGCACCGCAATGCCGACCGCGCTCGTAAAGGCGACGAGGAGGGCCGGGTAGACACCCTCCTCCTGTTGCGAGTACAGCACGTGCTCGACAAAAGTGATCTGCAAGGCAAGGAGGAAGAGCATGATGGTGAGGGGCGTCTTGTTGGGCGAGAAGGCCATCGTGAAGCTCATGCAGCCCAGCACGTAGCACCACAGCACACTCACCCCCACCACCGGCGTCGGCACCACCGTCATCTCCCCAAAGACGCGCAGGTCGACAACGATGAAGGAGTAGGTGCGGTACATCCACCACAGCAGCAGCAGACTCGTGAACACGGTGAAGCTAAACATCGGCGAGCCGTTCGTGCGGTCCGTCAAGAAGAGGTTGAAGGCCATCACCGACATCACACAGGGGAAGTAGAAGACGCCGGGCACACCGCCCAGCGTGCACACCAGCATCACCGAGACGCAGCTGCCCATCAGCACCGGCGCCCGCCGCGCCAAGTACTTGCCCTTCGTCACGTCCCCGCCGCGGCTGTCGACGTCGATGAGCTTCTTGATCTCGATGGCCACGTAGGCGGCGATGTAGAGCGCCAGCAGCAGCACAATGGCGTTGAAAGGGAATGGCACGCCGACGAAGAGGTAGGCGTAGCGCGACGAGAGCAGCCGGTACACGCCCCAGTGCACACCCGTCAGCACCACCGCCGTGAGGACGGGGAGGCGGTAGGCACCAACGAGGTCCATCAGACCAAGGGGGTCGTACTCGAGCTGCTGCGCGAGACTGTAGGTGCTGTCCGGTGGAGAGGCCAGGAACCAGAGACTGTGCACCGGCGACACGCAGAAGTAGGCCAGGCTGCCGCAAACAAGTCCGAGCGAATTAAGTATGTTGGCCAACACGTGCTCCGGCCAGTTGCTTTGGAAGCTGTTGTACACCGCAACAGGGAGGATGACGACGAGGCAGCTGAAGATGAGCGCCTCGACCTGCTCGTTCAGCTGCATCGGGGCACCGTGCGAAGACACTGTGGAGTCCTGCGACGACGCGCCGTCGTCATCGGCGTCGACGTCCTCGCCATGCCCAGATGGGACGTAGGTCTGGTCCGCGACATTCTTGCGGCGCGAGTGCACGCCGCCTGCTGTCCCCGCAGCATCCTGCACGGCCTGCGGGTCGCCCGCCTCCTCGCCTGCCTGCGCAGGGGCGGCGGCTACCACGACCAGGAAGCTGCTCATCAGCGGACAGTAGAAGAAGTTGTGAAGAGTGCAGACGACCAGGAGGAAGAAGAAGGGGGCGTAGCGGGAACCAGCGAGGGCGGTGGTGGTCGCCAGCAACGGCGGCAGCGCGGCAACGGGCCCCAGCGCAAAGACAAGCCGTTCCAGCGCGACAAGGACGTTCGGGAAAGTTTCCTGCACCCACCGGAAGTGCTGCAGGGCTGCCGCGACGACCACCGTGAGCAGCACGCCCAAATCCACAATCATCAACATCGGTCCGAATGAGGTGACGGCGGCGTGGAAGTTGGAGAGCAGCAGCGACAGCGCAAAGAAGGCGGCGGTGGCAGCCAGAATGAAGACGGTCGAGCGGTGATAGCCGAGGTAGTCGGCGATGTACACGAGCACCACACCGCACAGGAGGACCGTGAAGGAGAAGGCAGACATCAGCGGCAGCACGCCAAAAAGCGCGGCAAAGAAGAGGAGCGCAAGACGCGCCACGTGCCGCGGGGAGCCCACGTGGAACTCAACGTGCCTGTGGAGTCCGAAGCGGGAGCCGGCGGGGGCGACACCTGCATCGCCGCCGCTGCTGCGCCGCGGCAAATTCTCGCCGACGTAGCCGTCGTCGCGCCTGTCGCCCTCGTCCATCGCCGGCGGCTTCGTGCCGTACAACTGCTCATAGCGCTTCTCGGTCTCACGCCGCAGCTGCGTCTTCACCCAGTACTGCGACGTGGCGGTGATGGCCTCGTCGACGACTTCCTCGCGAGTCGCCTCGCGTGGGACAAAGGCGTGCGGGGGCGGCTGGGGCGCCTCTGGCTGGCTACCGTAGGTCGAGTAGGGCGGGTACGCAGCCGCAGCAGCTGTGGGGGAGGAGGAGGCAGCAGGAGCAGCAGCGGGGGTGGTGGCGGCGGCGGGAGGGTATGAAGGAGCGGGGACAGCAGTCGAACCGTGCCCACTGTCGCCATAGACGGGAAAGGAGGGCGGGTACGCCGGTCGCTGCGGTGGCTGTTGCTGTGGTGCTTGTTGCTGTGGTGCAGGAGCGTAGAGCCCAGCAGGGTAAGCCGGATAGCTGCCTTGATACGACTGGGACGGGGCCTGCATGGGTGGCGGTGCGTATGGCGCTGATCGCGGAGCCGCGGGAGCTGCTGTGTTGTGTTGGGCCGAATAGGTCGGCGGATAAGGAGCTGATTGCCCAGAGTGTGCGGCGCCGCCCGCTCCGTACGGAGAAGCCTCGTACGGGCTCTGCGGATTGGACATGGCAGTACCAGACAAAGGCCTAAAACTTTACACAAGAGACGCCCACACACATACACACACACACACACACACGCGCGATACACCGGAAAGAGACCTCGATCAACCGATCTTTCTTACAGCCACACTTAACGAGCTAAGTAGCAAACAAAAAAAAAAGGGTGGGAGGATTAGACGTCAACGGAGCTCTTCTGCGTCACGTACTAGCTGACGGCGGCAACGAAGAGAGAAAAGGTTTTTAGAGAAGAGAAGAAGGGCAAAGGGGAGGAAAGGACCACAATCGAAGACAGGTAGACGAGAGAGGCAATACAATTAGCACAATGTGTAAAAAGCGAAAAGCAGAGACGACACCTGGTTGCGGTTTTTTTTTCCTCGACTAGAACCTGGAAAGCGAAGGCGAGTGCGAAATAGAAGTGAAAGCGTGCAGCTGATCACTTTGCTGTTCGTCTCCTCTCTCTTTTCTGAATCGAAATACGTTGTCGTCGCACATTAACTCCGCAAAAAAAGACCCGTGCTCTATCGCAGAAAGAAAAAGCCTTTTTGTTTTTGTGGAACAGGGAGGAAACGACAGAGCCCCACTTGGTGACACAAGCGGAGCAGTAAAGCTTCACGCCGTTCACGGCTGTCGCCACTCCACTCGGCTTCCGTTCACACAGCCGCATGTGATAGCTCTCCTGCCCTCTTGGTTTTCTCAAAATTTCGTTTTTTTTGTTCCGGTTGTTTTATTCTTTTTTTTTTTTTACCGGGTGCTTCGCTTACCTTATTCGTAGAGAAAAAGAAATGAATTAGAGCTTATCATGGATGCAGCTTCACCAACTACTCCGCCACCGTCAAACAGAAACACAACAAACACACAAATGAAGACACGGACGTGCGCGCTTTCCACTTGTAGGACGCAGTGCGCAACACCGCCCCCTGCCGCCACGCAACACGCCTCCTACTTCTTGGGCCGCGAGGTGGTGATGACCGAGGGTCCGCGGGCCATCCGTTGCCGCTTCAGCTCCTTCATGCGCTGCAGCTTCTGCACCGCGTTCGTGTTCTCAATCGCAAAGGACACCATCAGGCGGCGCTGGTCACCAAAGACGGTGGGGTTGTTGTTCAGCATCCGCAGCGTGGCGAGCGCTACGTTGTGATTCACGTACTCAATGAAGCCGTAGCCGCGCGACACACCCGCCGTGTCCTTGAGCAGCTTCACATTGCGGATAGGTCCGTACTTGCCCCACTTGCCCTTCTCCGTGTCCTCGGGATGCTTCTTCAGATAGGTGCGCGCCTGTTCCGCGAAGAGGCGCCGCAGATCGTTCTCAGTCATGGTGCGCGGCAAATTACGCACGCTCAGACGCGTCTTGCTGACGAAGTAGTTGCTATTGGTGAGCTGCTGCTTGCGCGCGGCGTAGTCGTCCTCGATCATCTGCAGGTACCGCGGGTGCAAGCCCTTCGCGGCGGCGGAGTCGGGCAGGATGAGACCCTCCTGCAGGAGGTAGAGGTTGCGCGGGTCATCTGCGGCCACCTTTGTCCGCTTTTTCTTCTTCTGCTGCGCGCTCACCGCCTCCTGCGTGTCCGTCCTGGACAGCACACGCAGCACCGTGAACTTCGTGTCACGCATCACCAGGAAGGGGTCGCGCACAACAAAGCTGTCGGTGCGCATCTTGTGCATCAGCCGCTTTGCCTGATGGTGCGAAAGCCCCTCCGTCTTGTCCTTCATCTCCTCGCGTCCCGTCGCCGACACCTCCCGTGCGTTCTGCTGCGCGTACTCGAAGATCTTCGTGGCCAGCTCGGCGGAGCGGCAGTGGACGAAGCCGGTGCCCGAGAGGGTCTTGCTAGCACGGTTGCGCACAAGCAGCACGCGCTTGACCGGGCTGAAGTGTGTCTTGAAGTACGCCATCAGCTCTTCCTCGCTCGTGTCGAGGGGGAGTTGCTTGAGGAAGAGCTGCGTCTCGAGCGGGTCAACCTTGTTCATCCGCTCCTCCTTCTCCTCGTCCACATCGCTCTGCACCTCGCCATCCTCGTCCTCGGGGTCGCGCTTGAAGGTGAAGGTGTTCTCCGTCTCCTCGTCCTCAGCAGCACGACTGCGCTTGCGGGTGGCCGACTTCTTCTTCTTTCCTTGCTTTCTTTGTCTCCGTTGGTGTAGACCTTCGCGAGCGCTGACTTCCAGTTCGGCTTCTTCTTCTGCAGCTTCGAGCGAATCTGTTTGCGAATGCGCTGCTGCGCCTTCTTTTTCCGCTGCGACGACGGCGTCGCCTTGCGCTTCACAGTCCCTTTCGCCATTCTTCTAAATTTGCACTTGCAGCTCTTCTCTTGTTTGTCGTGCGCAACGACTCCCAGTCCAATTGGACGAGCTGCACACCTTTTTTTTTCGGCTTCTGCGAGTGTGCCCCTCTTTTCTTATTCGGTGAGAGGAAGTAAGGAGTGTGCACGTGTGTTAGCGTGTGTATGAGTGTGTGTCAACATGAGAAAGAAAAGCACGCAGCGAAGAGAGTTGAGGAAAGTGGCGCTGTGGCTCCCATTTGCACTTCTCTTTTTTGTTGTTGTTTTCCTCCGTAGCGCCTCAAAAAAAGACTCTTAACGGTTTGACAACAACTACGCAGAAGAAAAAAAATCTTTTTTGATTTTCTTTTGCGTGCTTGAAGCCATTTGGGTAGCCTTCATTGCGCCGCACGTGGCGACACTCCGAGGGAAGCCGCTGCAGAGTACACAAAGTAGCCAGAGGAGAGACGCGCTTCGTCACAGTCCCACCACGGCCTGGAGAATGACCAACAGATATACATTAAAAAACGCAAGAGCGTAGATGTCAAGCAGGAGGTACTTTGTGACTTTCACAAATTTCCGTCGCGCTCTACACAACACCTGCACCAAGTCGTTCTACGCCACTTTTTTTTTGTTGTTATTATTGACGTTGTTTTTCTGTAGTGCGCAATCCACACCTAGAATAGTGCCCGATTGTAATTTCCTTTCCCGTTTCCTGGACATGAAATCTGCAAAAAGGAAACTTGAACACAAGGCAAGAAGAAAAATAGAAGTGGAGGTCTCACACAAGTACCTCCCCTGACATCCAAGAGAGAGAGAGAGAGAGAAGGAGCCAACCGCGGGCGATGACGCCGTCACGACACCGTCTACACCCGCAAGAAGGCGAGACCGTCGCGCAAACACAGCCACACAAATACACAAACACACACACAAAGGCATGCACACGGAGCGTCAACGAAAAATCGCCCTAGTCAATCAAGATAAGCTGGAAAAAGAAAAGAGGGAGACATGACTCTAGAGAAAGAAAAAAGACAGGAGCAGCGACAGCAGCAGCATGCATCAAAGGACCGCCTGCGTATAAAAAAAAAGAGGGCAGAACCTAAGTTTAGCCGGCTGCCGCGTCGAGGCCGTCTCCTTTCCCTCTTCGTTCTTGATGACACACAGGCAACTCGCATCCGTGACGCCAGTCTCCACCCCTTTCCTCACAGATTTTTTTCTCCCTTTTTTTTACATGTCCACCAGCCGCGACAGCTTCTGGATGCGGTTGAGCAGGAGATCGCCACTCTTGACAATGCGGTGGTAGTCGAAGTTCGTCGTGTCACCGCGGTACGTCTTGACGCTGCCGTCGACGCGGTCCACCTTGCACGCGATGCGCTCGTTGGAGATGAGAGTGCACAGCAAGTTATCCAGCGCAGCGACCGGGATGCCAAAGGCGGCGCCCATCGACTCGAGCGGTGACACTGCTGTAGGAGTCGAGGAACTGCGTGAAGACGAGCACGCGCATTTCACGGAAGAAGTAGCTGACGTGGGGGGAGAGGTACACCACCTTGCGCAGGTGCTGGCACACCACCTCCAGGTTCGGGAAGACCTTGTTGTACTGGCAGTCGTAGATGGAGTTCACGAGCTCGTGCACGTCATCGACGCCGGCGCGGTTCACCTCAGGACTATAGACGATACCCTTGCGCAGCTCCGTGCGGCTCAGCACGGGAAGGCTTGTCACCACGGTGATGAAGACAAAGTCCTGGAAGGAGATGAGCTCGCCGGAGGCGAAGGTGGTGATGGAGTCCAGCAGCAGCGCCGAGCCGCGGCGGAAGTCACGGATAAAGATGTAGTAGATGCCCTCGTAGACGCGCAGGCGGTTCCGGCGCTCCCAGTCGCCGTCCTTCATCAGGCGGTGCGCGTCGGTGATGCCCTTCGCCGCGATGTCGTTGTCGGAAAAGGCGATGCCGAGGCGGATGCGCTGGAAGTAGAGGTCCAGCTTCGGCCCCGCGGCCAGCGTCTTGGCAGCGCACTCTTCGTTCGTCTTGAGGCACATCTCCAGGTCACCGATCCGTGCGTAGTGGTCACACTTCGCCTGCAGCACGTCCCGCACCTCGGTGTCGCCGAGGTTGTCCACGGCGTCCTTCAGCTTCGCATCGAAGGCGGAGACCTTCTTGGCGTTGATCGCATCCATTTCCTGCAGCCGTGCCTCGTCCAATGGGAGACCGAGGGCCTCGCACACAAAGCGGATGTAGGGTGCCATGTTGTGCGTCTCCATCTCCTCCATCATCGCCGTCTTGGCAGCCTCGCGCTCCTCCGAGGAGCTCCACTGCGAGGTCAGCGTGTGGCGCAGGTAGAGCAGCGTGAGCAGCGGGTCTACAGGGATGTTGGCCTCGTCCACCTCTGGCGAGGCCTCCTCCTCATTCTTGCGGAGGTCCTCCTCGGCGATGTTTGCTGGCGGTGCGGAGGACATGACTGAAGCGAGAAGATACGCGGGAATAGTAAAGGGGGGGGGGAGGGAAGAAATGTAAGTGACGGGGAGATGAGACTTGCAGTACGCTCGTGTTGGCGTAGTAGAGAAGAAGAATAAGTGAGCGATTGCTCTCGCAGGGGTGCGCTTGCAAGAATCCACACAACTTAAACACGGAACAACGAGAAAGAGAAAGAGAAAGAGATAGAGAGAGATGCATATTTGCTGGAGAGCATGAGAGGCTTTAAGAACACACGTGCAGCAGCAGAAGTAAGAACAAGAAACCCTAGAATGAGACCATACGTCTCCTTGCTTCGCGGCACACAATTACGATTAGAGCCAATGCTGGCGCGCAACTTTCACGGGAAGGTGCGAAACCAAATGAGACATGTAGACAGCACCACAGTATTTTTTCTTCCTTATCCCACACCTTCAAGAATTGTGCCGCCTTCCGCTACCCTTGCGCGACTGAACGAGTCAAAGCAGAGCGTCGGTTGATGGCTTTGAGGATCTAGTCGGAATGCCCGTCTTTGCGCGACTTCAACTGCGGTCAAGATGATTCCGCACGCGCGTCAAGATGGTGGCAGATTGGACAGAGTTTTGCCTCAAATATGCGTTTGGAGCTTCGCACTTTCCTCACTTGTTTTTTTTTCCTTTTCTCCCCTCTTTGAGATCGGCGGCTAAACCCGACCACGCAGCGAGTCAATCATGACAGCAAACCGAAAAAAAAGAGGCAGAGAAGAGGATGAGAGAAGAAGATGATGAGAGGAAAACACGTATGGTACACTGAAAAACAAAATCGCAGATGTAAGAACAACAACAAGAACGACGAAAGCGGTGGGTAGACAGGCATCTAAGTATGGGAGGAATAAAAAGAAAAGGGCAACCTAAATGACAGACAGAAGGGTACGTGAATGTTCAGACAAGAATGCGGCTAGTGGTACAGGGAAACAAAGAAAAAGTAAATAGAGAGCGCTCTACTCCTTCGTGGCGCTTGGGCACTCTCCAACAAATGTGTACAAACATGCTAAGGCGGACCAAAAAAGCGGAAAAGAAAAAACACGAAAAACGGTACGCGTGGAATCTGCGGGTCGCACCTTCCCACAACTTTCGAGAGAGAGAGGGAACACAGTGAAGGGTCTTTAATGGCGTAGCCTTCACCCGTGAGAAAGCCACACCACACCTGGGATTCCACACGCGGTGCGTCCGCTCGCCTACCTTCCTTCCTTCATACCCCCTCGACAATCCTCTTCAGTAGCCGTGGCGCTTCAGAATGGCATCCGTCTGCGCATCCAGCGCCGCCCACGGATCCTCGACAGGCGGCAGCTCAACAGGCGCCGCACGCGCGTTGGGTCGGCTCGCGGCGGAACGCAGGGCCGCAGCGTCATCGCGGGCGTGGGAGTCGTGCCGCGTTGGGGTCTGCGTCGCCCCACTCTCCGTCCGCACCATCGGCACGGTGCGCTGCGTCTCGTACGCGGCGTGGGGCGGTGCCTCGCCGTAGGAGTCGAGACGGCAGGGCAGCGCGTAGGGCGAGGCGGAGGGCCGGTTAGAGCGCTCCGCGATGGGTGAGATCTGCCGCGAGGTGGAGCGGACGGTGGAGGCCGTGTTGTGGCGACGTTGGTGGTGGGGCTCAGCTGACGAGTGCCCCGCGCGGCTGCTCGACAAGCGCGGCGCCGACTGCAGCGACAGCTTCGCCATCGCCTGCCGCCTGTCGGCCACTCCGCTTCGCTCGCAGACGGCTTGCACAAAGTCCTCATTGCGGAAGGCGGCGCCGGAGCGCAGCAGCTCCAGCTCATTCATGAGCCGCACATCAGCCGCGGTGGCCATCTCGTCTTGCTGGCGCATGTGGGCCGACCTCTGTCGCGCTGCTTCGCTCCCCTCGCGGGAGGAGTCGTGAGGCCCCGACGGCGCAGCGCCACGCTCGGCAGCCGCCGCTGGCCCACCCGACTGCAGGTGTGCGTACTCCGGGTCGTAGAAGGTACGGTTGGGTGTGAAGGTGCAGTCGCTCAGGCGTTTCTCCTGCTCCATCTCGAAGAGCCGCTCAAGGCGACGCTGCCGCGCACCGGTCCACTGGTCGTTGCGTGCCAGGAAGACATCAGTCGCCTCCGGCAGCGGCCTGTCGCGATGAGCGGTGTAAAGCGACCGCGTCGCCCCTACCTCTGTCGTGTGAAGGGCAGACTTGGGAGAGACAGCAGCGGCGTCACGCGCGGCGGTGGTGCGCTCGTGGATCGGCTTGCTGCCGATCTTATGGCGCGCCAGCTTCGTCGAGCGCGGCGTGATGTGGGGGTGGAAGGTCTCCTCGGCCGTTGCCTGCGCTCGCACCCGCGCCAGATTCTGCTCCCGCCTCGTTAATGCCTCCTGCAGCGAGGCCAGAAAAACGCGCCTGTTGGTCGGCCGTCAAGGCGCCGCCGGGCGGATGTGCAACGTCGTTGCTGTCATCAGCCGCCGCCGCCTCCCCACTGCTGCTCCTGTTGTGGTTGGCAGAGGACCCCCGAATGTGGCGCGCCAGCACAAACTCCAGACCGGCCTTCCGCAGCTCCGCGCAGAAGTCGCGCTGCTCGTCCTTCGGGAGGTCCTCGTAGCCGACCCGGCGGCCGCCCTTCCACACGGTCGGCATCGCGTTTGGCGCGAAGAGCGGCTGCCCCGTGCCAGCCTCGTAGTGCGCCATTTCTGGGTTGTGGTAGCGCCACAGGAGCTGCGCCGCCGCCGTCTCACGCCGCTTCGCATCCTCTTCGACCCGGCTCAAAAACTGCCGCACCACCGCACCGCCCTTCACCGTGCCAGAAGGCGACACATCGGAGGGGTGGACGAGAGAGGCGTCCTGGCCGGCATCACCGCGGCGCCGCAGCGTGCGCAGCACCGCTTCCTGCTCCTCCTCTACCTTCGACCCGACGGGGACGCCGGACTGCTGGCCAGAGACGGACTCCGCTGCCGCCTTCCTCGACTCCCACAGACTCGGTCGCGCTTTCAAACGCTCCTGCACCGCCGGCTCCTCAAGCAGGCGGCGACTCTTCTGCGTCATGGCCGTTCCCGGGGCAGCCACCCCGATCTGCGCGGCAGCCGCGGCAGCCTGCTCTGCCTCCAACTCAGCCTGCCGCGCGTACTTCTGCCGCAAGCGCCGCTCCGCCTCCTCCCTCCACTCGAGGCACTTCGCCATAAACTCCTTCGTGCCCTTGCCGGCGTGACAGCCTGCGCCGCGGCAGGGACACGCCAGCTCCGCCTCAGACGCCACGGTCACCGTTGGCGCACTCGCTAGTTTGCCTGTGGCGAGATCGGAATCTACTTGCTTCCCTTGCCTCTCCGCACCGACGGTAGTGCGTGCCGCAGTGGTGCAAGGGAACACGCCGTCCGCCGGCGTCGCCGCACTGCCCTCGCTCGTCGCTTCACCACGTGAAGAGCTGTGGCTGCTCACGGTGAGATCAATGTTCACCGTCTCTGACGATGCGCAGTCGCGCCGACTTGTGTCGTTGTTGCCATGTTCGCTGGCCTGCAACGTGCCGTGCACGTGCTGGCGCAGCGACGCGTACTGGTCCTTCACAGCGATGTCCATGACTGCGTCACGCACAGAGAGTGAGAGAGTCACTCAGACACGTACGCTACTCCCTTTCGATAAACGTGGCACAGGCAAGACTCGGAAGGACAGCCTCAAAGAGAGAAAAATCAAAGATAAGAGTTGAGCAGCTACTTGCCGAATTACTTTTTGTGTTCTTTATGTTTTCCAATGCGAGGCAGTGTACCTCAACCCTGGCCCGCTCAAGCCGTCTCAGTGTGTCGACAACGCAGCGTGTGAGAGAGAGATGGGCAGCCACGCTAATACGGACTACTTGAAGAAAAGGAAATAAGGACAAAGGAGACGGAAGGAGTATTAGCCACAGGATGGGTGAAGGGACAGGCTGGGATGTTCATTGCATACTTCTTCCCTCTCCCTCTCTTCATATTTTTCTTTTTCTTTCGCCACCTGAGCTGAGAGCAGACCGCGAAACTCGGGCAGCTGCGGAGAATGCAGTAACACTGCACAATAGTCCTTCCTACTTCTTCTCTGGCTCCCCACGCGAGTACGCCGCAGCGGACAACTGTGGCGCTAAGTATGTTGAAACGAGAATTAGGAAACGTTGCTCTGTAAGGCACCAGCGGCACTTCTTGCTTTTCTCTCTCTCCAAGAACACGGCCGCTTCCTCTCAATTGGCGAGGGATGTCCTCCTTCGCCTCTTCGCTTGATTGATGTGACGAGTGCTGTATTGTATTAGTATTAAGCAGCTGCAGCAGACTCACCCACTAGAGGCGACGAGAGGCGACAACCGACACACCATCTTCACCACATTCGCGACGGACAAGAGTGAGGCTTCGTCTTCGGTGGATGGCATTTCCCCCCATCTCCGCTTGAAACGACCACACATAAAGTGGAACCGAAGCAGCACTCTGCTTAGGAAGCAAATGGCCGGATACGGCAGCTTTGCAGTTTTCGCCTGACACTGTCCTCCTTAACCCACGCCTTTCTCCCTACGAAGCATCGCCCTCCAAGTCACGCATGAAGAGCGACTTCCGCTTGGGCTTCTGGGGCTGCGTAGGAAGCAAAGGCAGCGGTGGTGCGGCAGCAGCGGCGTTCTGCTCCACAGAGTGCTCGACAATGTCACCAATCTTGTACGTGCTACGCAGCAGCGACGGCGCAGGTTGGCTCACAGTAGCAGCAGCAGCAGCACCGGCAGCAGCCGTACCTACTTCACTGGCCTCTGCGGTGTGTCGGTGCAGTGGCTCCTCTGGACGGCCCGCAGACGCCAGCAGTGCAGAGTCCTCGTTCGCCTCCTCCGCCGTGAAGTCTTGAAAGTGCACGTGCTTCGCCTTCCGCCCCGATGAGGAGCTCGTCGACGTCGTTGGCGACGGACTCGCGCTCGCCTCTGGGGAAAAGCAGGGTGCGGCAACGGCATCTCTGTGCTCGACTACAGCTGGTGCGCATGGCAAAGACGTCGACTCTCGAGCGCAACCCCCGCCGATATCGGCAGGCGTGCGAAACGTCGCGGACACTGCAGCTGGCGCAGCCTCGACATGCTCTGCTACCGCATCCTCTTTGTGGCCGGGTAGGGTGGCAGGTGGTGCAGCGGCTGCCACAGAGTGCATCGCCGCCGCCGTCGCAGCACCCGCAGCAGACGCCTCCAAGGCCGCTGCCTCGCGCCGCTGCAGCTCCGCGCGAACCCGCCGCTCCTTCTTGGCGATCATGCGCTCCGTCATGACCTGCTCCACGTAGGCGTCGTCGTCGAGGCGGTCGCCCAGCTCCTTCTCCAGCGCGATAAGTTCGTCCTCGGTCAGGTCGTCCTCCTCGTCAAAGGTGGCGAGGGCGGCGTCGACGGCAGCGTAGTCCAACTCTGCGTGGTCATTCGCCGCAGCAGCAGCAAGCTGCCGACGACGACGTGGTAGCCAGCGACTCGCCGCCGACTTGCTGTGTTGCCGCTCCTAAAGACTTAGCCGTTGCAGATGTCTCCGCTGTTGAGGAGAGCGTTGTTGCGGACGCAGAGCATAATCGCTGCGGTGGAGTCTCGATCGGCGTGGCAGCCAACGGCGCCTCTTTGGATGGCTCAAGCACAGGCGCAGCGTTGCTTCCCAGGCCAGAGCGGTGCGCCTCCGTCTCCGCCAGCAGCTGCGCCACCGCGTCCTGTGCCTCTGGCATCTCAGACAAGAAGAGCTCCTGCTTCGAGAGGAGGCTGTTCTGCTCCTGCTTTAGCACCTCCGCCTCGCGCCGCAGAAAGTCCAGTCGCCGGCCGGCAACCTCAGCCGCTTGCACCGCGCTGCGCTCGGCAAACCAGCTGTCGCCGAGGAGCACGAGGATCGTATTCGTGGCGTTCAGCTCTGCGGGGAAGTAGGCCAGTCCGCCCGCCACAGGCGCCAAAACGCGCCGCCGGCTCCGCTCCGTCAGCACCTGCAGCGTTTCCTTGAGCGCGCTGTACTCCTGCAGCTTCGCTTGTGCCCGCTCTTGCTGCTCTTCGTTTTGGCGAAGGAGGTAGAGGTAGAGCTCGGCGCCGGTCAGCACCTCCCCCTCGTTGTACTCCTCATCACCGCTCATAATCTCTGAAAGCGTTCTCTCTCTCTCTCTCTTGATTTAAAAAGGTCAAGAGTTTTTTTTTTTTTGGAGAAGAACTCGAAAAAGAGAAGGACACCGACAGAGCTAGACAATTCAAATTCCAAAAAGACAGCCCTGAGATGTCTTCCTCAGTCCTTTTTTTTTTTTGGCTGGCGATCGTGCAGGTTGTGTTCATAGATAGATAGCAGAGGTCAAGAGAACGAAGACGGGAGGGGCAAGAAAGAGAGAGCTGGAGAGGGGAGTGGAAGAGAAGGATAAAAAGGCAAGAGTGCAGTCACTAGCATGAAAGCACCTTTTAGAACCCCTTGCAGCTCCCACATGCGGGCTCGTTCACGAAGACCTCTCACGTGAGAGAGAAGAAACAGAGGTGGCCCTCAAGCTCAAGGTGCGTCCCCCGTCCCACAACACACACGGCAACGAAAAAAAAAAAAAGGTGAGGGAGCTGATCTGATGGAAGGCATGGGAAAATAAAAAAGAAAACACATCAGTTTTGTGGGTGAGAAATATCCCGCAACTTTTTCTCATTTCTTTTTTTTTTTTCGGATGGCTGTGCTGCTGCAAAGCAAATCGCAATGCGCGGCAAGAGTTGAGGAAGAAAACAACCAAAAAGGAGCATGTTGTACATCACGTGCGGCGAGTCGGCGCCTGCACACAAAGCAAAGAAAAATCAGGGAGAAAGAATAAACTCGGCGGGACCGTGTGAGACAGGTACCTGGCACGCAAGGTCAGGTTGACTAGAGGCGCAAGAAAAAGAGAGAGAGAGAAGAGCTCTAAAGTACGAGGACTGACAGGTGCGTAACATCAGCTATGCGGGGACAGCTTTCTGAGCCGCCGCAGAGCCAGCGGAGACGGCAACAAGCGTCTCCATGCGGATCTTCTCGGCGAGGCGGTTGCAGTCGTCTCGCAGGTCGTTGTCATACGGCGTAATCCGCAGAGCCCGCTCAAGGTAGCCGTGTGCCTTGGGATACTCCTTGAGGCCGCACAGTGCGGCGGCGCTCCGCACGTACGCCTTGAGAAGCATGTAGACATGCCCGCTCTGCTCGCCGAGCCTCTTCGCTGCCGCCCGCCGCTGCCGCACCAACATGTCTCTATTGCTCTCCCCAGCTTCGGAGGATGCGTTGTCACGCAACCCGGTACTGCTCTGCTCGGCCGGTGCCCCGTCGGCATCCGCCTCGCCGTTGTCCTCCTCATCGTCGCTGTCCAGCTGATCGGCCGTGAGACCGCCGGGCTGCTCCAGCGCCGCTGCGACCTCGCCGCAGAAACGGATGATCTCCTCGCACGCTTCGAAGGCGGCCTTGTACTTGCCCTGGCGAAGCAGCACGGCGACGAGGTTGCTCTGTGCCTTCGAGTAGAAGGGGTTCTCGGCGAGGACTGCGCGGTAGGCGGCTTCGGCGGCAGCGTAGTCGCCGTGATAGTATTGCGTGGCCGCCTCCTGCACGCGGGCGGCGAGGGGGTCGCTCTGGGCCTCCTCCTCAAGTCCGCGCGCCTTCATCTCCGCCTCGACGAGGGCCAAGTCAGCCGCCACATCCGCGTCGTTGGCCGGGTCGCGGTAGGCAGCCGCCATGCGCAGGTCGGCCACTCCGGCCCGCAGGTCGTCGGCCCAGCAATACGCGGCGCCGCGGCGGGCGTACAGCTTTGTCATGAGCCCGCGGTAGCGCTCCTGCGTCACCTCGCTCGCCGGCGTGTTCGCCAGCATCGTGAGCGCCAGCGAGCAGTCGTCCACCGCCCTCTTGTAGTCGGCGAGGTGGATGAAGCAGGCGGCGCGGTTCATGACGCAGGTGAGGAAGGCGCCGTCGCGCTTGATGGACTCGGTGTAGGCATCAGCGGCTGCCTTCCATTCATGGGCGCGGTAGTGCTTGTCGGCCCGCTCCTTCCAGAACATCGGCGTGTCCTCGATGGAGACGGGCTTGTAGCGGCTCTGACGGTAGTAGTCCTCGTCGCCGCGGGACCGGGTCGGCATCGCAAAGGTCTTCGGGGTGAAGTCGATCGTCACGTTGACCGTCTCCGGCTGCCGAACAGCTGGAACGGCAGCCACCGGCGCCAAAGGCGGACGCGCTGCATCGCTTTCCGAAGCGGCGCTCGTCGTGACCGCGCTGCAAATGTCGGCCGGAGACTGTGGCGATGCGCTCGTGACAGCCGCCCTCTGTCCCTTTTCCCAGTCAAAGAGATCCTCCTCGGCGGCATCCTTTTCTGCCTTCACCCGCCTCTCGATCTGCGAGCGCTGGTCTTTTTCCACCTCCCACTGCGCCTCCAGCAGGCGGCGCTTCTCTGTCTCCCGCTGCGTCACGCGTGCGTCGAGCTGCGCACGGTAGCGCAGCTCCGCCCGCTGCATCGACTCCTGACGCCGCTGCAGCAGCGCCGCCTTCCCGGTGGAGGCTTGTTGGAGACGCAGGGCATCCCATAGCACCCCTTGATCCTTTTTCTGCAGCTTCAGGTGCAGCGAGAGGCCCTCCGGCTTGTCGGTGAAGTAGTGGGTAGACTTGGCGGGGTCGACGGCGTGCAGCAGATCGAGTGCCAGGAGGTACTGCGGGGGTGCGTTGACCTTCACAAAGACGTCGGCGATAAGGACATCGACAGTGTCCTTCTTACATCCTTTAAAGAGAACGTCAAGCAAAATGTGCTCGCTCGTCTGCTCCCACTCAAACTGGGGCTTCACCGGCATCCTGTCGAGCCGCCTACAGGGGGATATAGTACGTCTATGATGATGGTTCTTGGTCTCCTGTGAACTGCACACACCTCACTGTGCGCGTGTGCGTGTGCGAGTGCTCTTGTGTACGTACCTGTGAACTGCGGAGACCTCCGTCACTATCCGAGTAATGCGTCTTCGGGGTAAAAAAAGATGCGCGGGTTAACAGCACAAAAGGAAATTGCACGAAACCGTTCTGTTTTTTTTGTGTGTGTGTGTGCTCTCTTTTGAGCTTCTGAGCGTATTAATGGAGAGAGAGACAGAGAAAGAAGGAGAGGGGCAGAAGGAAGACCAAAACGAGTAGTAAGAGGTACGGATCGACACACGCGCAACAGCGGAAAGATGAGCGTGGTAGCGGGAGAGCGCTGGTGTTGAGAGAAGAGAATCAGAGGAAAACGGAGGGTGAAAAGGCGTGAACGCATCCACTCTCTCTTTCTCTCTCTCTCTCTCTCTGCTTCTCTTTCCACTACTGCTCCTTCTTTGTTGAAGCAACGCAAACCGCAAACAACCTCCAAAGTGCGGCGAATGAAGCCACATAAAGGTGGCGCAAACGCAAGCCTCTGCTTTCTGGTGTTGTACTTTCCAATTCCCAAACAAAAAAAAAAGAACACAGGCTTGGATTGACAGTCGTATTTCTTGGCGTCGTCGTGGGGTTTGCCTTAATGCCTTCTTTGTACGAGGCGACGTTACGGTGGTGGGGCGTTTACCAAATTTGTTTTTCGCTCGTATCGTTTACTAACATCCAGCAGTAGCTGCCATTTTTTTTTTCGGCTTTTTGATGGTCAAGAGTAGAGAAGCACGAGTAAAGGAAAAAAAAAGAGGAAGATAAGCAGCGAAAGTCGTTCTGCGTGCGGGAACCGAAGCATGACAGACAACACGAGAGAGATCACGAGAAAGGAAAAAGAGGGCAACCAATTAAAAAAAAACAAGAAAGAAAGCACTTGTGTGCGTCACGTCACCCACCTTCGATGACGCACACACAACACCTCTCTCAAGAGAGAGAGAAAAAAAAAGCGAGCGGATGTTCACTTGAAAAGCACAAAGCTAAAATAGAGCGGTCTCGAGCAGTTGCAACATTTTATTTTTTATAAAGCGGCTTCTTACTATTAAAAAAGAAGTGGTCCTTCTTGACGGTGTCTGCGCTCTGTGCCGCTTGCGGGCCGCTCCCCACTACGCCGCAATCCCACTGACATAGCATTAAAATAAGAATGAAATCAAATATTGAAACCCAGAGCCAAAAGACGAATGATGGTGCCACGGCAAAGGAGCGTGAGCAGGTTGGTGTACAGTGGATGTACAGCAATAAAAAGAAAAAGAAAAAGCAACGAATGATAAGCGCTTTCAGTAGCAGGCAAACACAGCCGAGTCACGCATGTGTCGCAAGCTGCTTCAGGGTTGCTGCCCGTCACACCGTTGCGGAGCTGGTCTCCTTTCAACGGGTGAGTGACAAAATAAGAAAAAAAAAGCAGCAGAGACACGAAGAGCCTCGACATTACATTGAACGCAGCTTGGCTCGGCGATTCGACACCATCTGCGCGGCGCTCTGCAACGCGCTTGTGGCCATGTTGCCTGCGTTTTGCCATCCGCGGCGCAGCGTGCCCTGCGTCTTCGCGAGCCGGTAGCTTAGAACGTCCCAGAAGACTACGCCCTCGTTGGCGACTTGGTCCATCACGTAAAATGGCGGCAGTCCGTCACCGAGACACCGCTGCTCGTCGCAGTACACCCCGAAGAGCACCGCTTGCTTGACAGACAGGCTGTCCAAGGACGCACGACGCGCCGCCTCCTCCGCGGCGTCCTCGGATTCGGGGTTGCTGCGCGCGGCGTTGTCTGTGAGGCGCGGGTACTCGTGTCGCCGCTGCACCAGCGCTCGCTGGCTGTCCCGGCACATCTGAAAGCAGAGGCGGCAGAGCGGCTCCCACCCTAGCGAGTACCGCTGGCCATCGCACACAACGTCAGGACCCAGGCCGCGCTCCACACAGCACGCGGGGCAGAAGGACTGCCCACAGCGCCCGCACATGACACGCGTGGTGGTGGTGGAGAAGGTGGTGGCGCAGTCCGGGGCTGCGCAGGACGTGGTGTACCGCGGCACGCACAAGTACTGAGTGGGGTCCATCACGCGCTTCTGGTAGGCTTGGTGGTCCAGCACCTCGAGTGTGTGCAGCAGCACGCTCGACTCGCAGAGCATATCGTCCAGCTTGTGCAAAACAGGTGTGGTCTGGCTCGCCGCAGCCTTCCAACCGCGGTCGAGCTTCGCGAAGAACGCCGATCCCAAGGTCGCGGCGTCGGCGGCACGGACGCGATTGGCCAGTAAGATATCGCGCACACGCTGTCGCACAAACGCGTCGCGGGCAGCCTGCAGGTCGACGCTCTTTGCTTTCTTCGCCTGGGTGGGACTCGCGACGGGAGCGGGTACGGGTGCAGGGGCGGCAGCGCGCGGTGACGGCAGTGCCGTTGCCTCTTTTGGCGCTGCCGAGCCGTCGTGGCGCGCGGCACTGGGAGGCTGTGTCTTCGTCTCTGCACGAGGCAATGCCTCGAGACGTGCCCTCTGCGATGTCAGCCGCCGCCCTTCGTTTGCCAGCACCATGCGGGAGAAGGCGGTGAAGGATTGGATGTCGTCCTCAGCGCCGCTCACCTCCGTGTCGCTGCCGAAGTGCACCGGTGCGGCCTCCACGACGCACGAGGCGGCGTCCGCCGTCGTCTCCAGCTGCGCCGCCGGGTGTGCTCCAGGGGTGATCATGATCGCACCGCTGGCCCCGTCGCGCAAAGCACGCTGGACGGCGGAGGGAAAGAAGTGATCGGCACTGTAGTTGATCTCCACCGTGTAGCTCGCCGTGGCGTCCCCACCCACCGCCGTCGCCGTCCGCGCGAGTGCGCTGGTAGTCGAGGAGTCAGAGGACGCGCTGCGCCGCCGCTCGTGCGCGGCCACCGCGGATGGCGACATCTGCTCCAGCGAGAAGGCGGGCGGCGTGTGCGACTCCACCACCGTCACGCGGCCTACCGAATTCACTCCCAGTCGGTCCACCGAAGTGCCGTCGCCCTCGAAAAGAGTCCTCGCACGGGTGGTAGGCGACACGCTTAAAGGAATAGCCTGGCTGGCTGGTTCCTGTGTATCGACCTCGGCGTGAAGACCTGCATGTGTACCGCTTTCTGCAGCTTGCGGCACATCGTCGACAAAGTGCACAACGCGGGACGCCGCCTGCTCGTCTGCCCTCGTACCGTCTTCGTCCGAGGACACGTATTCAAAGTCGTCGACGCAGGTCAGCTCGAATTCGTCTTCGAGAGCTTTGAGATCCTTCTTAGTGAGGCGCTGAATGTACTGCGTTACCTCGGCATCCGACACGGTGGGCGGCGGCTGGAGTACCGTGAAAGAGTCCATTTTGACGGCACGGAAGTCGCTCCGCGCCGGCGCACCAGCCGACGCCACGGACGCCTCGCTCAGCCGGGTCCAGGAGTCAAGCAGGGACTCGATCGAGTCCAGCGCTGCACCTACTTCCGTCAGGTACCGGCGCGAGCGCTGCCGCAGCTCCTCGGCGTCACGCGGCGCCTCAGACTGCAGTCCAAAGAGGTCCGCATCGTGCGCTTCTCCGTTAGAGGTAGGCGGCATCGCTACAAACAGACTAAAATAAAAGCAGCGGGTCGGCAAGCAGTATACGCCCGTGTCCCCGAGAAAACACCACTACACCTCTTCGTGGAAGGCTTTAGGATAAAGCGAAGAGAAGCAAGTGGAGAGGAGATAAGAAGGCAGGTAAAAAAACGCACGCGACTCGCAGACACCAAGTCCACAATCCGCTGCGCTGTCTTTTTTTCGTTTTCCTTTCTTAATGGCAGCAGAAGCTCAAAACCAAAAAAAAAGGGGGTAGAGTGTATAAAGAGGAGCTTAGGAGTAAGCACTTTGTACCCACTCCTACGCACGCCAATGATATAGATAAGAAAAAGCGCTTTCTCGACCTCGGACAATAGAGACGAGACACAGACCTAGCAAGTCAGCACACTCACACACAAGCTAATGCAGTGAGAGACGCCGCCGCAGAAAAAGAAGCAGACAACTGCCTCAATCGAAAGAATGGAAAAAAAGCAAGCACCTTTTTGTAAGAGAAAAAAGATGAGTGACAGCAGACAAGAGCAACGACGCGTTCACGAAAATTAAAACAATGCTTCGCTTGCACGCTGTGCCGGGGGAAAAGGAGAAGCGAAAAAGAAAGAAAGAGGAAGGTGATAAGCGAAGAGCAATTTGGTGCGTTCTCGAGATTTCCTAACGCTCCAGAGAGGGAAATCTATCACCGCAGTGAATCGGCATTTCTAACCCGTGGCAGATGTGTGTGAGTGCGTTGGCGTGGTCCCCTCTTGCCACAGCCGGGAGTCCAGGACACATACGTGGAAAAACGCAGAAACGACTTTTGCTCGAAAGAGCACACACGTCTCTGGTGGTGTGACAGGGGCACACTTTTTTATTTAGAATCCAGAATCGATTCTGAGATGCTTCCATTTGTCCCCGTTGGACTACGGCGCTGAGCAAAGGCGAGAAAATCAATAAGTACGTCTAGCGCAAAGTGTTTTTTTTTCTTTTGCTACGTCCTTGTATGTAGGCGTGTGCGTGACAGCACATTATATCACCCGCTGGCCAGCATTGGCTGCAGAAGTATTAGGCAAATTAAAAAAAAGAAAGACAAATAAAAAACAGGAACAATTGCGTGGATATGGCGCGCAGCACGCGCATAAGCCAGCCCATCTCCCCTCATCAAAAACTACTACGAAAGGGGAACAACAAGATCTCAAATTGACGTCCCGTGAGCGGCGGCACGCTTTCTGAATTTTCCGTTGGTAGGCCGAGGTACTTTCCTGTGTTCTGAGAGTGTAGCCTCCGCCACTTGGTGAGACCACGCCCGTCCTGTACAGGGCAGAGCCATCGAGGACGATCTCGAAGCACGCCGTGGTCTTCCCCGGAGCGCACAACACGGACCACCCATTACGACAACTTCGAGATGGTGCGCAGGGAGCAGTACATGAAGGGAAAAACAAGCAGCATGCCATCGATGCGGTCCAGCATACCACCGTGGCCGGGGATGATGAAGCCGGCGTCCTTCACCCGTGCCGCACGCTTGAGGAGAGACTGCAGCAGATCACCGCAAACGCCAAGCACGCCCATGATCAGACCCACAACGAGCCACAACCCGACGTGCTGGAACGCCGGGCTCACCGCGTCGGGAGCCGGTGCATCGACCATCCACGTGTAAAACCAGTGCATCAGCCCCGCAAACGTTACAGCATTTACGACAACGCCGGCAACCGCACCCTCCACTGATTTGTTCGGACTAATTGCATGATACAGGTGATGCGGGCCGCGCAGAAGCAGACGCACGAGGCCGCTCGCCTCGCTCAGCGGACGCTTGCCCGCACCCGTGGCTGTCGCCTCGCCTTTAACGTCGTACACGGCACCGTACCGCTCACGCAATGCCTTGAGGCTGCGACCCACCACCAACGCTGCGATGTCGTTCATAAAGTTGCCAATCATCGTGGAGGCCAGCCACGGCACACCGACGTTGGGGATGTGGTAGACAAAGATGGGGACGATGATACCCGTGATCCAGAGAATGCCAAAAATGTCGAGGCAGAAGTCCAGAAACTGCTCCGTTGGCTGCCGCTCCGCGATCATGTGCAGCTCCATCGCGAAAAAGTAGTTGCGCTGCGCCTTGGCTACGCGCACTTCGGTTGGCTCCTTCGAGTCGGCCAGCGACAGCTGCGGCTTCGGCTTGCCTGCCCCCGTGCCTTTCGGCGGCGCCAAACCCTGCTGAGGTGCACTGAACTGGTGGCTGAGGCGATCCACCGCAGTCCCCACCTTCATCTCGAGACGGTTGTGCGCCGTCAGCGTCACGACAACGAATATGAGAAAGTAGAGCTCAAACACAACGAGAAAGACCTCCTCGCCGTGATAAGCGGCGATGGCGAGCAGCGACCAGCCGAGGTGCTTCATGATGGTGTAGAGGCTCAGCGGCGGTACGGGCAGCGGGTACTCCTCGGGGCAGAGCGGCACGCCATCCACAAACGGCGATGGCGGTGGTGGTCGAGCCACGAAGTCACGCCCCGGTGACAGCGGTGTCGCCCCGACTGGGGAAGGCGAATCCGGCGGGAGGGAGGTGGGGTTTTCCATCGACATGAGCAGGGCCACCTTGAGGTGACGCTTCAGCCCACTCCACTCGATGCCGCTGATGAAGGTCGCAGCAAAGACGAGAACGGTGGCACACCTTTCCGAGTAGGCGCCAAAGGCGATGATGGACGGGCCCACAATGGCGATTGTGATCGCGCGTGTCTGCAGATTGGTCAGACCGAGCCGGTTCCGTGCGGGTGCACTTGGCTTTGCGGGAGCATGAAACGTCTCAACATCCTGAGAGGGCATTGTGTGTACGCAGGGACTTTATTGTGGCGGCGAAAAGTATACTTTTTTCTATTTTGGGGCTTATCAGCGGAGAAAAAACCGCTGAAACGCGCAACGCTGAGTCAACGCGTAAGGTTGAAGCGCAGATGTTTAGAAAAAAAAAGATGGTGAAGAGTAAAGAGAGAGTGAGAAGCAACTGAATGTGTGTGTGTGAGTGGGTGGGTGTTGTGTGCGTGTGTTTAAATGTATGCTGCTACGTGGCAGGGCACGGCACACAGGAAGATCTTTTATTAGAAAGAGGTTGCGATGCAAGACAAGCGCTACCCTCAGAGTGAAAGAAAAGTAGTCCGTACGTCTTTGTTTTTCTTTCTTTGGAAGTGGTGAAGTGAGGGAATACAAAGAAAGCGCCGAATACACCAGCGTTGGGTGGAATGTGCTACCGCATCGATGAGAAAAGAGCAACCAGTGGCAGGTTTAAGGAGGAGAAAGATGTAAGACAAAAAGACGGAAAGGGAAAAAAGTTGCGCGACACAATTCGTCCTTTTTCATTATGGCGGCGTGCGAGAGTAAAGATTGAAGCGAAGAGCGCTGCGCATGGCATACAAACGCTGCTGACCGCCTCTTCGCCGCTCAAAATCTAATTAGATTTTTGTGCTTTATTTTTGTTTCTCTCGTCATCAGCAGTACCGACCACGATAACCCGTTTCTTCTTTTCTTAACGCACTGTAGAGAGAGAAAGAGCAGAAGACGGCGGGCAGAGGCATCGGCGCCATTTCTTTTGTTTTATGATGTGGTGCGGTAAGACAAAGCTCAATTGCAGCAGCACACAGCACAAAGAGACGAATATCCACAGCCCTCTTGTTGCTCACTCTCTTACCCTCTTTCACCTGCGTGATGGTGGAAAGAAGAAGTTGAACACTGGTTGCCGACGTGCGTGTTGCACTCCGACAGATTACATGGGTTAGTTACTTAAAGCCTATAGGGTCAGTGCAGTTGCGGAAGGCAACTGAAGGAAGAAAAAAGAGAGAGAACGGGGTATCACAAAAAAAAAAAGTGAGAGAAACAGGGAGTGAAGGAAAAGGTTGTGGAGCAAAAAAGGAAAAAAAAAGAACTCAGCATTTACAAATCAAGTGTTTGCCGCATTCACGGGCAGAAGGAGAACAAAAGTGAACAACAGCAACAAGGGCCACAACAACAATAACAACGACAACAAAGAACGGCGAGAGAGAGAGCTCTTTTTTGTGTTTTTTATATAGTAAGGGCTGCTAGCTCTCCGCCCGGTAACTGTCGATGTGTTTACAGCAGGAAAACAACTCGGAAGTAGTGGCAGCAGATGGCGAAAAAGACAATCCAGAGGATTGCCGGCGCTAGTGATGCTTCCACCGTGCAGTGCACGGCGCAGTCTGCCCTCTCCCCGGTGCCACTTTCCAAACACGCACACGTGAAAGAGCAGCTTCACCGCACCCCAGTGGATCTCCTCGTACGCGTCACCACCGTCCGCTGACGAGGCCGCAGCGGATGCACTGGATGGCTTTGTGTTTGCACCATTCTGGCTAGACGGAGGGCCAGCATCACGCTCACCCGTCGCGGGAGGCGCTGCACCAGCAGGAGACGCCATCGGCTTGGCTTGGCTTCCAATTCCACAAGCCTCGAGTACAAAGCCCACAAAGGAGAAAGAGCTATGGTGCTGCAGCACGACGTCTGGCGAGTTGTTGCTCCCGTCTGCGCTACCGCGGAAGAGGCGAATTGTCGCGTTTAAATTACGGTTGTAAAAGTGCGCCGTCTCGGTGTCGAGCAGCTCGTACTCGTCATCCTCGTCGCTGCTGCTGCTGCCTCCACAGCCCCCTTTCGCGGCGGAGAAGGTACCATCTGTGGCGGCTTCCGAGTCCACGCCCGTCACTCGCGCAACGGCGAGAAGCAGCGGAACCTGCGGCTCTGCTCGTCGCGGAGGCGCCACCACCACCACCATTGGCAGAAGCGTCCTCTGTCGGCTGCAGCAGCCCCTGCAGGCGCTCCCACAGCGCCACCGCCGCCTGCCTCCCACTCTCCCTTGTGATGCCATACGGGGCACGCCGTGTCCGGTGACCGCGGCTCTCCATGAGCAGTGGCTTGAGGTCCCATATCCGGACACAGCGGGTGTGCGTGTGCCCGCTGGTAGATGCGGCGCCAGAAGGCCTAGATCGCCCCGTGCGCCGCGGCGGCCGTGCGCTGGATCGGGGCGGGAACAGCGGCGTGGAGGCGCCATACTGCGCGGGTGACGCCGCGCTGCAGTCAGACGGCGAGTTGAGCCCGACGTCCGACGTCGATGCGTCGCTGACGGCGGCCCCGCGGAAGGGCAGAGGAGACTGCGCTGGGCTCGGGGTGTGGGCACGCTCTGAGGTGTCGGCGCGCTGCGTGGGGGGCTCGAGCCCGGCGCGGCCCCGTCGCGACGGGGACGGCGAGAGACATCCGTTGCTCATCTCCTCGCGAAGGACGCGGTCCAGCACCATCGCCAGCTTCTCCTCGCGCACGTAGTAGGAGGACTCGAAGGTGAAGAGGCGGGAGCCCTCGGCGTTGCTGATGGCTACGTGCCCGATGAGCGGGAACATCCACGAGACGAGAGGGGGCGGGGAAAAAGAAAACACAGCAGCCGAACTGCTGCAGCTCCGCGTTCGACCGGGGAGCGAGCCGCAGGTGTGTAATGAGGGGGAGCGGAAGGCGTCGGAGCTGCGCAGCTCTGGAGAGCCGTCAGAGAAATCCAGCGCGGCGGCTGCAGCCGTCAACAACGGCGGGGAAGCGGACGGGCTGGGGTCTCGACGAAGCCCCGGTTTTCCCTCATCGCCGCTGCCACGACGCGCGGTGGGCAGCAGCGGCGAGGTGAGCGGAGCGTCGGCAACCGCACACCCGCGCTGCGCTCCCTCCTCTCCGACGGCAGACAGCGCGAGGGTGGAGGGCGGCTGCGAAAGCGACACCCGCAGCGAGCGCGGTGCCAGCGGCGACGACGTTGGCGACGGACCGCTGCTGCCCGTCGCCTCACGGGGGTGCAGCAAGGTGGGCTGCGCAGTGCGCTTGGCGGAGCGGCGTCGAAGGAGAGATGTCGGGTGCGTCGGCGTCGCCGGCGACGACAGCGTTGCAACAGGGTCTTTTCTGGTGCTCCTCGTGGCTCGGAGACCGCGGCGGTGCCATGCGTGCGTCGTGCGTCACCTGCTCGCCGGTCTCATCGTGAGACGGCTCCAGTCGTCGCATTGGCGAGTCGCCGCCGCGGGACTCCACCAACCAGCGGTGGTGCGGCGGGTACACCGGCGCCGAGGAGGGCGTGGAAGCTAGCTCCGCAGTGTCGGCCGGCGGCCCAGCATCTGCCTCGTCGACGGCGTCCAAACTGTTGGAGGTGGTGCTGTCCGCCTGCCCGCACCGTGCGGAGGAAAACAGTGCGGCCGCATCGCCCTCCACGCTTCTGCTGGTGGTGCCGACCGGAATAGGAGAAGAGCTCACTTGCGCCTTTGCGGCGTCGCGCAGCGTCGGACTCTCCAGACGGGCACCGCCGTCACCGACCACTTGATCCATGCACCCGTCACTGCCGCAGCTATCAGCGTTGGGTGACAGCATGCTCACCTCACCGGAGCTGCGTCACTCAACGAGAAGAGCCGGATCAACACCAGCCCACAAGGAAAATTCTTAAACGTAGTCTTTCTCGGAAAGAAAGCAGCGATTGCATACCTCTATATAGCAACAAGAGAAGCCACTTGGATCCGCGCTACAGATATAGTAACAGCAGGAGTCGCCACGACACGCACACACACACACAGCAAACCTATAAAAGAAAAGCCCACTTTTGAGAAAAAAAAAGTTCGTATATAAACAACAATCGAATCTGCACCACGAGTCACTTTGGACACAGATGAAAAGCAGGGTGTTTGATTTGCGGCTTCTCCCCCTCTTTCTTTCCTGGCAAACTCCGCAGAAGAATTTAGACGTAGAGGGGAAAAGTGAGTGAGTAAAGGAATAAAGTTTGAAAGGATGACAACAACTATCAAAAATAAAGCTCGTCAGTCTCTTTTTTTCAATCGCTTTGCAGACAAGATTTCAAAGACAGAAAGGAGTGCCTTGACGAGTCCCCTGTGTATGACTTGAGACTTTTCAGCGGCGGTTGTGCCCTAAACTACACCTTCGGAGCACCAAATTGAAAAGAAAAAAAAAGGAATGTCTGCTGCACCCTTACCTTCCCTGCACAGTGCTGTCAGCTGTGAGCCACTGATCTGTCTAATGTCTACCCGGCCCAAGCCAAAATTGCTTTTGCTGTATATCCTCGAAAGATAAAGAAAGCGGTGAGCTACACAGCCAGTACAGTAAATAAAGGTACCGATGGTGACCACTATCTTGAGAAAGAACGGAGGAGACAAGCGCAGACTCTGGCGGTGACTTCCAGCTTTGTAAGAAGTATGCGAGTCGCAAAAAAAAAAAAAAAGAGAGAGTAATCAAAGCCAGGAGCGGAACACAGTTTGAATCGAAGGGAAAAAGCTCTTTAGACAGAGAAAAAAAACAGGAGGGTTTAAAGGCAAAAGCAGGAAGCAGCGCGTCAAAAAAAAAAAAAAAGGTGGTGGTGACGTGTCCACTAGTTGACGCTACGGGAGCTACTGTCAATGATTGAAGAAGGCAAACTAACAAAAATAAAACACAAAAGATGCGAGCTGTAGAAGGGTGAGAGAGTGAGAGGGTGGGAGCCCGGAGTAAAAAAAAAAACGGAACGAAGCGAATTGTAGCGGCCTCAAGGTCTAGACGAGATGTCTGAGAAAAAACGCAATCAATGACAGAAAGACACTTCCACGCGTGTGATCTTTTGCTGTCAGTATCGACAGCGAACCAGCAAGCAAAAGTGTCAAAAAGTGGCGGGAAAAGAAGACGGAGAAGTAGAGCACGATGGCAACTGTCATGTGTGGCACTGCCTGAGAAACAAAGAGAAGACGCCTGTAGCGTGCCTACAAGGGAATTGGGGTTTGGAGCGAAGCAGCAAAGCATTAGTTACCTATGGATGTGCTGGTCGTGCTGCAACAAAAAGCTCTGCTGGGCTTGCCAACAACATTAGAGCTTTCAAAAAGCTGAATATGTTTTCTCCCCACCATAACAAAGCATTGTGGTGACAAGATGCAGATTGTGTCTGCGTGATTTTTTTTTTTGCTTTGCAACCTGATCAGTCTCGTAGATGTTCACCGTTGCAGCTTCCTGCCTCTCACATACTTATGAAAAGAAAGAGAGCCGCAGAGTTGGATCCTCAAAAAAGGGAGGATGAAAAGCAGCCATGACGCGCCAATACGTGAAAAAGTAGCTACGCTTCGTAGCAGTACGGGCACTGAGCGCCTAATCTATGCTCCGCATTGCCATCCTCCCCGTGTTGATCTGCTGCGCGAGAAGACGGCTCTCCAAGCTCGTTGGGGCCGCGGTACAGAATCGCCATGCAGGACGGGCACAACCAGCCCAGGTGCGATGCACGCTCATACGCCGAGGCTTCGCCCGTCACGCTCACCTCTTGTCGCACCCTCTTGGGTGAGCTTCCCATCACGGACTCTTTCACACTGGACGAGGCTACCGAGACCCGCGGCAGCATCGTGGGGCCGACAACAAACTGCGACGCAATGCGGTCCCGCTTTTGCCGCGAACGGCTTCCTCCGCTGCCGCCCTCAGCCCTGCCGCTATCCCCGTCGAGGAGCTGGCCAAGGTCAGCAAAGCGAAAGCGCGCCGCGCAGAAGCCACCCAGACTAGACGCCAGCGCGACGAGGCGGTTCTCGCTGGAGTCCGCCTGCACCACCGCATCGCCAAAGCACGACACCACCACGCTCATCTTGCTCGCAGTAACAGCAGCCACGGCGAGCGCGCACTCGGCGCTGTACGACGGCACCGTGTCCGCCTGAGCGTCACTGAAGAGCAGAATCCTGCCGGCGCTGCTGGAAGGCTGCACGCCATCCAAGCCGCCCGCCGCTTCACCTGCGTCGGCGTCCGTGTTGCCCGCGTCTGCGGCGTGGAAGGCGGTGCCGCTGTGCGCGCGTAGAAAGCACAACGAGGCCAGCAGAGCACCCGCCAGCGAGCCCCAAACCTTGTCACTGCCTTCTGGGACAGTGGCAGCTGGCGCGGTGGCAGATGTGGCGCTGGCGAAGCCCTCACGCGCAATGCCCGCCGACACCGGCGCCGCTGCGTTACACCGCCGCACAGCGTGCAGAACCGTCTGTTGCATCATCTGAGGCGAGCGGAGGCGAAACAGCTGGGCGAATGCAGTGGTCCGCGCCGCTGGGTCATCGCCCACCGCATCGTCAACGGCGAAGACGTTTCCACTGGCGTCAGCGAGCGACGGATAGTTCGCCGCAACACGTTCCAGTGCGTGATTGCGGTCTGGCACAACCGACGAGTAGATGCACCGCGCACCGCTTTCGGGATCGGCCAGGAACACCGCAACGGAGGGTATAAAGTCCGGAGCGCCGGCTCGAACGCTGCTTTGAATGGCGTGGAGACACTGCAGGCTATTCCCCACAAGCGCCTCCGTGTAGAATCCATTGCTGGAGTGCAGCAGGCACACGTATGGTGAAGGCATGGGGCCTGACTGCGCCGCTTTCTCAGAAGTACATAAATGGATTTCTGAACAAGCGCAGGGAGGGGGGAAAAGAAGAGACGATAGAGCAGCAGAGGCACGCACAGTCTGTGTGTACGACTGTTTGCTTTTCCGTCTACCACACTTATTGCACTCGTAGACTTGGGTATAATGTCAGAGGAAAAGCATAAAGAATGGAGAGACTCGAAAAAATCAATTGGTGAGTTCTCTATTTTTTTTGTTTGCGGATTCTTCGGGTGTATCGATGTGACCCCAGTGAGAAGGGGTGGAAGAGGTGCAACAACTGGATGGCTTAAAGCGAAGAAACAAGAGGAAAGAAGAAGAGTGAGAATGATAAAATAGACGCTCAATGGGAGACATAACACTCGCACTACTGCTTCTTCTTTCTCTTATGCTGCTTCGTTCCATTGTCGCTTGAGCAAAAAAAAAAAAACGTTGCAGGCAATGACGGGCTGCGTGCAGAAATATAAACCAATAGCATAGTAACATCATTAAAGTAGATTTCGCAACACATTCCTCCGCGTTGACCAAGACGGGCAGCAAATATATACTCTTGCTTGCGGTCCCGACCCTCTCTCTCACTCTGAACCTTGAAACGGCAAAAGAGCCGCAAACCAGGCTACGTCTACCTGTGTATATGGATAGAAATATGAAAAGAAGAAGAACCGAAAAAGGAGAAAAGCAAGTGTACGGCACGGCGGCAAATCAAAAGCAAAACAAAAAAAAAGCAATAAAACACGCACACGCACGATATTTAAAAATCAATAGAGCAAAAAACTCCCTTCTGTCTCTCGCTGTCATCGTAGACGTGCGATGCAAGAAACAAAGTAGGGCTAGCACTGACTGGTGAAAAGGGTAGGAGAAAGGCATGTTTTGATGCTTCTCGCTGGAGAAAAGAAACGCGTTTGTTGCACTTTCCATACTCCTCCTACTTGGCTTTTTTATTTTTTTCATTTGTTGCTGTGGCATCTCTGGCAATCGGATCCACAAGAGGTGGGAGTGAAGAAGCTGTTATTCTTCTTCTGCACATCCCATCACCGCAGATCACTCGCGCGCTCGCGGAGTGCCTGCTTGCCCTTCAGAATCATCTTCTCCCGCATGTCGTCGAGGGGGCAGATCGAGTCGTACTCCCGCACGGCGTCGTCGTACATGTTCACGTCCTCGCCCTGGATGGCAGCGATGAGGTCGGTCATGACCATGTGCTCGCGCGTCTGCATGTTGAACTGTGTGTCGAGCTCCTGATACTCCTGGAAGCGCTCCTCTAACACGCCAACGTCCTCCATCAGGCTGGCCGAGGTCATCTGCGCGATCTGGCACAGCAGCGCCGTGAAGAACAGCTTGCGGGCGTTGCCGCGAGCAATGCGGTCCTCAAGAGCCTCACGCGCGCACTGGTCGTACACCTGCTGGGCACCGGCGTAGTCACCAGACCGCGCCTTTACGTCGGCCATCTTGAGAACAATTTCTGATGCGGTGACCTTGGCACCCTGGTTGCGGTAGTAGCGGACAGCCTGCTGAAGCCACCTCATGGCCTCGTCGCCCATCGTGATGTCGCCGAGCGCTGCGCACGCTTTGGCTGCGTTGGTGTACTTCTGCCCCTTGTCGTACATGTCCACCACCTCCCTCAGCAGCGCCGCAGCGGACTTGGCGTCACCAGCCTTCACGTAAGCCTTGGCAGCCTCCTCCATCTCTACAGCCTGGTCGCCCTCGCTCTTGTTCTTGTGCGACATCTCCGCGGCACGCTTGTAGGCCTCGGCGGCCTTGGCAAAGTTGCCGGCAGCTTTGTACTGCGTTGCGGCCTGCATGAAGTTGTCATGGGCCCCGTCGACTTTGGTGTCATTCGAGGAGAACCAAGACCGCTTCTTGAGTTGCTTCTCCCCTTCCGCCATCAATGCATCGCCACGCTCTTCCATTTTTTCTTTTTTTTAAAAGATTACACACAAAAGTTGAAGGCTGAAAAAAAGTGCTGTTTGCAGTGAGTATGATACTGTAAACTCGGTCAGAAAACCTTTGAAAAAATGACGTTGCAGATGAGAAACAGAGATTTCTTGTACCAGTCTATTTTTTTTTGTTTGCCAAGCTGCAATGCTCGCAAATTTTTCACTGGCGACGATAAGTTTTTTGAACAATAAGGAAAGAAGGAGGTGGGAGAAGGAGAATGCAGAGTTTGAAGTCCGGAACCTGGAACACGGAGGCGCCAATTGTGAGACCACGCATCGCCAACTACCACGTCCTTACTGGCGCTGCGCGGCATTGGTCTACAACTATTTCGAGTGAAATAGAAGCGTCCAATGAAAAAGCTAACCCTGTATAGCTCTCTTTGATCGCGAGACGCATGAGCGGCTTGCGCATCTTCACTGCGTTCGTAACCGGAACGAAAGAGAGCAACGTCAGCTGCCGCGCTTTACGGTTTAGAAAAAAAAAAAGGAAGCGATGAGTAGAGACGAGAGGCTCGTCTCAGCTACCTTCTGCAGAGTTTGCGCGACGGCCTCGATAAACAGCGCAAAGAGCCGCGGGGCCGGCACCATCTTTCGCCTGTTCTCCAGTTGCCCTCACATGAAAGAAGAGCGCGAACTGATGGTAGTGTCATTACACTGTTTTTTGTTTGTCGGTTTGTTTTGCATTTACTGAAGCAAGTGAATACATGAGTCAGTGTTACATTCTCAAAGTATACATAGACGCACACGTGCATGAAAAGCTAACGGCAGTGGGTCTTTTTTTTCTGTGTTGTTGCTGAGAACGATTGTAGAGAAACGGCAGCTTAGTGTGAGGGACTGACAAGTAAAAAAGAGACGTGCGGAGGGCAGACAAGAACAACAAACGAGCAAGGCTAGCCCACAAACAAAAAGAAAGACAGGAAGAGGGAAGAAGTGCAACGCGCGCTTGGCTGGTATCTGGGCACCGTCTTCAGATGAAGAAAAAAAGGAAGCCTCGTGTTTTTATTTCTCCGTCAGTGGCCCTACTCACCTAAGCTCCGTGTAAGGAGTCGCTGTACATGATGTAAAAAAAAAAAAAAAAACGATTGGGAAACACAAGACGACTGACGCGTAGAAACGAGATCTACACTCTTCTCTCTCTTATGTGCGTGGGGGGGATGTGGGGTCGTTGCGTGTGGGGAAGCTGGCTCTTCTCCATCACCCGCCTTCGTGATAGAAGAGCTTTTTGCCCTCGTGCCATACCGCGCGAGGCAGGAAAGCGAGGCAAGTAAGGCCTTCTCACAGCGACGACGCCGCAAATTTAAAAGGTGCGGCTGCGGCCTTCACTTCGTGACACTGGCGGCGCCCGCCTTGACCTGCTGGGAAGCCGCCTTCTGCGGCGCCTCCCGACCCACGTCCTTCTTCTTGCGCTGCTGATTGCGGTCCTCGCGCTCTCGCATCGTCGCCAGGCGCAACTCCATCTGCCGGCGGATGTCGTCGTGGGACACAATGTGATCGTCATCCTGCTCCACATACAGCGCATTGTCGCGGTCCGCCGCGCCGGCGCCGAGGCTGGCGCTAGGCAGGTCCATCATGCGCACGAGGTTGCGAGCACTCACCGCGCTGTGGGCGGTCTGCGGAGCCGTCGGCATCGTGGGGGTGATCTCGTCCTCCACCTCCCAGTCCTCCGTCGCGGGAAGGCCTTCCGCTGCTGGGGAGTCGGTCGTGTTGGTCGTCAGCGCGTTGTCCTCCTCCTCCTCCGCGGCGGTGGTCGAGTCCTTCGCCGGCTCAGCGTCGCGGTTGGCTCGCGGTGGGGCCCCGGCACGGCGCGTGTACGACGGGGCCTGGTGGTGACGCTGGAACGTGATGAGGATCTGCGTCGCGCGCTCCTCGATGGTGCCAAAAAACTGCTTCATGTTCGCCTCCGTGCACCTCTCCTCTCCCTCCACGGCGCTGTCGGGCATCTGCGGGCACCCGATGTGGGCGTACACGTCCTCCGCCGTCGCGGCTGTCCGCCGCACACTGTCGCGCAGCTGCTCGGTAGCCCCCGCCATCTCGTCGAGGCGGCCCTCGGTGTCCGCCAGCTCCTCCTCGAGGCGCTTGATCAAGGCGCGGTGCTGGTTCTCGCTGTCGTCCTCTTCGCTAAGAAGACGCTGGAGGTCGCGTGTGTTGTCCTTGAGCACCTCTTTCTTGGCCGACAGCTCATTGATGTACTTGTATAGGGAGAAGTTCAAGTCGCCGGTGTGGACGTGCTGTGCCCGCAGATCCTCGAGGTTGTCCGTCATGAACGCCTCCTTGATCTGGTGGAGGATGTTGGTGATGGTGGCGCTCTCTTTCTCCACACGCAGGACGTTCGTGGACTCATCGAAGCCTTCGCTGCCTGCGACGGAAGCGGTGTCGTCAAACGCGCCTGATGTCGTGCCGCCACCCGCCCGCATATCCTCTGAAGCGCGTGGCACACTCGTGTCGTTGGCCCGCTCGCCAAACTCGTACTCACGCGCCTCCAGCTCCAGCTGCATCTCCGTCTGCTCCTCCCGCATCGCCTTGATGTCGAGCATGGCGGTGTCGAGGTCGCGCAACTGCTCCACGTAGCCCTGGCGCTGCTCCTCCAAGGCCGCGCGCAGCCGCGCCACCTCCCGCACCTGCGCGTCGCGGTCGTCCATGTCGCGGTTGGACTTCTCAATGTGCTCCGCCATGAGGCGCTTCTTGCTTTTCAAGTCGTCTTCCATGCGCTTGTGCACGCGTTGGAAGACGCGCCGCTCCTCGCGGATGACGTCGATGCGGTCGCGCAGCTCCTTGTTGTACGACAAGGCGTCGTTGAACTGACCTAACGCCTGATCGAGCCGGCTCTCGAGAATCTCCACCTGGCGCTGCACCGCATCGGCCTGCTCCTTTTCGACGTTCACGCCACCCTTCATTTTGCGGCTGTGAAGGAGGTCGATGCGCGCCAGCTGATAGCGCTTTGTCAGATCGTTCTTGCGCATCTTCTCAAACTGGTAGCGTCGCTCCAAGGCGTCGACATCGCCTTGAAGCGAGGCGAGCTTGTCTGCTTTCACGTAGTCGTAGTGCGTGCCGGAGACGGTGCTGATTTCCTTCTTGAGCTGGTCATTCTCATTCGTCATGTGCGCAATCTGCTCCTGCTGCTTGGCACTCTGGTCTTGGGCACCCAGTATGTTGTCCGCTATCTGTGACCGGCGCAGCGAGTCTGGCTCCGAGCCCTTCTTCCGTGCAGGGGTCTCGATGGACATGGTGCACCGACTTGCCAATGTGCTGGAAGAGGAACTACCACAAACCTTCGTGGAGGAAAGGACTTCAGGCAACAAGGCGGGCAGAAGAGAAAAGCAGCAGGGAGCAGGAGGAAGAACCGCTTAAAGAAGATCACTCACCACTCTGCCCTACAATCGCACAAAGTCGACTGAGAAAACAAAAAAGTTTCCGCCTTCGCGCGAATTTGCGGCGAGACGAGAAGTCTCGCGTACTTGTCAGCTTGGCGTGTCTTGAGAAAGACAGTCGCCGACTCTTGTGCGCCGCTTTGTATTGTTGAGTTTGTCTGTGAGGTGGGAGTTTGTTGGTCTGACAACGGTGCAGCAAAGAAAGAAAAGAAAAATGAAAAGCAGCAGTCAAAGCCAACGGGACAATGTGAATGGAAAAGCAGTAGGCGGTCGTCTTCCAGAAACCTACCTTTAAAAGTGGCAAGCGTGAAGGATGCGCACACAGTTGGAGGTGTCAGAAGAGAGAAAGAGGGTAAGAGTACTTAATACATTGAAAAGAGGCACGTGTGAGTGATTGTAGCGCAATCCAACATAGAGACCCACAAAACAATACATTTTGCTTTCTATGTCTTGTGCACGACAATACGTGTTTGCTATCTAATTTCTTCTCTGTTTTCCTAGCAGCGGCCCTTAGTCCAGTCCAGTGATTGCCCTCGGCATTCTCCTCTCCATCACGCTTAAAGCACACACGCAAAAAAAAAAAAAGTATTGAAGGTCAGGCTGCGAAGGACAGGAAAAGGTTGTGGCGGCTATGCTGCATGGTCATTGTGAGCCGTTCCTTTTGCACCTCACGAGCTGCCCTCCATTAAGCTCTTTTTCTTTGTGTTTTTTCTTTTTTTTTCCGGGCGCACGCTTCAGCGTGGAGTTCGATACAATTAAGAGACCTCTGATTATACAAAAATTAAGGTATGCAACGAGCCGAGAAAACGAATTAGACACCAGCTGGAACGAACCCAAGTTGCCTCGCGTGCCGCAGTGGGTACACCGATGCGCAGGAAAGAAAAACGACAACAGTGGGACACAAACACGCATTTTGTCCTCCCACCTCAGCTCACAGCAATCTCCTCGCAAACACAGAACAGAGCGCGGGCAAATAGAGTGGTGACGGTTGCGTTTGCGCTCACAGCTTCACCCTCCACCGTCCTCGTTGGACAACAAGAAAACAGCGATACGGAAAATACAGGCATTCCTTGCCCAAAAATAGAACACAACTTTAACAAGCAGGGAAAGAAACAAAAAATAGAAAATCCGTCGAATTTTGTTGCTGATTAATTTCTTTTTCGCCGTTGGTCAGGTGCCTGTTCCTACGAGGATCGTTCACTCCACGAAGTACAGCAATGGCGGCCAGCTCTTGTTCAGCACACAGTGAGATCGGCGATCTGCTGCGTGCAGCCGTCCAGCGACACACCAAGAAAAACACTTTTTTTCCCCCGCGGAGAGAGCGCGAAGCGCCGTTGCGAACTCTGCGCAATGGACAAATAAAAAATAAAAAAACAGTGCTATTGGGAAGGGAAGAGAACAAAAATAGCGCCTTGACTGCAATCTTCGCTCGATCATAGATTGTACTCAATGTGGCACCGTGCAAAAACGGTGAAAGCAACATGACGGAGTACTAAATTTGTTTTTGCCTTAGCTCTCGCCGGATGGCAAATGTCTGCTGGCACACGCCCAAACCTTGCCGCCTTCACTGCTTAAGGTAGTCCACAGAAGAAGCTGTTGCCTTTCTCCGTCTCAACTTGCCTGTAAGTTTCCCCGCCCACGCGACCGCCGTCCTCCGAGTTCTCTACGCCCGCTCTCTTGGTTCGCCAACACGCTCGTAGCACAAGATGTACGCCCCGTTAGGTGCCGGCTCATCGCAGCTGTCGAGGGTAGCGCGCGTGTCATTGTAGTACACCCACTTTCGCACGGAGTCGTTGTAGGCCGTCGCCGTGTAGTGCCCGAAGCTCAGCGAGCCGGAGTGGTACACCACGCCGCGCAGCTTGTACCGCGTCCCCTCTGTCTGAAGGGCGAGTGCCTCGGGGTCAAGGTACGGGGCGTAGTCCAGATCGGTAGGGAACTGCACAGTGGTGTCCTTCTTGTCGGCACTGTACGTGTGCATCTTGAAGCGCTTGAAGGAGATGATGAGGCAGGGGGGCAACCGGTAGAGAGTCCTGTGTACTCGCGTTTCGCGAAACTCCTTGCAGCGGCTGCAGAACCACGCGTCGTCGCCACGCAGCACGTCGGGCTCCATCGAGGAGGTTAGGCAGTCGTGCAGGGTGCACTTCGCGTCGTTTTGGAAGCTCGTAAACGCACGCAGGCACAACGACTCCGCCACCTCCACTGGCTTCGCGACAAGAGAGGTAGCGTCGTATTGAACGAAAATAACCACGGTGCTGGTGGTGGTGGCAGACGCAGTGCTGCTCAGCCCTTTTTTCCCCGCCGCCGCTTCTGCTGGAGCGACGCCAGATTCTGCTGCCTCCTCGCCGTCGGCGTCGCAATGCTCGTCGAGACCCAGCCACTCATCGCCCTTGGCATTCATCAGCTTCGCCACATTCTCCAACGGCGACACGCGCGACACACGCCGCATCACCTTCACGCTCATCTGTGTGGGCTTTGCCGCCGGCGAGCTCTGCGCCAAATTCTCGCCCCCAGACACATTAGACTGCCCTCGCTCGTCGCCCTTGGGTGACGCAACGGAGTTGAAGTACCCGCCGCTCCCGCTCAAGGCGTCAACAGCCACGTAAGCGCTTTCGGTGTCCGCTTGGTCCTCCTCTTGCGCCTCCAGCATCGCCGCCACGATTTCTTTGCTGCGAGCAATGATCTGCCGTGAAAAGGGGGCACTGTTGGCTGCTGCTGTTAGCTCACCATTTGGAGCCGCAGTCACCGCGGCGACCTCATCCATCCAGACAGGGTTCGTCGTGAAGGTAGTTGGAGCAGGGTCGTTCACGTTCTTGAGGAAATACCAGACACGCAAGGCCGGAACCGCGCCAGCCTCGGGTGTCGGCGTCTCCGCTGCCTTTGCCTCTGGAGGCGCCAAGACGAAGCGTGCCCATGCGTAGACGCGGCCGTGCTCCGGGACCTCCATGACGCGCGCGCTAACGCGCAATCGCGCCTTAATAATCTCCCGCTTCTCCTCCCACCACTCCAACGGCTTCTCGCTCTTCAGATCCGCGGGGCCGCCATTGCTGTCGTCGGGTTCGCAGAAAAAGAAGTTGCACACCGCCTCGCTGTCGCCAGCGACGCTCACGAGTCCCTGCACGAGACCCTCTTCCACATCCTGACTGCGCACTGTGTTGTCAGGGCCGACGAGCGCCTGCACGCGGAGCGTCGCCTGGACAAACGCGCGTTCCTCTCCCTTGACGGTTCGTGAGGGCGAGGCCACGCCGCAAGCCGTTGAAGCGTCTTCTACGACGCCGCCCTTGTGCAGCTCGACCAGAACCTCAACGCTGTACGAGCGCTTTTGCGGTGGCTCCTTAATGCTCACCGGAAGGATCACGTTGTTGTCAAAGACAACACTCGACTCGCCGCAGGTGAGGCACGTGAAGACTGTCTTGGATTGATGGAAAAAAAGCGGGGAGAGAAACGTCTGATTGTTTGCCAAGAAATTCTCCCAGAAAATGCTGGAAAGCTGCTGTGTGGGGATGGCGGCATCGCTGTCCTCGCGCTGACGATAGCAGCGGGCCGAGACGAGATTGACCTCCTCGCCCATGTGATCCAGGAGAACCTCGATAAACTCGCTGGCGTCCTGCTGTTGATACCCCGCAAACCGCTTCACCCGCGCTCCGATCTGGTCCTTGAGCTCACGCGTCTCGGCGAAGGAGTGCTGCCCACTCCACATCACCGAAAGAAGCTTGATGAAGGCCGGAGTAATAGTGGCCTGTGTGAAGTGCGAGATGGGCAGCGTCAGTAGCTGCGTGCGGAACGCCGCAAGGTTTGACAGACACTGGAGGGCACTGTTCATGTAGCACGTGTTGCCCACGTTCGTCAAGCCGCACACGCCGCTGTTGTGGGCCGCCACCTCCATCGTTCCAGTGATCTCCTTATCGCGTGCGTCGCCGTTGACGTTGTGCAGCGTCAGCCCGAGGGAGAGGAAGATTTCCGACGATGTTTCTTCCTTGAACGTGTCAAAGGACTTGGGCATCTGCGACTCGACGTGGCTGCGCAAAAGCTGCAGCACCTCCTGCACCGTCATCCCCATCCCGTCGCCGTCAGACGCAATGGGAAGCGCCGCTTTGCCGACGGAGAGAGTAAAGAGGCCTTTGCAGGCGATGCGCACCGCGTCGGACCCGTTGATGGCAGCAAACCACACCGCCGCCGCCTCGCTCGACATCATCTCCTTCTCCTCCGTCGCCAACCCCCATGCCAGGTGGCACACCTCGCGCATCTCGCTGTGCAGCAGCGCCTCCTCCACGTACACGGATACAGCGAAGTCGTCTGGGATGCCGTCTGCTTTGTTGACCGAGATCCAATCGAAGGTGACTTCGATCCTCAGCGGAAGAGCCCGCCACGCTGTCAGACACCGCGCGCGCAGCGGGAACGAGCCGTACAGCGTGTACTTGGGTCCTGCACCAAAGAGGCGGAAGAAGGAGTCGAACAGGCTCTCCGGCACCACTTGGTAGCGGTCGGCGTCTAGCCGCAGCCAGTGCCGGCGCGGATCATGTGAAGACACCGAGACCAACTCGAACGTGTCGATGGGGCCGGGGAAGGGGGGTAGCGGGCCTGAAGGAGAGAGACTGCGCTGCTCCTTCGCCTTGACTGTCCAGCTCAGTAGCTGCTCCATCCACGTCGTGGGCACCGCCACCCCGCGCGGGAATCCCTCTGTGCTTTGCATCAAGCTGCGCTGTTCGCAAGCAAAGAAGAAGTAGTAGAAGAAGAGATCGGTGTTCATCTGCGACGTGTCCTCCTCCTCTGTCCACAAAAACGGGCCCATCTCGACGGGGTTGCGCGACAGCTGCTGGTATGTGGGAAAAAAACTGCAAACCCACGCGTCAGCGATGAAGCCGAGTAGGTCGCAGTAGTCGGACTTGCTATCGACTACGGCGGCGTCGTCAGCGTACTTTTCGCGCAGGGTTCCTGGGATGTGGGCACCGCGCGTCAGGCGATCGCTCATGAGACGGCTGCTGAGGTCACTCACCTCCTTCGCGAAAGTGAAGGAGCGCAGTGAGTAGCGCGAGTAGGGGCGACTGGCACCGCCGCTGGAGTGGCAACCGCCGTCGTTCATCACCTCCATCACAATACTCTGCAGCCCCGACACGAAGGTCACGGCAACCTCGCGGGGAGTCGCACGCACCCCCTCTTCAGAGCCCTCGGTGGAAGGGGAGACTGGCTGGCACTGAATCGCCAGCTCCTCGACGCTTTCGTGGATCAGGTCGTGCAGCACCGCACTGGCGATACCGAACCACGCCACGTTAAACTCCTCGACGCCCTCGGGTGGGTTCACAGCTACGACAGCCTCGAGCTGCGCAGCCGTCGCGGCACTGGACCGCCTCAGCCACGTAATACTACCATCGAAGCCTCGGAGACCCTCTAGGATGTTGCTCACCAGAGCGCTGACAAAAGCCTGCAGAGGGGTCTGGGTGGGCTGCGCCTCCTCTGCCAACTCGTCACCTTTTGATGCGGCCTCCTCCGCTTTAATACCGTCCCACGACAGGACCTTGCCCTGCACTGCGCTGCCGTAGCTCTCATCGTTCACACCGGGCAACCGTGTCTCGTCATCCGATGGCGAGAGAGAGCTGCGCGACGTCGCGCTGAGCGGAGACGCGTCGACGCTATCCACGCCACCCTTCTCGTCAGCGCTGTCGTTTGGTGCGATGCTCATTTCCGTAACCGATGCGATCCGCAGAGGGACAGCGTGCCAGAACTCGACGTGCCTGCCTTGCGTACGCGTGTGCAGGTGTGGGGACCTCCGGCAGCGTATATGTCTTGTTTCGCTTTAGTCGTAGTCGTGTTTTTTTTTTCCTTCTCGTGTCTTCAGAGTCCAAAAGGAGACGCGAGGAAGCCGGGAGAGTGGAAAATTGTCTCACGAGTTGAGAGGCCTACGTGTCCCAGCCCAAAATAAAGAGAATAAGGTCGTTGTTGTTTTTAGGTGTAGAGCAACGTGCCACAAGAAGGAAATGAAGCGACAGCGTTCAGTGTATGGTGGCGAAAGTGACCAGCGATTACGTCTCCTTGCGGTTTAGAAGAATGCGCGCGAAGTGATTAGAATCTTTCACTGCGGAAGACAAACACCAGGGCTAGAATAAAGGACGGAGAGCAAGCACTGTGCCTAAAAGGCTCTTTGACTATGAGTTGCTCTGAAAAGAGTGCGGAGAAGAGAAGAAAGGCGGGCAAAAATAAAGGTAGTAAGGGTGTAAGCAGCAATAATAACTTTTTCTGCTAAAAATCAAATTAAGAAAAGAAGAAAGAAAGAGACGCATTCGTGACTGCCTTTTTCCAATGAAAGGCAATTGCGACAGAAACTCCATGTAAGGGAAACAAAAAAAAAACTTCTTGCCGTTGCCGCTGCAGTCACGTCTCGCTTACTTTTTTTACATGTGAGCTAGTATTCTACTTGGCCACGACAAGTTGCCTAGTCTGGTCGAGTCAGCCGGAGGCGCTTGTCATTGATCGAATGTGCTTTGATCCCCTTCGCACTCCGCCGCGAAAAAAATTGCATTTGTTCTTGCGTTTCTCTTCCGGTTTTTCGTCTTTGCTGACTCTCCTTTCTGACACTGTGACCTCCAAGCTCGACTTAGCAACCCACGCCAAGATCCGGTGGTTGAACGCAGCATCAGCACAGGTCAATGGAAAAAAAGAAGCTTTTTTGCGGAGCACTGAAAAAAAACAACTGAGATTGTGGAGTAGCCCCGACAAACACCAAAAAAACGTAAGACAACTGTATTTCGCAAGAGATACCTACTGCAATCTCACACACAACAGAAAAACATATTTTTTTACCACCGGGAACAAGAGCAATGCAACGCGACTTGACGAATGGGGAAAAAATAAACGAAGTCCGACGGTAAAAGCCTTGTACACGCCGCACTAGTCCGTGGACCGCTTAAAAGTCTTGCTGCGCTGCACCTTATCGCCGGTGTGCACAGGCAACGTGTAATCGTCTTCATCTCCCTCCGCCACGTTCTTCTCGCGGATGGCAAAGAGAACTCCCAGCAGCCCCACCAACAGGAGCATCAAAGATGATATCGTCTCCGAGGAAGCCTGAGACTTGCCGACGAAACCGTAAATTCCGTACTTTGAGAAGACTATCAAATCGTTCGTGCCGTCACCGTTGAAGTCGACGACCAGCACAGGTGCGACGGGTGCCTCCGCGAGACTGATGATGCGCGTGACCTTGCCGTTTTTGGTCTTGATGACAGAAAGCTCGGTGTCTCCCACAGCCAGGACGTAGGTGTCCATGCGTCGAAACGGCTCCTTTCCGCCACCCACAAACGTCTTTTTTTTTTTTAGGGGTTTTAAAACCCTTTTTGTTTTTTTTTTGGGGGGGGGGGGGGGGGGCGCGAGGGGGGGGGGCGGTTTAGTTTCGTGCGTCGTTGTTGCCGTGAAGTTGCCCCGGCCTCGTCATTGCGCTGCTGTGTGACTGCCCAGACAGCCAAAAAGCTTTCGCTGACGTTCGCAGACGGTTGCGTTAAAAAGCGCGGCGGACGAAGTGGGAATGCCAGACTCGATCATTCCGAGGCAGTCGTACATCAGATCTACGCCATGCTTTGAGTGCACTGCGGTACGAAATCCGATCTGCGTACTGATGGACTCGAGCACTAGATCATCGTTAATGTCGTGGTAGGATGTCCCGTCTGATCGCAGCGGGCCCACCGTGGTCACTGTGTGCCCGGTGTACATGTGCAACACCTCAACGCCACTTTTGCCGTGAAAGACAAACACGTTCGGCGATCGACGCCGACGCGTTTCGGCCTTGGGCGGCGAGAGCTGGGCACGCGCGCTCACTAGACTCATCCACGACGTCAGCTTCTCGCCTAGGGTGCCGTAGTCGTCCGCACCCATGTGCGCAACGCGGTCGTCATAGCGAAGCGTGATGCGTTTTTTACCGCTTCGCTGCCGCTTCTGCGCCGCTCCCCTCGTCTTGACGCGATAAATCACGTGAGGGACTAACTGTGCGTCCCATGGATGGGCATACCGGTGCGGCATCGCAGCAATTACTCCCTCTCGAAAAGTTGTCCACGGCTGCATGTAAGATCGTGCGTGGAAGCTCGTTTCCCGCTTTTCGTCCACCTTACCCTCTCCCACCGGCACCACCGGCTTCTCGTCATCAATGACAAATTCGGGTGTTGCATTTGTCGTGGCCTCACGCACCACGTCATCCATCTCATTCCCGCCGTCGGAAAAGTACCGCCACCGCAGGCCTCCCGTGGCGGCGTCGAAGGCGGCGTACACGGTCATTTCCGCCTTTGTGGGGTCCATCACACTAACCGCAACCGCTACAGTCCCAACGTCCTCCTTCCAAATTCGCTCAGGGACGATCGAGATGGAGGCGTACGTTGTGTCCTCCCAGTGCGGCGAAGGCAAAATCGGCACCTTCCACTTTACAGACAACGATTCTTGGTCTATTTCGATGGCAAGCAACTCGTAGTCCTCCGTTATCACCGCACCAAGCATAACCTTGCTTTTCGGGTCTGTGTATCCGGCGCCAATTGCCGCAATGGCGGCGTGCAAATCGAGTTCGCTGTCAGGGGCCAGAGGGACGAAAGTGTCATCGACGCGGCGGCGCGCGTAGTGCGTGCGGTATCTGGAGAGCCGACCTATCCCAGTCGTGGCGAGAAGGACACGCGTTCCAGTGCCATCCACGTCAACGACGATGGGCTTTGGCGCGAGTATTTCAGTTAATTCATGATCCCGCACCGCTATTTTAAACCCTCGCTGAAAGTTCAGGGAGCCCTCTTGTGACCAGCATATTATGCTGCACACAATGGTCACGCCAATAATAATAATGTCGCGGATGCGCATGGCTCCGAACCTATAGCTCTGTTCCGCAGATACTTCGGCTTTTCTATCGAGTAGTAGCTATTCCTGCTGTGTTCTCTACAAGTTCAATAGCTTTTTGTTCCGTTAAGGCAGACAGAAGTGTCAGTTGTTGTTGTTGTTTTACCGGAGCAGTACAATGCGACGTGGAAGCGGTGAAGAAAAGGTGTAAGAGAAAAAGAGGGGAAAGGATGAGTTTGGGTACAGATTGCTGAGCTAAGGAATAGACAAAGAGCAGAGATGCTTTGCTGCCTCTCTTCTTGTTCGTTGACCATTTGCATGTAACGCCGACCCTCTTTTCCAAAGGTGACGATCGAGCATATAAAACCAAAAGAACTGTGCGCCATCTAATACGAAGGAAAACGAGAATAAATGTGCATTCCGAAACGACTTTCCGCCCAAGTGAGTGGCAGCGCTTAAAAAGTGATCGTAAAGACTTCAAGACTACTCTCGGTGCTTCCTTTTTCTTTTCGTGCGGCCGTTAGTCGCCTCTTTGATTGCCCTTGAACATTTTTTATGTTTCCAGCGAAAGCGGAACAGTGTGACGAGAATGGAGAACAAGAAAGAAAAAAAATACCTACTTCGCGGCCACGTCAGCTTGGGCAGAAAAGAACAAGAGACACAGCAGTATAACGGAGATCTGCACGCTGCTTTTCAACTTGAACTTTGCTTTCCTTTTTTGACCTTGTCACGGAAAAGGAGAACACACCTGCTTTTCCGCACTCCATGACAAGCAGTGCCATCGCAACTTGCGACGTCAGCATCTATGGATGAGCTGTACTCTAAAAAAAAAAAAATAGAAAGAAAGGCAGAGAGCCCCACAAGCAAACCACTTCCCCGTCGCAGTGTGTCATGAAGGAAAAATGCGTATGTACCCGTTGTGCCGTTTCGTCTTCAAATTCATCGTTCCTGGAAAGTACGGCGCAACTGCAAGCTCGATCGTGTCTTTCATCATGGCTGGCTTGAGACGATCCGGTCCTCCAGGTGCCCCGTTGATCTCCAAGAGCCACACCTTCAGGTCGTCGTCAATGAGAAAGTCATACCCGAAGAGTTGGAATGTGTGCGTCGGAGGAACAGAGGGCTCGTCGGGTACATGCGGTTTGGCTGCGAGAAGCGTATCTCGGGCAATGGCATAAATTTGCGGCATGATGTAGTTGTCCAACGTTATTGGCGACGACGCGCCGCGTGCACTCGACGGTGCGGGGCTGCTCGACTCGTCCCCCCGCTTCCTTTCGCGCACAAGGTACGGGGAATCCTTCGGACCGTTAGAAGATGTGTGGGAATGGAAAGTGTCTCCGAGAGCGGGCTCCTTCGGCCGCGGACTCCGCCCAGGAGAGAGCCTTTCTATTTTCAGCTTCTCCGCCCTCAGCGCGCCTTTATACCGTATCAGCCCATCTAGGTGCTCCCGCCACAGCTCATTGCCCTCTTCGTACAGAGAGTATGCGGCACCCGCCTCCTGGACGCAGTGGTTGGTAATATGCGCCAGGCGGCTGGTAGCGCTCTTCGACGTCGCCGTATCGCGACTGTAGGGTACGCTGCTTGTGCGCATCACAAGCTCCTCATACACAAACACCTCATACTTGTCGCGCAGCAGGAGGACCCAGCAGCGGATGTCAAACTTGCGCTTGTGGTAGAGAAGAGGACGGTCGATGTACTGCTGCGCGATCCACGGATGGCTTCCGCGCTGGCTGTCGACGAAGCGCAGCAATCTTGAGAGGCCGTTTGCGTCACCACTAAAGATCTCAATGTTGTCGCCGTGACACCCGGCCGAGCTCTTCGCAATCCACATACCCGACGCCTCCGCCCCGGCACGCAGCTGAGCAGAGCCGCGCCTCACCGTGGCGAGCAGCTCGTGCCGATCGTCGTGTGAAGGCTGTCGCGGCACCAGTCGAAATGCCATGGGCAAGTATTCCCCCAACGTGTCCCAGTCGTAATGGTGATGCTTCAACAGGTTGGCCACCATGGCGCTCTTCAGTGTGATGCTGCGCGTGTTCTCCACAAAGTCGACAACGCGGACTTCGCCATCGTCCCCGTTTCCCATTGGCATACGAACACCCAGCGAACCGTACTGTCTTGAACCGTAACCAAACCGCCTTCCGTTGCCCACATCATTCAGTCGATTCTGAAACCGCTTAGCCGCCTCGCGGCGGGAGGCAATGACACGCTCGCACGGCATCTTCTCCCCAAGGAGAAGGTGGACGTTGGTGTCGCACAGGTCACGCTGCGTCTCTGAGATGATGAGGGCCTTGGTGATCGACCGCTGTCGCACGCTTACGTGTGACCACCGACCCGTGGCGAGCAGCTGCTTCGTCATCTCTTCGTAGACAGAGCCGCAGTGCTTCATCGTCGCCACCACATATTTGCACCGCCTTTCCACAAATCCTGCAGACACCGTCCGTTGGAGGAGCAAAGGAGCCGCTTGCCCCCGCGCGGAGTTGCTTCGCAGTGAAGATCCCCACGCAGCCGAGCCGGGTGCGTTGGTGGAAAAGCGCTCCACATTCGCCGTGGGAGGCGGCAGCGGTGGCGACTGTGGTATGACTTGCTGATCGCGGCCGCGTCGACCATTGCCTATGGCTTGAGCGTATTGTGGAGTAGACTTCTTCGTGCTGGAAGCCGTCACAGCAGCCAACGGCACGCTGCGCGAACTGGTCCTATTTGCTGCAAATGCGGCCGGGGTAGACGCCGAATTCGCTCGGTTGTAGCGTGAGTTCAGCACTGGCGCAACCGCGGCCGCCGACCGTTTTCTCTGGGCCTCTTTCGACGAAGTATCCATGGCGCTCGGTCGTATGCTACAGTATGGAAAAGGGCTGCGATGTAAAAACTCCGACAAAGGAAGCCCAGCACTGAGAGCCTCCACCAAGTCGAATGAGACAAAAAAAAAAAAACAGATAACGAACGCCAATCAAGCTCGCCTTGCAACGTGTCGCCGGAAGATTGCGACAGAGATCTTTCGAGTGGAATCAGATTATAGCAGCACACACACAACCCCCGGCTCTTGATAGAAAAAAGTGGACTGATTGCTACTCAGGCAGGTTTGCTAGGGAACAGAAAGCTGGTAGTGTATAGAGAATCACAGGCCTCTGATAATAAAGAAGAAGAGAGTGAACGGGACAACGTCAAAATGCGCAGCACGTTTATCCATGCATATAAATACATAAAAAAAAATTTATATATATATATATATCCTCTGTAATTAGAGCACGCACTTGCATGTGACACATCCTTGAAAGGATCACGAGACCGAAAATGGTTCATGTTTTTCGGCGATGCATTTTTGCACAGGAGAAAAGATAATGCGGAGAGAGAGCACGTAGAAGTGGAAGTGAGAACAAATAGTGGACAAGTAAAAGACGCACTCCATTCAGTTATCAAAAGTCACCCACCGCTCTGGACACACTTTCCCGCCACCACAGAAGAAAATCGTCTCTTTTGCAGCTTAGAGGGCGCGAACGAGCACTCAACAAACGATTCCCCCCCATGTCGGCGAAGAGAAAACCAAAGAGATACTCTCGACGTTGTCAGAACCTCATCTGCTAACGGCGAAAAGAAAGACAGGCAGACTGGTAGGCACGTCATTGTAAAAGCATCTTAATGTCTTGGTTTTGGAGCGTGTTTCTTGATAATTCTATGCGAAAGCAAAAAAAAAAGAGAGAGAGAGTATAGTACCAATTTGTTTTCTATCTCTATGAACGTCTAGCATGCAAAAGTGTAGATGGGCACCTAGCGCAAGTCAAGAAAGGCTCGCTTTGCTTTTCCCCTTATCTTCGGTGAATGTGGCATTTGGCAGTAGCGGTACCGCAGCCTAAACTGTCAGTCCCTGAGGCCGAGTGTACACTGTCGACAGACCAATCGCACGCACTGGGTCCGTTGTGTGTTGAGAGTTGTACAACCGCGTTCCGGCTGTGGTCTTCCTGCGTCCCGTCGGAAACGAAACAAGAGTGGCGCCTGGTTGCGGTTCGAAGCCGGACATAAGGCACTCGTTCACCGACCCCCCCCCCCCCCCCCCCCCTTTTTTTTCCTCCCTTCTTTTCCCCCCTTTTTTCCCCCCCCCCCCCCCTTTTTTTTTATTTTTTTTTTTTTTTTTTTTTTTTTTTTTTGGAACAATCAAAGGTTTTTTTTTTGCCCCCCGCGTGTTTTTTTTTTTTTTTAACCTTTTTTTTTTTTTTTTTTTTGTTTTCTTTCCCCCCCCCCCCCCCCCCTTTTTTTGTTGTTTTTTTTTTGGGGGGGGGGCTGTCCCCTCTACAAGGGGGGGGGCGCCCCCCCCCCCAAACCCAATGGGGGTGGGTTTTTTGGCCCGGAGGAGAAAAGGGGGCAAGAGGCTCTCATCTCGTGGGCCGACCAGCTTGCCGTTGAAGATGGCAATCGGACGCACCGATGGCATCGTGAGGTGCGGTGTTTTCGTGCAACAGCGCATTGTAGTATCTGCGCAGAGTGGCATCCTCTGCGAAAAAGTACCTGACGCGCTTGCCCTGCACGGCGACGCGGACTTCCTGCTGCTCCACAGTCGTCTTCTCATCAACCGGTCTCGTCAATAGCGAGGGGCCGATTGGGGACCTCATCCTCGTCACGCCTTCGACCCATGGGGCAAACTCGGGTCTCTGGATTCTGAGAAAGTGCAGGTTGACAAAGTGAAAGGGAAACTTAGGATCGTTCACCGCAGCCATGTGCTTCACTAGCATGCGAGAGCGCATTGCCTCCCAGCCGTTGACACCATAAATGAAAAAGATGTCTCGCCCAAATGCGTCTGCTCGCGCTTGTTTCAACTCACGCAGCAAGGAGGTCCGCATTCCCGGTGGCAGGTAAGAAAGCGAGACAATCATTCCCGACATGTCAGGCACCACAACCGCTTCGTGGTATGCGTGGCGCTTCAGCTCCACGTTCAGGTACTTCATTTGAGATTCCCCAACCCACATCGGGGAAGTGTAGCCGCGCAGAATTCCAACTCCCAGAAGAATGTCATGCGCCGGTTGCCCAAAACGCTTTCCAGTGGTGGCACTTAGCGCCAAGCCTCTCTGCGGTTCGCCCTTATATGGGTCGTCGAGCTGCTGAGCATTGTAGACTTGCACAGAGCTTGCTGGCCGGACATCAATGACCGCCTTCTTGTCAAAAGAAACCTCCAGATCGCTCACCATGTTTAAATCGAGGAACAGGGCACGCTCCTCATCGGTCGGATTCAACAGCCGAATGAGGCGCTCGGCAGTGACAGCCTTCCACTTCTGTCGCTCTGAAAGAATGCCTACACCGGACCCGAAAAAAGGAGGGTGCTCGTCAAGAATGCGTTTCTGGTCCTTTCGCGAGAGCGCCGTTAAAGGAACTACCTTCTCTACGTGAAGGTAGATCACTGTGGGCTTTTCGCCGGGCATCACAACAGCGTTGCACGACCGGCTCGACTGCGGTTGCGTCACCCAGTACCGGCTCGTGTAGTGATGCCGCCTCGCCGTGTCGCGAAGAGTGGCTTGACATTTTTTGGAAAAAGGAGCATTCGTCACCGTGGCGAGCATGGTCGCCTCTTTCTGCGCAGAGACAGGGGCATCCCTCCGCAGCGTCTTCAGCCTCGGAGGGCGTGCAACAGCGACTGCACGCGCGCAGAGAAAGAGCGCTTTCCTCATGGTCACGGATTCCGGTTTTAAATATTTGTTGCAACACAACAGCACCTATCAAAGCAACAGCTCGCCCACTCAATCCGGTCAACACGTGTGCACTGCTGGGAGCACTTTCCAACCTGAGAAGCCCGTAGTTTGGTGAGAGCACTCTGTGACGGCTTTGTGATGCAGTGAGGAGCAAAGACAGTTGCCAAGCCAGGAGTCGATGGAGGCAATTTGTTGTCGCTGCTGTTATGCCGTCGCACCACAAAAACTCAAGGGAAAGAAGATAAAGAGGAGGCGAGGAAAAACAAAATGTTGGACACTGGGAAGTGCAGCAGGCATTTCAAATTATGCAGCGAATCCCGCAAAAGGCGGCGAAAATCTCTCCGATCGCCCTCCATTTCAATAGAACGCAAACATCAATAGCTCATAAGCCAAGCGCAACTCCTACTGCTTAGCGACATGGACAGAAGAAGCTAGAAATACTAATCACGTTCCAAAGCATTGTCGGCCCGATAGGCATTCGCCTCGAAAAGAAAAAAAAGTACGGTAGCGATACATGCGTTTCATCAGCTTTCTTCAGAAATACGTTGGTATAATCAGAGTGGAAAAAAAAAAACAGAATGAGAATCACTTTTTTCCCGCTTTTCACGCAGCACACAAAAATGCATCTTGAAGCCTTTCGCTCGTCGGGTACCCCACGCCAAAGGAGAGAGTAAAATGTGTGAAAAGCGGCAGAACACACACGGTGCATACTAGCGATTCAAAGCGCGCTAGTGGTCTTCTCTTTCGCACGTGCACTCCATTTATCAGAGTTAATAAGTTAGTTTATCTGCTCAGCTTCGACTGGCTGACCGCTACATTCTACTCGTAGATCTGGCCGGCAGAGTGGGACGTCCAGCTCGTGAGCTCCTCCGGCTTGAACCAGAACGCGATCTCACGCTGCGCGCTCTCCACAGCGTCAGAGCCGTGGCACACGTTGCGACCCACATCCACGGCGAAGTCGCCGCGGATCGTGCCGGGAAGGGAGTCCGCGGGGTTCGTCGCGCCGAGCAGCATGCGGCCGCTCTTCACCACGTTCTTGCCCTCCCATACCATGCCCACGATCGGGCCGGAAGTAATGAACTGCACCAGCCCATTGAAGAACGGCTTGCTGGACAGGTCGGCGTAGTGGCCCTGAGCCTGCTCCGTCGTCGGCTGCAGCATCTTCAGGGCAACAAGCTTGAAGCCCTTGCGCTCAAAGCGGGCGATGATCTCACCAACCAGGCCACGCTGCACACCGTCGGGCTTGACGGCGATGAAGGTGCGCTCGGAGGACATGTTCGGTGGAGTTTAAAAGGAGAAAGTTTAAAAGTGAGTGATGGGCTGCGTTCATTGAGTCGAATGGCGGTAAGAAAAGTTAAAAGGCGGCACGAGAAAAGGCAAATTGCGAAAAGTTATGGAGAAAGCTACGAGAGTCCTTCTAGATGTAAAATTGTCGCATATTCACAAGTCATTTGCCTCTGAGGGCACCATTTGGCGACAGCCGATGAGTGGGAACTAATGCTCACGGGGTGGTGTTAGTAATGGACCGCAGTAGTTGCTTCGCTTAACGCCTACAGTCTCCGCAAAACATGATAGCCTGAGCGCCTTGCACGACGCTCGTCGTATCGTCGACGCTTAACACATTCTTTTTACCACACTTTCGAAAAAATTATAGTTTGACTGGGAAAAAAAAAATTGTCGAGAGAGGTTGTGAACACTACGCCCTGATCCAAGTCTACCGCGAATTTCGCAGAGAGAGGCTCCAGTACCAAATGTCTTAAAAACCTGACCAACGGATTTTTCTCATATATATATTAAAAAGTGGGTGGCATACATAAAACCAAAAAATCATTGCTTTTTCCTTTTTACTTTTTTTTTTAGATTCGGGACATCAATTGCCGCTCTTCCCTTTCGTCGACGAGATCGATTCACTCGTAGATCTGGCCGGCAGAGTGGGACGTCCAGCTCGTGAGCTCCTCCGGCTTGAACCAGAACGCGATCTCACGCTGCGCGCTCTCCACAGCGTCAGAGCCGTGGCACACGTTGCGACCCACATCCACGGCGAAGTCGCCGCGGATCGTGCCGGGAAGGGAGTCCGCGGGGTTCGTCGCGCCGAGCAGCATGCGGCCGCTCTTCACCACGTTCTTGCCCTCCCATACCATGCCCACGATCGGGCCGGAAGTAATGAACTGCACCAGCCCATTGAAGAACGGCTTGCTGGACAGGTCGGCGTAGTGACCCTGAGCCTGCTCCGTCGTCGGCTGCAGCATCTTCAGGGCAACAAGCTTGAAGCCCTTGCGCTCAAAGCGGGCGATGATCTCACCAACCAGGCCACGCTGCACGCCGTCGGGCTTGACGGCGATGAAGGTGCGCTCGGAGGACATGTTCGGTGGAGTTTGAAAGGAGAGAGTTTAGAAGTGATGAGAGCAAGATGCTTTTGTCGCGCAAAAAACCCAGTTAATATTTTGTTTTTTGAATGTGTGTGTTGAAGAAAAAGGAGGATAAAAAAAGACATTGTCGAAGCACCAAAGTTTCAAAAAAAATGTTCCGAAAGATGCGATTTGCTGCCTTAAATATGGGGGAAAGAACGACACACAGTCACCCTGAATCACGGCGGGCCTACGTCGCTTTCTTTTTCTTGGCTTTCAGAAGGTGCACAGCTCGCGCGGCACCAGAAAAGGGGACCATGCATTAAGCGTGTCCGCGAAACGACACAGAAACATCCATCGAGTAAGGCGCAAAAGGAGTGATGTCTGCAGTAGCCAAAGTAGACCAGCACGTAAATTCTTTTTGTCTTTCATCTGGAGCGTTTGAAGGTTCAACGCCTATTGCTTTAGACTGGTGAAATGCGCAAAACCGTGTTCATCTATTGTTCTATACGGCAGGAAACTCAATCGTCGGCAAATTCGAGCAATGTACCAGAGACTGACCACACACCCACTTCTGAATACGTCATAAGGCATCGTTGCAAATGTGCCTCTCCGATGCCCTTCATCATTAAAGCTGGCCGAATCTCTGACAACTCGATGGCTGAGCGTCCTCGAGCGATGTCTCTGATAGCGGAAAAAATGGATGCATCCGACGTTGTAACCACGCGTTGCGCATCTGTTGCGGGGCGGTCCTGTAGCGAGGCTTTGCTGCAGTCCAGCAGGCGGCCGGCCTCTCGCACGTCCTCCTCTAACACGCGCTCAGAAAAGCGGAGCCGCGCGCACGCCTGAGAAAGCCGGATCAAGCTCAGCAGCGTACGGGCGGTAACGACATTGCTATGCCGCACGCTTTGCGCACGCATCTCGCAATAGATGTCGCTTATGGCCTTTGCTGCACCGGGGTCAACGAAAGGATGGATTCGCTTTACTTCACCGACGTACGCGCGCAAAAACCCGCGTCCAAAGTACTCGGTTGATGACCCTCGAACACCGTCGTCGGCCACGGTACCAGGTGCCACACCGTGTAGATGAACGTGGGTGACGTGCATGGAGAGCTCCGCGTCTCGCTCGCGGCTTGACTCGTCGAGCAGCAGCCAAAGAAGATCAAAACGTGATAGAAGAGCTGGAGGAAGGTTGACGTTCTCTGTCGGGGTCGCGTTGCGTCTCCAGCGACCAAACTTCGGGTTGGACGCCGCAAGAATTGAGGTGCGCGCATTCAGCGAAGTGATGATACCAGCTTTCGCGATCGAGACCATCTGCTGCTCCATCACCTCATGCAGAGCTGTTCGGTCTGTATCCTCCATTTTGTCGAACTCATCGATGCAGCATATGCCTTTGTCCGACAAAACCAAGGCACCACCCTCTAGCATTACCTCCCCGGTATGCGTGTCGCGCGTAACTGCAGCGGTCAGGCCCACGCCTGAGCTACCTTTGCCCGTTGTGAAGACGGAACGCGGCGCAACAGATGCAATCCACTTTAGCAGCTGACTTTTTGCAACACCAGGATCACCCATGAAGAGGATGTTGATGTCGCTTCGGATTCGAATCCCGTTTGTGATGGAGCTACCGCCGACTAGCTGGCAAAGGAGAGCTTTTTTGACATCCTCCATCCCCCAAATCTCAGGAGCTATGCTCCGCGTCAGTTTTTCGATAACCGCCTCCCGGTCCGGGTAGTCGCGAATATCCTCCACCTGCGCGCGCATGTCATCCGCCGCCTCTTGATAGCTGCGCTTCTCAAGCTCTACGTTGAAAGCCTTGTAGAGCGTTTTCACCATTGTCGACGCGCGGAAAGCCTCGTGCCCCTGTCCGGTTGAGGGATCGGGACAGTACGTACCCGTAATCCGCACGACCTGGCCCGGTGCTGCGATACGGGTCTGCTCACCCTCGCACACGACACGGATGGTGCGAGGAATTGCGCCGCGTGGGACGTCCTCCGGAAGCTCCTGTACCCGCAGCTCTTGAAACTTGACAAACTTACTTGCCTTGTACTGCGGGAGAAGTCGCCCTACGGCGTTGTTAAGCTTGCAGCGCTGGGATTGGCAAACTTGCAGCGGAGTCAAGCGGTCGCCAATTACTTGCTGGAAAGTTGTCTCGGCACACACCTCGCAGACGGACACAAGCATGGCTAGCTTAGGCCGCACCGCTGTGGCCGCAATGCAAATTCCACGAAGAACTGTCAGCGTGCCGATGGTTCCACCCTTTAATTCCCTAAGAGAGATCGGCGCAAAGCTCGCGCTAAGCGGCGTAATTTTTAGCTCGTAGCGCCGCGTCAGCAAGGCAGGAAGCTCCTGTCCTGAAACGCGCGCCTCCATTACTAGCTGATCCACCATATCAAGAGCAAACGTCGTAGACGGGATAAGCGAGTCTATGACTCTGTACAGCTCCTCTATGTAACCGACTACGTTCATTTGGATCCGCTGCGCTAGGTGCAGTTGGCCAAAACTCGCCATATCGTCAAGACGAAAGGAGAAAACTTTGGTTTGCCTCTGCGCCACCTCGTTGGCATTTTGAATGTATTTGGCCTGGCCAGTCGAATCTCTATACTCTTCGAAAAATTGTTTGCAAATATCCCTGTCGTTTATGTAGTTAGGGTATTTGCTGGTGGCCGCGGCGGCGTATGCCCGCTTATCTGGGGTCGACATAGCTGCAAAACAGCCTGCTCAGCTTGTGGTCAGTAACGTTGTTGTTGTTGGTTTTTCTTGAAGTGGACAGATCTGCGTTTTCGCTTCATCAAGAAGGAAGCTTAAACACTTGCCAGTGACATGTAAGTATTGCAATTTAAGAGTTAGTGGAGTAAGAAAGGACATAAAGAATGAATATACGAAAATACCAAAAGAAAACTGCAATTTCGAGAGACGAAAAGAATAACATCTTAAGTCCTTTGGCATGAGAAGAGCCGCAGAAACCCGCCCTTTGCTTTTTCTTCTTGGCGTGTGCTTTCACCTGTTAATGCTCTCGCTCTCGTCACGCGGAGCATGCGACCGATAGAAGAGGTTTGTCGATGTTTTTTTCTCTTCCCTTCTTTCTTTTCCTAAATGAAAGAGCTTCGCTGTCGCTTCAATAGCTATAATTTGCAGGCACAATCAGGTAAAAATTGAGACACAAAACACCACGTATAGAGAAAAGGTAAAACTACGCCACCGCCGCTTGACCCTCAAGGATCGCAGCTCGCGCGAGCTCCAACAGCTCTTCATTCGAGACGTTGCTGCTTTCCTTCTCAACAAAGTCTGAAAGGTCTCTCACCGAGGACATAATGCGATTTTCTGAATGCGGCACCATCATTCGTGCCTCATCCAGCACTTTCTGCTGCTGCGATACCCGATCCGGATCGGTTGAGCGCATCTGCTCCAACCGCTGTGTTTCTCGGACCACTTCATTCTTTGCGTAAACAAGATCCTTCATGGTTCGTTTAAGCGCGTTGACCTTGATTCGCAACGTTTTTTCACTCGGATCCTCCGCGACTTTCGCTTTGCCGGCAAAGCGACTTGGTGTTTCCCTGGTTTCGGACATTGTTGTGAATCAAACTATGAAATCTTTGATAATCTGCAAGAGAGAGGAAGAGAGAAGACTGTTGTTGTCAATCAAGGTAAAAGACAACCGGAGCACCGCATGCTACGTTTGACGCAGCAATCAGAGGTAAAGAACATGCCCCCTGATCAGCTCAAAAAACTGGCTGAAATCAATGCAACGGCGAGGAGCGGCCAGTGGCTTTCGACCTCATCGCGTTGTTCAAACAGGAAGAGACAAACAACTCTGCTGCGCTGCAAAACGCTTCTACTAGAAGAACTCCAGTGGAACGGCGTCACATCGCTTCTTTACAAATGACGTTTTTTTCCTTCTTCAAGCACTTGTCATCGAAGTCTCTATATAAAAAAAAAAAAAACGTTGATGCTTAGTCGTCGTTCTGGTCCGCAGCAAACATTCCCTTCTCGTTCACCATACCATAGTTCGCCAGAACCTGCTCGGCCGTGGCGGTTGTAAAGTCGTCCGTACCCCCAAACTCATCAAAGCCAATGATGCTGTGGAAGGTGTTCTGCTTCTCTACGAGCATGAGAGTTGGAAGCATCATCACATTGAACCGTTCCGGGAGAGAAGGAACGCGCTCCACATCGACGTAGCAGAAGCGCGTCTCGAAATGGTCGCGTGCGATGGCGCGAAGGTGGCGCTCAATAATCTCACACCGAGGTGTGCTACGACGCATGAAGTGAACAACAACGCGCTCCGAGCTCTGTACATTGTCAAAAAACATCTTCGCGTCTGTCACCTCAAGGTACTGACCGTGGCCCTTTTTGAGCCACTCATCTCGGCGTGCCTGTACCTCCTTTAGCTGCTTCAGCCTTTTTTGGCGGATCAGCATAAGCTCGTCATCATCCATCTGATCGAAGCGGTCCAGCTCATCATCCACTGCGCGCTCGATCTGCGATGCGATCTGCAGCATCGCCTGTTCGTTAGGATTTGCCATTATTGACAATCTTTCTTGCTGTGCGTCGGGTAGTTGAGTTGAGACAATTCTGTGTGACTACAGGGAATGTGGTAGAAAGGGAAGTTAAAAGCGAAAAAAGGATGAAGTTTTTGGAGGAAGTTTAAGAAAGCGGCCTTTCGCTAAGGACAGCGGCAAGAGCGCTTGAATGGAAGAGCGCAAAAAAAAAACTTTTTTTCATGCGAATTAACAGCGTTGGAGGCTTTCAGTATTCGAAACTTAAAGATGGAGAAAGACAAGCCATTTTCTGGGAAAAGAAAATGACAGCAACTTTCAAAAGAGAGACCTACTGGATGTATTTATAAATATAAGCCCAACAGATCAATTACAAAGAAGAATATATAAATATAAACCTCACTGTCTATTGTCGTTTTATCTCCTTTTCAATTACCAACCGTCATACGCACGATTTGCTCTTGTACACGAGCCCAAAATATCAAGATCAGACTTGTTCTTCATCTCCCGCAGAAAGAGATATGAGGGACATCGGCCCCCGCTCAGCGATGGCGCGACACAAGACAGCGTCTCTTTGAGTGTTAGAGCGGTGTAGTAGAAAGTTGGTTTTTGTAGCGCCAATGAAGCCCTCATATCCTTTTGTGCAGCGAGAGGCAGGTAGCGCAGTCCATGAACATAGCCATCGCGAAGCTGTAAAACAATGTCGGTTAGATAACCTCTATAACTACCATCGCGAGAGCGCGCGTAGCGACGTGCCTCAGAGCGAATCAAGGAGCAAGTAAGCGCTTTCTGTGGCGGAGCTTCGTTTGAGCTCAACATCGCATTTTTGGCTTCTGCCAGGATTGTATGATACACACCTCGCGTCGCCTTGTGATCGAGGGAACGAACCTCTCCGTAACGCGACTGGAGAGAGGTCTGATCGAAGCCTGTGAGAAGCGCGCGCAGAGGCTCTACGGCGCTGTCGTCGGGAATCACGTTAATTGCAACGACAGTAAAGCATGTGACAACAACCAGAAATTTGAAAAAACCCCATTTTTAGCAACTACTGTGTGCACCTGTTACAGGTATTAGTAAAAAAAGCAGGAGTAGACGACAGAGGGAAACTAATAAAGAGAGATAGAGACCCTTCGAAGAGAGAGCACAGAGAGAACCTTTTGCGTAGAAATAAAGCGGCTGTGTACTACCGCCACCATTAAAAAAGATATAATTTGCGATCGTGACTACTTAACCATTCGCAATGTGCCTTGCCTCAAAAAGCAGCGTGAATCAAAAAGACCTCAATGAATATTTGTTTTAATACACCTGGTGGATTAAATAAACATCAAAGCAAGGATCCGCCAGAACAAGCACGACTTAACTTTAGAGAGGAGGTCAAAGCTTCCACCTTCAACAACAAACACAAAAAAAAAACTATGGCCGGTTTGCAAAACAATTTTCTAGCGGCGGAGCATCTACGCGTAGCTACGGTGCCACGAAGTAGCCATTGCAAAAGCAAGAGCTTCCAACTTTTACCAAACACTCAACAGCGGTTTACTCACTCACAACGCTCCTCATTAACCACTCTTGCCATGTTACACACCACTCTTTCCAGAAAAAAACGAAGCACAAAAAAAACGAACCTCTCACAACGCCACCACCCACCAACCGCCCACCCCCCCCCCCCCAAAAAATTACCTCCAGAAAATAAATTCGGGATAAGAAAAAAAAGGTCCTTCAGCACCGCCTTTCCCACTAAAAAACCAGAAAAAACGTTCCATTGCACTCCAGGCAGCCACCCCTCCCACTACCAAATGCACCAGCCAATAAAGTCTCATTGAATATTTTTTTCATTCTTGTGCTACTGCGCAGTGCTGTCGTGAAAGTGAACACATGAACGCTCCGTGGCACTCCTGAGCTCCCTCCACCAACTGCCAAGTTGAGAGGCGCTGCAGGAGGAGTGCTGGCTTGCACATTCCTGTTGTGCCGCAGCACAACGGGCTGCATCGTGTATGTGTGTGTTGGTCTCCCGTCACGTGGTGTTTCCCCGGTATTTATGCAGGCGCTTGTGGTGCAGGAGACGGAGAGCAGAAGAGACCACAACCAACACGTATGACTGCGCAGGGGGAGTGCGGGCAGCGTCGACGAGCTTTGCGTGCGGTGCCCTCCTCTCCTCTCCTCTCCTCTCCCTCTCGCACACATGCGCATTCCCACAAACCCCCGCACGAGTTGCGAGGTCAACACGCTGCTTTTCTCTACTTTTCATCCTACCCCTCTCCCCTGCCCTTTCCCGCCTCCCCGTCTCTTGCTTCTCCCGATCCACACCACTTAAGACCCACACGCACGCTCTCCCACACACAAACTCTTTCTCTCTCTCTTTCCCACTCCTTGCGAGCCCCCATCGCTCTCCGTCATCACTTGCTTGCTCTTCCTCCCCGCGACGCACTCCACTTTTCATCGGCTGGAAGTTCTCTGGTGTGCCCGGCCGCGGTGAATGAGTTTTACAAAATGACTTTCTCAACGTTGTAAGAGTTGCAATCTTTGAAGCAGAGAGGAGGGAAGAGGCCACCCAACAAAACTAAGCGTTTGTTCTTCTCTTACTGCTGCTGCTCTCATCTCTGCTTCTTTTCCCATCCATCTCGTAGATGTGTGCTGTTGTTGCTTTAAACCTGCGGGGACTCCCCGATAATGTTCTCCTGCGGCTGGCTGAGCCACGAACGAACCGAAGGCATTGTCGATCAGAGCCCGTCTCGTTTTTCTCCGTCAAAGGAAAACTATTTGGAAGTTGCGCTGAGAGCAAGCTGGCGTGCGGCGTGGTGCAAGTGCATCGGGGTACGCTGTGCCACACTGGAAACCCACTTAGCATCGAGGAGAAGGAAGAATATTCATCACAGAGGCGCGCTTTTGCACAACAGTGCCTCCCCCCTTTCTCCGGGAGCCCGGGCTGTACACCGAGGAGTGAAAGGATAGGGAAACAACACCCCCCAGGATTTCGCAACCGGTCGGTAACGATGCGTTCTTTCATGGGAAGCTGCGAAGGGGTGCAGCCTGTTCCTTTAAAGGATGGGGGGTGGTGTTGCAACTCCAGTAGGCAAAAGCTAAGGCCAGGGGGAGAGCTGCGGGGTTTCCTGGGGGCCATACCAAGGGGCGGTGGGCTGGCTAAGAGAAGAATGCCAAGTTTTCTAGAAAATCACCCTAGCGTAGAAAAGGAACCCGGGCCTTGGACAGCGAATTCAAACACGGCGAGCGAGCATGTTCAAAGGCAAAACGCCGATATCCGGACCCTGCAGAGCTGACGTGAAATACTGGACCTTTTAGAGGCATAATCTTTAGGAGGGCAATAAATCGTCACACAACTTCTTAGGGCCAAAAAAAGATCTACTTTCTACATTGCGGCTGTTTCTTTTGTAGCATCAGCGAAAGAGAATTTGATAGGGAAACGAGCAGTGCCGCTGGAAGCCAGTCACGCTTGAGTTTATGAGGCCGCCGAACCCCATTTGTTGTGAAAAACCGCAATTTAGAGGCGCTTGGCTTTGAAACGCGGACGCTAGGTGCCATCTCTGAAACGGAAGAAAAAGCTTTCATGAAAACGCACGAGAAGTAGGTGCTTGCAGGAAGAAGCTGATTTTATAAAGCTTTGTAATTGCCTGCGGTGATTTTGGTGGTCTTACTGCACCATTAGCATTGCCTAACGCCTCGCATTAAAATCAGAAGTGAAGCCAAGCAACCGCAGCCCGACCTCGTTTCAGGATTAAAGCCTACTGGTTCGTCCAGAAGACTCGGGTCGGTTCCAGGCTGAAGCGGCGTGCAGTAACGATCAAGTAAGAACCGACCCACAAAGACGCGTGCCTACGGTTTGCAAAGCCTACTCGTATAAGCGTGGAGGACATCCTGCTTCTGCGCTGTGGCAATGTTGAGCGCAACCCTGAGCCTACTTTGAGATGTGCCCAATGGAACTGCAACGGGTTGACACAGTCCAAAAGACCGGCGTTGGCCCGTTACCTCGAAGTGAGTTCGACGCAGGTCTGCATTCTTCAAGAGACGCACTTCTCTGTCTCAGATTGCGAATCATTTGGTCTGGACGGCTACCAACACTCCGGCGCGGCACGCGACCGAAATGGAGGTGGAGTGTCCGTTCTTATTCAGCGCGACCTTGGTACGGAAGAAAACAGTACCATTGTTGAGTGTGGAGTGGAGCAGATCTCTATCACAATCCACTTCGACAACCAACCCAGGAAGATTCGCTTTACCTCCGGGTACATCCCACGCAGTGCACTTGTCACGCAGGACAATTTGGCACGCTTTTCTCTCCCGTCGCTTCCGCTAGTGATTGGTTTGGACGCTAACGCACACCGCCCCTCTTGAGAACTTTGATACTTTTAAAATACCGCTTCCGTTATGAGCAGCGGCGCCAACGCAGGGGACACCCCTTTCCGAGCGGATGGCGGAGAATGACCTTGTGTGCGCGAACAACTGCAATGCACCGACTCGTATCAGTTTCGACGGCAGTACCCGCACTTCCCCTGACGCGACGCTTTTCTGGGACTGTTTTGCGCTGAACTGGGAAAGCCGTCCCACCTCAGACAGTTATCACTGCTGGATTACCTTCCTGGTGCAGTTTGCTGAAGGGTATGAGCCAATACCGCAAACTGACACCAAAAAGTCGATGTTCTAGTTCAAGAAAGCGGACTGGAAGACATACCGCATTACCATCGCTCGCCTAAATCGAAAACACGGCCGCCACTTCAAACGCAGGAAAGCCCTCGCCAACGAGGTAAAGAAGCGCGCTCTCGCCCCCCTCCGCCCGCTACGCCGCCGCTGCCGCCCCTCGCACTGGATTGAAAAGGCACAAATCAAACCCACACGCGCATACATCAGAAACTGAAGAGAGATACCTAAGCACGAAGTGCTAGTCTTTGCTTCCATCCTCCATAAAGCTACGAAGAAAGCTGTCCCAGTGAGCAAAGCGAAATACCCTCCTCACTGGACAGAAAGACTTACAGAGCTTCAACGCGACATAGCAGCGACCCCACCTACTGATCCCAAACGTCGCGAGCTCACGAAGACCTATCGCATGGAATTGCAGAAGGAGAGTATTAACGGATGGATAAAGAGTTGCAGCCAGCTGACGCCGAGCGACCCGCGGTCTTGGTCCCGCATCCAAGCAATTCATGCTCTGCGGCCCTTAGCGACGCCGGTCCTCGTTATTGATGAGCACCCCCTCACTCGAAAAGCTCATGCTGCCACACTGGCTAACATGTACAAAACCAAATCCACCCGACATCCGCTTGCTCCGCTTCGCGTTCCGCCCCGCCCCAGCACCCAGCCTTTCGAACGTTTTTCGCTTGCAGAACTAGAGATGGCACTGCGAGAAGTGCACCGTGGCTCCGCCACTGGCCCTGACGACATTCACTGCGACTGCATCCGCGCTTCTCCTGACGCGAGCAAGAAAATTTCTGTTGAACATCTACAATCACAGCGCCATAAGTGGTCACGTCCCAGGCTCCTGGAAGAGAGGCATCATTATTCCCATACTGAAGCCGAAGAAGCCCGCCACAGATCCCACCTCCTTCCGTCCCGCCACTCTCAACAGCAACTGGTGTAAGTTGTTGGAGCGCATGATATCTCGCCGCCTGCGGGATTATCTAGAACCACGACTACAACCTCAGCAGGCAGGCTTTCGCCCACACCGGTCCACCACCGACCCTCTCTATACCCTCGTTCGCAAAGTGGTGCAGAGGCCAAAAGGCACAAAGATGGGAGCCGTTTCTGTAGACTATGCACGTGCCCTCGACTCTGTCGACCATGGCGTCATCATCAGGGCCCTCAAGAAATTCGACGTAGATCCCTATCTGACGCGGTAGAGTATGGACTTCTTAGACGACCGAACGGCGCGAGTCCGAGTTAACAACACTTTTTCTGACCCGGTAGCCTCACCTGTGGTGCTCCGCAAGGTTCAGCCCTTGGCCTTCTGCCCTTCATCATTGTTATGGACTCCCTTAGCGTGCAACTAAACCAAATTGAAGGCCTTGGGCACGCCTTCTTTGCGGACGACCTTACCCTCCCGCGCTCCTTACCGGATAATGAACAGATTCAAAAGACGCTGCAGTCTTCAGTAGACACCGTAGCTCGCTGGACGGAAGTACACTTCATGGAATTGAGTGCCCCGAAGACGAAGTACACGCTCTTTGGTGCTCGACACCACAATCAGCTGTCGCTACACATAGGCGCAACTCGACTAGAGGAAGATCGATACCCACGACTTTTGGGTGTGGATTTTCAGCCGCTTAGAGGCGTTGGAGGACACGTGCAGGCAACAATCAATGCAGCGAAGAAGCGCTTGGCGAAGCTGAAGGCAGTATCCGGAGAACTCTGGGGACCATCGAAAGACGTCCTCCGACCCTTTTATTTGACCCTCATTGAATCAAAACCCCTCTACACCGCGACGCCCTGGTGGGAGAGTACCAGCAATTTGCGCAAAACATACGTGGAGCGCACGCATGCGCGTGGCGCCGCGATGGTGATTGGTATCGTAGAATACGCTGACGCAAATGACCTACTGAAAGAAGCTGATCCGTTGCCGCTAGACGCCACAGTACTGCTCCGCCGATTAAGACTTTACTTGACAGCAGTCACCAGTGGTGGATACTTGGAGCAATTAACGAAGGAAGTTTTACGAAGACGAGCATCCACTACACACCTACATCCGCCGCGTACAAGGTGGATACACCGCCATTGACTCCTTTGAGCAGCCTCTCACGTTTCGATCTCTCCAAAAAAACCGTCGGGTGTATTTCAACACGTCGCCTCCAGGAGACTTACGTGCTGAATCCCCGGTTGCAGAGAAGCTGGCTGCATGCAAAGCTCGCCTACGCCAGCTTTGTAATGTGCCGTTGGCACTCTACACCGACGGCGCCTTTGAGCTTGATGAGCAATCCGGAGCAGCTGCCATGCTTTACCACAAAGACCGGCTCGTCTCAACAGTCGCTGACTTCTGTGGCAGATATGCGTGCAGCTACCGCGCTGATTGCGTAGCCATGGGAGTAGGGCTGAAGCGGCTCCTCCAGTACGTCACGCAGCACCGAATCTACCGTACCGCATGTGTTATCGTCACCGATTCTTATTCGCTCCTCATGGCGCTCAAAACAGGACCCACAACCGTTGACGAAGGTGTTCTGCGCCGCATTTGGACCACCATCCTAGAGCTGATCAACCACAAAGTTCGATTATCTTTTCAGTTTGTCTTCGGACATTGTGGTATTCGGAGAAACGAAGCAGTTGATAAAATGGCCAAGGCTGCGATGCAGCCAAATCCGACAGATCGCGCCTGGATCACGGACCTCGTCACGACGATCAGACGACTTCACAACATACCGCAGAGCCGAATACGCAAACCCTGTACGCCGCAGCAATTCCTACTGAACAGCAATGTGGCCACTGTCAAGAACGGTGACGTGATTCTCACGCAGCAGCAAGAGACAGCATTGGCGCAATTTCGAAGTGGCACCTCACGATATTTTGGCTTTTTTTATAGGCGTGTGAACAACATAGACAACGAAGATTGCAGATGGTGTATTGAACATCGAATGAGGGAAATGGAACTTCCGCTCCCGCTAGTCGCACCGCCTCCGGAGCCACCGCCTTCTGCGTATTTTGCAGTGTACCCGTCGGGTCCCGCGCTATGCCCAGTATGTTATCAAGCCATCCCAGGCCGTGAGCAGCTGAAAAAGCACATTGTGAGAGCATACAAAATCACCGATGCTGCACAGCTACGCACGATGGTTCCGCTTTCCTTTCACATCTTCCCGCCAGGCGGTTTGTACCTGTGCCCACTAGGCGCTTCCCTCATCCACAGCTGCGACTTTTTCGCCGAGCGCCACATGTTTCAGCGCTCTGCATATAAACCCGGAAGATCCCAGACGGCACCCCGAGAAAAAGCATAAAGAAAGAATTGCTGCAGCTCTATGCACTTCTTCGAAGTTGGAGTGTGGTGAGACGCCACAGCGCTAGATGTTATGCAAAGGTCTAGTGGAACTCCGAAAAAAAAAAAATGAAATCGTCCCCAGGTAAAAAGGTAAATTTTTTGTGGATGTTAAATTAATGAGATTTGTAAAAAAAAGCCATTGTGCGTCTTGTTCCCTCACCAAGGAGGAGATAAGAGCGCTCTTGCCGCCTTCATGGCAAAGTCCGACCTCCGGAGCAAATTAGCCACCGATCCTCCATTGCATCATCTCAGATCAGTCAGGCTCAAAAAGCCTTTTCCGGTAATTAGCGTCACAGAGGCGAGGCTGACGAAGCACCGCCGAGTCGAGTACGCATGGTAAATTTGCGAAGAGGACAGTTCCCAAGATGGAATTTGTCTGTAGTCGCATTAAGATAGCCAGGCTGCTTGCATGTTTGGAGAGAAAAAGGGTTCATTGTTGTATTTTTTTTTCCCCCTGGCAGTGGCAGGGGTACAGGACGAAAGCCTTTCTTGACAATAAAAACTACTCCTTTCATAAGCTTATCTTTAAGTTGTTCAGCCTCCTTCGAAACAACAAAAACTGTGATTATCGAATCTCTAAAACTTTTTTTGCAGAGCTGATGCTTTTTTAAAGATTATGCCTCTAAAAGATCCAGTATTTCACGTCAGCTCTGCAGGGTCCGGATATCGGCGTTTTGCCTTTGAACATGCTCGCTCGCCGTGTTTGAATTCGCTGTCCAAGGCCCGGGTTCCTTTTCTACGCTAGGGTGATTTTCTAGAAAACTTGGCATTCTTCTCTTAGCCAGCCCACCGCCCCTTGGTATGGCCCCCAGGAAACCCCGCAGCTCCTCCCCTGGCCTTAGCTTTTGCCTACTGGAGTTGCAACACCACCCCCATCCTTTAAAGGAACAGGCTGCACCCCTTTCGCGCTTCCCATGAAAGAACGCATCGTTACCGACCGGTTGCGAAATCCTGGGGGGTGTTGTTTCCCTATCCTTTCACTCCTCGGTATACAGCCCGGGCTCCCGGAGAAAGGGGGAGGCACTGTTGTGCAAAAGCGCGCCTCTGTGATGAATATTCTTCCTTCTCCTCGATGCTAAGTGGGTTTCCAGTGTGGCACAGCGTACCCCGATGCACTTGCACCACGCCGCACGCCAGCTTGCTCTCAGCGCAACTTCCAAATAGTTTTCCTTTGACGGAGAAAAACGAGACGGGCTCCGATCGACAATGCCTTCGGTTCGTTCGTGGCTCAGCCAGCCGCAGGAGAACATTATCGGGGAGTCCCCGCAGGTTTAAAGCAACAACAGCACACATCTACGAGATGGATGGGAAAAGAAGCAGAGATGAGAGCAGCAGCAGTAAGAGAAGAACAAACGCTTAGTTTTGTTGGGTGGCCTCTTCCCTCCTCTCTGCTTCAAAGATTGCAACTCTTACAACGTTGAGAAAGTCATTTCGTAAAACTCATTCACCGCGGCCGGGCACACCAGAGAACTTCCAGCCGATGAAAAGTGGAGTGCGTCGCGGGGAGGAAGAGCAAGCAAGTGATGACGGAGAGCGATGGGGGCTCGCAAGGAGTGGGAAAGAGAGAGAGAGAAAGAGAGAGACAGAGAAAGAGAGAAAGAGAGAGAGAGTTTGTGTGTGGGAGAGCGTGCGTGTGGGTCTTAAGTGGTGTGGATCGGGGGAAGCAAGAGACGGGGAGACGGGAAAGGGCAGGGGAGAGGGGTAGGATGAAAAGTAGAGAAAAGCAGCGTGTTGACCTCGCAACTCGTGCGGGGGTTTGTGGGAATGCGCATGTGTGCGAGAGGGAGAGGAGAGGAGAGGAGAGGAGGGCACCGCACGCAAAGCTCGTCGACGCTGCCCGCACTCCCCCTGCGCAGTCATACGTGTTGGTTGTGGTCTCTTCTGCTCTCCGTCTCCTGCACCACAAGCGCCTGCATAAATACCGGGGAAACACCACGTGACGGGAGACCAACACACACATACACGATGCAGCCCGTTGTGCTGCGGCACAACAGGAATGTGCAAGCCAGCACTCCTCCTGCAGCGCCTCTCAACATGGCAGTTGGTGGAGGGAGCTCAGGAGTGCCACGGAGCGTTCATGTGTTCACTTTCACGACAGCACTGCGCAGTAGCACAAGAATGAAAAAAAAAAAGCACACACACAGAAAGGCTCAGCTGTACGGCATCAGAGAAGGCGAAAGTAGAGAGAAGGAAACGGAAGAAAAGCGAGCTGGCACACCGCCGCGGCAGTGCACCGACAAGAACAACGACACCAGTGCACACCCACTTACACACACACACACACACCAACGCAAGGAGAGGCACTGACAGGCACTGTGTCGTGCCCGCACACGAGGCAGAGAATCAAAAAGAAAAGAAGTCCAGCCTAGTCAGACGAAGAGACAAAGAGAAGCGAACACTGGTGCGCGTGCGTGGGGATGCACGGAGCTCACCTCCCGACGGCGCACCACAACAACCACAAAACAGGTTGGTGTCAGAGGTGGTCACAGCGACAGCCAATTGCGGGACTTTCTCCCTCTCCTCTCTCACTCCTCCCCAGCACTGCAGCAGCGGCAGCAGCAGCGTGAGAGGGAAGGCGAGCTGTCACCGCCCCTCCCACTGGGGTGCCCCGCCGCGACTCCTGCGCCGTCCCTTCACTCGTCTCACTCCCTCCCGCTGCTGCGCACCGACGCCGCTGTGGTTGCCAGCGGCGAAGAGGCCCCTCTCCACTGGGCGATGTGCCGCGCGCCACCGGTGCGGCAACCTTCACCGCCGGCACCGTCGTGCGCTGTGTGCCGACCGTCGCCTCGTGCGGAGGACACGCCGGTGGGCAGCGGGACCGGTTTCAGCGCCACGCCGGCTCTGAGCTGACCGCTGATGTCACCACTGCCGCCCCGATCGGCGCCGGTGCCCCGCCGCTGCCTGTGGTTGGGAGGGAAGTCGCAGGCCGCGAGAGAGGGGGCGTGGTGGCCGCGCTGCTGCTGCCCGGCACGCAAGTAGCGTCGCCACCCACCACGCCTGCATTCGCTGCCGCCACTGCGTTAGAGGGTGCAGAGGCGGAGCGCGGAGGGGATGCGGCTGGTGTTGGTTGCGCTGCCGCCGTTGGTGAGGTTGTCGAGGTGAGACTGGGTCGAGAACGACGCGTTGGCGAGGGGGTTTGACGCTGGTGCTGTGGTGTGCGGGGAGGCGCGACGGCGAAGCCTGGCGTTGCCACGTTGGAGAGGAGGCGAAGTGCGACTGCATGGTGGGCACCGTCGACAGCATCGAGGGAGGCGCACACGAACAAGTTTTTGGCGCCCGTGCAGCACTCTCTTGGCCGCTAAGCACCGGCAGGAGAGAAGAGACGAAGAGCACGGAAAAGAGAGCAATTGGACGGTTGTTCGATTCGCTTCCTTTCGCTTGTTGTCGTTGTTATGGCGGTTGTGAACGCAGCACACTTTGGCACTTCTTCAGCTGGTCACGCTGCCGTCTCTGGGGGACGCAACGCAAGAAAAAGAAAAAGAAAACAAGAGCAAAAAAAATAGTAGAAAATACTCACCTTTCACAAATTTTCTGAGCCGGCACTCTATCACGTGGTAAAGTGCGTTTCAGAAGGAGGAGAAGCTCCGCACCTTGTCTGCTTGCAGCTGCTACGCCCTTTGCTCCTTCGGGCTCCTATTCCCGTAAGCCGCCTCTTTCGTACTGTTCTACATGGGCGGGGAGAGCGGAGCAGACAGGGAGGAAGGAAAGAGAATGCGGAGAGCCGGCGTGGCAACACAAACACGCGAAGGGCAGCAGAGCAACAGCAGACGGAGAACGGAGAGGGACATAAAGTGAAGTGGATGCCAGACACGTAAAAAACGGAACAGAGAAACGAGAAACTGCGCGTTGCGCGCTGACGCACTTCCGCGTAGAATAACAAAGAGAAGGACAGCGCGAAGAGAGGCACAAAGAACGACAACACCAGAATAACAACAAATGAAAAGCGAAGAAACAAGAAACAATGAAATGATAAGCGAAGAAACAAGAAGAAATGAAATGAAAAGCGAAGAGACAAGAAACAATGAAATGATAAGCGAAGAAACAAGAAACAATGAAATGAAAAGCGAAGAAACAAGAAACAATGAAATGAAAAGCGAAGAAACAAGAAGCAATGAAATGATAAGCGAAGAAACAAGAAGCAATGAAATGAAAAGCGAAGAAACAAGAAACAATGAAATGATAAGCGAAGAAACAAGAAGAAATGAAATGAAAAACAAAAAAAATAAGAAGCAATGAAACAGAAAACAAAGAATCAATAAGCAAAGAGAAGAAAGTTGAGAGTAAAAGAAACTAGTGTTTTTTTTTGGAGGACGGAGTACGGAAGAAAAAGAGTGCCACAAATGGCCGGCAGCACCTCACACACACATACACACACACACACTCACACATAAACGCACACACACACCCAAACGCACACGTGTGTGTGTGTATGTGTATGTGTATGTGGATGCTTGTTTATGTGTGTGTGTGTATGTGACGTGACGCGTGTCTGCCTTCTGTGTTCTGCACTTCGCACATACGCGTGTAGCGTATTTCGTTTGTTTGCTGGCAAAACAAAACTCAACGTCTCTTCTGTGTTGTTGCTGTTGTGTGTATTGGGGGTTGTGCCACCGCGGTAAGCGGAGAAGGGAGCGGGGGTGGCACTCTGGGCAACGAAGATACGTTTTGTGTTGAAAAGGCACATCAAAGAACGAACGAAGGAGAGAAAGAGAGGCAGTGGGCGGCGGCGTCGGAGTATTCCTCGGCTGTGTCCACAGAGCGCACTCTGCACACAAGGAAAACAAAAAGCAAAGCGATTGAAAGCAAAGAAACAAGAAGCAAAAACCAAGAAACCAAGAAACAAGAAGCAAAGGAATAGAAAGCAAAAAAACCAAGAAGCAAAGAAACAAGAAGCAAAGAAACAAGAAGCAAAGAAACAAGAAGCAAAGAAACAGAAAAAAAAAAAAAACAAGAACAAAAAAAGAAGCAAAAAGAAAAAAACAAGAAGCAAAGAGATAAGAGGGGGAGGAGGAGAAGAGGAGAGAGTGGAAGGAGAGAAGGCGCATGAAGTGTGCATGAAGTGGCCCCAAAGCGGGGGAAAAAAAAAACAATTCTATGAAGATAGTAAAACAATCCTAAAGCAAGTCGCTGTGATTATGTATTTCTGAAACTAGCAATTCTGAGTTGGGCAATTCTGATTCCAGGCAACCAAGCACGGACTGTCTTCACTCGGTCGCCCTACGCGCAACCGTCCGACCGTCTTTCTGGGAGGAGGGGAGAGGGGATTATGGGAAACAAACGTGAACAGATGTTTCTGGTTCACAAAACAGAAAGGATTAAATGCAAGAAGAGAAAAACAGGAGGACACGGAAAAGAACCAAAAGAGAACCCCGAGAGAGAGAGAGAGAGAGAGAGAGAGGGGGGAGTGACGGGAGAAACAAAGGAGTGAGACGATTGCCACGGACGTGTCGCAGAGGGGACAAACATGAACACGCCGCTTCGATTGAATGCGCTGCGGTTGGGTGTCTTGTGAGCAGCAAGATGTTTGGTTGTGGGTCTCTCTTCTCTCTTCTTAATGTTGGTGGTGGTGTTGTTGTGGAGTACTTGTGTATGTTGTGAGTAGTTTACCGCAGTGAAGTGTTGAGGCTGCAGTGCCAAGGGATCTGCACACACCGCCTTCAACACGCCCAGGGATTATAGCAGAGAGAGAATGGGAGAGAACAGAACAAAAAAGGGAGTCGCAGGCACGCGTCGTTGCGCAGCACACCGAGACGAGAAGAGGGCGAGGCACAAAGAAGCAAATAAAGAGAGCCTTACCAAGCGGAATAGAAGCAAAAGAAGGAAAGGAACGGAAAGATGCGAGAATGCACACCCCGAGGGAGGGGGGAGGGATGATGTGAACTGCAAGAGGGCAATGTGAACTGCAAGAGGACGGTGTGAACTGCAAGAGGACGATGTGAAGTGCAAGAGGGCGATGTGAGGAGTGGTGAGTGAAGCGATTGGATCGGCAGAGAGAAGGTGCGTTTGCTGAGAGAGGGACGCGGTAGAAGCTAAGCGGAAAAATACAAAAACAAAAGGAGGCGAAGAAAGGTTGAGTTTGGCAGAGATACAGATTCAGGCACCCGAGGAAGCGCACAGTCCTTCACTTTAGCGCACCGGGCGACTCGCATTGCAACCGTACAGAGACATCCGTTCAAAAGCATCCGTGCAGGCAATTGTGAGGAGAAAAAAAAAGAGTGTGTGTGTGTGTGCAGTTTATGCAATTTTGTGTGCTCCACCCGCCCTGTGATGGAGCGGAGCGTCGGGGACGGAGATCAGCAGGCAGACTAGCAGGCAATAGTGCGGCAATGTGCGCCGTGCCTTTCAGAGTGTTTTCCTCTCGTGCAGAAACCGACAGGAAGGGAGAGAGAGAGAGAGCAAGAGAGAGAGAGAGAGTTTGTGTGTGGGAGAGCGTGCGTGTGGGTCTTAAGTGGTGTGGATCGGGAGAAGCAAGAGACGGGGAGACGGGAAAGGGCAGGGGAGAGGGGTAGGATGAAAAGTAGAGAAAAGCAGCGTGTTGACCTCGCAACTCGTGCGGGGGTTTGTGGGAATGCGCATGTGTGCGAGAGGGAGAGGAGAGGAGAGGAGAGGAGGGCACCGCACGCAAAGCTCGTCGACGCTGCCCGCACTCCCCCTGCGCAGTCATACGTGTTGGTTGTGGTCTCTTCTGCTCTCCGTCTCCTGCACCACAAGCGCCTGCATAAATACCGGGGAAACACCACGTGACGGGAGACCAACACACACATACACGATGCAGCCCGTTGTGCTGCGGCACAACAGGAATGTGCAAGCCAGCACTCCTCCTGCAGCGCCTCTCAACTTGGCAGTTGGTGGAGGGAGCTCAGGAGTGCCACGGAGCGTTCATGTGTTCACTTTCACGACAGCACTGCGCAGTAGCACAAGAATGAAAAAAAAAAAAAGCATACACACAGAAAGGCTCAGCTGTACGGCATCAGAGAAGGCGAAAGTAGAGAGAAGGAAACGGAAGAAAAGCGAGCTGGCACACCGCCGCGGCAGTGCACCGACAAGAACAACGACACCAGTGCACACCCACACACACACACACACCAACGCAAGGAGAGGCACTGACAGGCACTGTGTCGTGCCCGCACACGAGGCAGAGAATCAAAAAGAAAAGAAGTCCAGCCTAGTCAGACGAAGAGACAAAGAGAAGCGAACACTGGTGCGCGTGCGTGGGGATGCACGGAGCTCACCTCCCGACGGCGCACCACAACAACCACAAAACAGGTTGGTGTCAGAGGTGGTCACAGCGACAGCCAATTGCGGGACTTTCTCCCTCTCCTCTCTCACTCCTCCCCAGCACTGCAGCAGCGGCAGCAGCAGCGTGAGAGGGAAGGCGAGCTGTCACCGCCCCTCCCACTGGGGTGCCCCGCCGCGACTCCTGCGCCGTCCCTTCACTCGTCTCACTCCCTCACGCTGCTGCGCACCGACGCCGCTGTGGTTGCCAGCGGCGAAGAGGCCCCTCTCCACTGGGCGATGTGCCGCGCGCCACCGGTGCGGCAACCTTCACCGCCGGCACCGTCGTGCGCTGTGTGCCGACCGTCGCCTCGTGCGGAGGACACGCCGGTGGGCAGCGGGACCGGTTTCAGCGCCACGCCGGCTCTGAGCTGACCGCTGATGTCACCACTGCCGCCCCGATCGGCGCCGGTGCCCCGCCGCTGCCTGTGGTTGGGAGGGAAGTCGCAGGCCGCGAGAGAAGGGGCGTGGTGGCCGCGCTGCTGCTGCCCGGCACGCAAGTAGCGTCGCCACCCACCACGCCTGCATTCGCTGCCGCCACTGCGTTAGAGGGTGCAGAGGCGGAGCGCGGAGGGGATGCGGCTGGTGTTGGTTGCGCTGCCGCCGTTGGTGAGGTTGTCGAGGTGAGACTGGGTCGAGAACGACGCGTTGGCGAGGGGGTTTGACGCTGGTGCTGTGGTGTGCGGGGAGGCGCGACGGCGAAGCCTGGCGTTGCCACGTTGGAGAGGAGGCGAAGTGCGACTGCATGGTGGGCACCGTCGACAGCATCGAGGGAGGCGCACACGAACAAGTTTTTGGCGCCCGTGCAGCACTCTCTTGGCCGCTAAGCACCGGCAGGAGAGAAGAGACGAAGAGCACGGAAAAGAGAGCAATTGGACGGTTGTTCGATTCGCTTCCTTTCGCTTGTTGTCGTTGTTATGGCGGTTGTGAACGCAGCACACTTTGGCACTTCTTCAGCTGGTCACGCTGCCGTCTCTGGGGGACGCAACGCAAGAAAAAGAAAAAGAAAACAAGAGCAAAAAAAATAGTAGAAAATACTCACCTTTCACAAATTTTCTGAGCCGGCACTCTATCACGTGGTAAAGTGCGTTTCAGAAGGAGGAGAAGCTCCGCACCTTGTCTGCTTGCAGCTGCTACGCCCTTTGCTCCTTCGGGCTCCTATTCCCGTAAGCCACCTCTTTCGTACTGTTCTACATGGGCGGGGAGAGCGGAGCAGACAGGGAGGAAGGAAAGAGAATGCGGAGAGCCGGCGTGGCAACACAAACACGCGAAGGGCAGCAGAGCAACAGCAGACGGAGAACGGAGAGGGACATAAAGTGAAGTGGATGCCAGACACGTAAAAAACGGAACAGAGAAACGAGAAACTGCGCGTTGCGCGCTGACGCACTTCCGCGTAGAATAACAAAGAGAAGGACAGCGCGAAGAGAGGCACAAAGAACGACAACACCAGAATAACAACAAATGAAAAGCGAAGAAACAAGAAACAATGAGATGATAAGCGAAGAAACAAGAAACAATGAAATGAAAAGCGAAGAGACAAGAAACAATGAAATGATAAGCGAAGAAACAAGAAGCAATGAAATGAAAACGAAGAAACAAGAAAAAAAAAAAAAAAAAACAAAAAAAAAAAAAAAAAACAATAAATGAAAAGCGAAGAAACAAGAAGCAATGAAATGAAAAGCGAAGAAACAAGAAACAATGAAATGATAAGCGAAGAAACAAGAAACAATGAAATGAAAAGCGAAGAAACAAGAAACAATGAAATGATAAGCGAAGAAACAAGAAACAATGAAATGAAAAACAAAAAAAAATAAGAAGCAATGAAACAGAAAACAAAGAATCAATAAGCAAAGAGAAGAAAGTTGAGAGTAAAAGAAACTAGTGTTTTTTTTTGGAGGACGGAGTACGGAAGAAAAAGAGTGCCACAAATGGCCGGCAGCACCTCACACACACATACACACACACACACTCACACATAAACGCACACACACACCCAAACGCACACGTGTGTGTGTGTATGTGTATGTGTATGTGGATGCTTGTTTATGTGTGTGTGTGTATGTGACGTGACGCGTGTCTGCCTTCTGTGTTCTGCACTTCGCATATACGCGTGTAGCGTATTTCGTTTGTTTGCTGGCAAAACAAAACTCAACGTCTCTTCTGTGTTGTTGCTGTTGTGTGTATTGGGGTTGTGCCACCGCGGGAGGGGGTAAGGGGGTAAAGGGAGGAGGGGAGGGAGGGAGGGAAGGGAATTAAATTTGGTTTTGAATGGTGGTGTAAAAAAAAAAGAAAGAGGGAAAAAAGAGGGAGAGGGGGGGGGGGGGGGGGGAGAAGCAAGGGTTTTAAACAGAAGAAACAACAAAAAAAAAAAAAAAAAAAAAAAAAAAAAAAAAAAAAAAAAAAAAAAAAAAAAAAAAAAAAAAAAAAAAAAAAAAAAAAAAAAAAAAAAAAAAAAAAAAAAAAAAAAAAAAAAAAAAAAAAAAAAAAAAAAAAAAAAAAAAAAAAAAAAAAAAAAAAAAAAAAAAAAAAAAAAAAAAAAAGGAGAAGGAGGGGGGGGGGGGGGGGGGGGGGGGGGAGAGGGGGGGGGGAAGGGGGGGGGGGTGTGTTTGGGGGGGGGGAACGGGGGGGGAAAAAAAAAATTTTTATTATAAAAAAAAAACAAAATTAAAGAAGTTTTTTTTTTTTTTTTTTTTTTTAAATTTTTTTTTTTTTTTTGTTTTTTTTTTTTTTAGGCAACCAAGCCCGGTTTTTTTTTCTGGCCGCCCTCCCCGCGACCGTCCGACCGTCTTTTTTTGGGGGAGGGGGAGGGGGATTATGGGAAACAAACGTGAACAGATGTTTCTGGTTCACAAAACAGAAAGGATTAAATGCAAGAAGAGAAAAACAGGAGGACACGGAAAAGAACCAAAAGAGAACCCCGAGAGAGAGAGAGAGAGAGAGAGAGAGGGGGAGTGACGGGAGAAACAAAGGAGTGAGACGATTGCCACGGACGTGTCGCAGAGGGGACAAACATGAACACGCCGCTTCGATTGAATGCGCTGCGGTTGGGTGTCTTGTGAGCAGCAAGATGTTTGGTTGTGGGTCTCTCTTCTCTCTTCTTAATGTTGGTGGTGGTGTTGTTGTGGAGTACTTGTGTATGTTGTGAGTAGTTTACCGCAGTGAAGTGTTGAGGCTGCAGTGCCAAGGGATCTGCACACACCGCCTTCAACACGCCCAGGGATTATAGCAGAGAGAGAATGGGAGAGAACAGAACAAAAAAGGGAGTCGCAGGCACGCGTCGTTGCGCAGCACACCGAGACGAGAAGAGGGCGAGGCACAAAGAAGCAAATAAAGAGAGCCTTACCAAGCGGAATAGAAGCAAAAGAAGGAAAGGAACGGAAAGATGCGAGAATGCACACCCCGAGGGAGGGGGGAGGGACGATGTGAACTGCAAGAGGGCAATGTGAACTGCAAGAGGACGGTGTGAACTGCAAGAGGACGATGTGAAGTGCAAGAGGGCGATGTGAGGAGTGGTGAGTGAAGCGATTGGATCGGCAGAGAGAAGGTGCGTTTGCTGAGAGAGGGACGCGGTAGAAGCTAAGCGGAAAAATACAAAAACAAAAGGAGGCGAAGAAAGGTTGAGTTTGGCAGAGATACAGATTCAGGCACCCGAGGAAGCGCACAGTCCTTCACTTTAGCGCACCGGGCGACTCGCATTGCAACCGTACAGAGACATCCGTTCAAAAGCATCCGTGCAGGCAATTGTGAGGAGAAAAAAAAAAGAGTGTGTGTGTGTGTGCAGTTTATGCAATTTTGTGTGCTCCACCCGCCCTGTGATGGAGCGGAGCGTCGGGGACGGAGATCAGCAGGCAGACTAGCAGGCAATAGTGCGGCAATGTGCGCCGTGCCTTTCAGAGTGTTTTCCTCTCGTGCAGAAACCGACAGGAAGGGAGAGAGAGAGAGAGCAAGAGAGAGAGAGCAAGAGAGAGAGAGAGAGAGAGTTTGTGTGTGGGAGAGCGTGCGTGTGGGTCTTAAGTGGTGTGGATCGGGAGAAGCAAGAGACGGGGAGACGGGAAAGGGCAGGGGAGAGGGGTAGGATGAAAAGTAGAGAAAAGCAGCGTGTTGACCTCGCAACTCGTGCGGGGGTTTGTGGGAATGCGCATGTGTGCGAGAGGGAGAGGAGAGGAGAGGAGAGGAGGGCACCGCACGCAAAGCTCGTCGACGCTGCCCGCACTCCCCCTGCGCAGTCATACGTGTTGGTTGTGGTCTCTTCTGCTCTCCGTCTCCTGCACCACAAGCGCCTGCATAAATACCGGGGAAACACCACGTGACGGGAGACCAACACACACATACACGATGCAGCCCGTTGTGCTGCGGCACAACAGGAATGTGCAAGCCAGCACTCCTCCTGCAGCGCCTCTCAACTTGGCAGTTGGTGGAGGGAGCTCAGGAGTGCCACGGAGCGTTCATGTGTTCACTTTCACGACAGCACTGCGCAGTAGCACAAGAATGAAAAAAAAAAAAAGCACACACACAGAAAGGCTCAGCTGTACGGCATCAGAGAAGGCGAAAGTAGAGAGAAGGAAACGGAAGAAAAGCGAGCTGGCACACCGCCGCGGCAGTGCACCGACAAGAACAACGACACCAGTGCACACACACTTACACACACACACCAACGCAAGGAGAGGCACTGACAGGCACTGTGTCGTGCCCGCACACGAGGCAGAGAATCAAAAAGAAAAGAAGTCCAGCCTAGTCAGACGAAGAGACAAAGAGAAGCGAACACTGGTGCGCGTGCGTGGGGATGCACGGAGCTCACCTCCCGACGGCGCACCACAACAACCACAAAACAGGTTGGTGTCAGAGGTGGTCACAGCGACAGCCAATTGCGGGACTTTCTCCCTCTCCTCTCTCACTCCTCCCCAGCACTGCAGCAGCGGCAGCAGCAGCGTGAGAGGGAAGGCGAGCTGTCACCGCCCCTCCCACTGGGGTGCCCCGCCGCGACTCCTGCGCCGTCCCTTCACTCGTCTCACTCGTCTCACGCTGCTGCGCACCGACGCCGCTGTGGTTGCCAGCGGCGAAGAGGCCCCTCTCCACTGGGCGATGTGCCGCGCGCCACCGGTGCGGCAACCTTCACCGCCGGCACCGTCGTGCGCTGTGTGCCGACCGTCGCCTCGTGCGGAGGACACGCCGGTGGGCAGCGGGACCGGTTTCAGCGCCACGCCGGCTCTGAGCTGACCGCTGATGTCACCACTGCCGCCCCGATCGGCGCCGGTGCCCCGCCGCTGCCTGTGGTTGGGAGGGAAGTCGCAGGCCGCGAGAGAGGGGGCGTGGTGGCCGCGCTGCTGCTGCCCGGCACGCAAGTAGCGTCGCCACCCACCACGCCTGCATTCGCTGCCGCCACTGCGTTAGAGGGTGCAGAGGCGGAGCGCGGAGGGGATGCGGCTGGTGTTGGTTGCGCTGCCGCCGTTGGTGAGGTTGTCGAGGTGAGACTGGGTCGAGAACGACGCGTTGGCGAGGGGGTTTGACGCTGGTGCTGTGGTGTGCGGGGAGGCGCGACGGCGAAGCCTGGCGTTGCCACGTTGGAGAGGAGGCGAAGTGCGACTGCATGGTGGGCACCGTCGACAGCATCGAGGGAGGCGCACACGAACAAGTTTTTGGCGCCCGTGCAGCACTCTCTTGGCCGCTAAGCACCGGCAGGAGAGAAGAGACGAAGAGCACGGAAAAGAGAGCAATTGGACGGTTGTTCGATTCGCTTCCTTTCGCTTGTTGTCGTTGTTATGGCGGTTGTGAATGCAGCACACTTTGGCACTTCTTCAGCTGGTCACGCTGCCGTCTCTGGGGGACGCAACGCAAGAAAAAGAAAAAGAAAACAAGAGCAAAAAAATAGTAGAAAATACTCACCTTTCACAAATTTTCTGAGCCGGCACTCTATCACGTGGTAAAGTGCGTTTCAGAAGGAGGAGAAGCTCCGCACCTTGTCTGCTTGCAGCTGCTACGCCCTTTGCTCCTTCGGGCTCCTATTCCCGTAAGCCGCCTCTTTCGTACTGTTCTACGTGGGCGGGGAGAGCGGAGCAGACAGGGAGGAAGGAAAGAGAATGCGGAGAGCCGGCGTGGCAACACAAACACGCGAAGGGCAGCAGAGCAACAGCAGACGGAGAACGGAGAGGGACATAAAGTGAAGTGGATGCCTGACACGTAAAAAACGGAACAGAGAAACGAGAAACTGCGCGTTGCGCGCTGACGCACTTCCGCGTAGAATAACAAAGAGAAGGACAGCGCGAAGAGAGGCACAAAGAACGACAACACCAGAATAACAACAAATGAAAAGCGAAGAAACAAGAAGCAATGAAATGAAAAGCGAAGAAACAAGAAACAATGAAATGATAAGCGAAGAGAAAAAAGAAAAAACAAAAACAAGAAAAGAAAAAAAGCGAAGAAACAAACAATGAAATGAAAAGCGAAGAACAAGAACAATGAACTAAAACAAAAACAAGAACAATGAAATGAAAAGCGAAGAAACAAGAACAATGAAATGAAAAGCGAAGAAACAAGAAGCAATGAACTGAAAACGAAAAACAAGAAGCAATGAAATGAAAAGCGAAGAAACAAGAAGCAATGAAATGAAAAGCGAAGAAACAAGAAGCAATGAAATGATAAGCGAAGAAACAAGAAGCAATGAAATGATAAGCGAAGAAACAAGAAACAATGAAATGATAAGCGAAGAAACAAGAAGAAATGAAATGAAAAACAAAAAAAAATAAGAAGCAATGAAACAGAAAACAAAGAATCAATAAGCAAAGAGAAGAAAGTTGAGAGTAAAAGAAACTAGTGTTTTTTTTGGAGGACGGAGTACGGAAGAAAAAGAGTGCCACAAATGGCCGGCAGCACCTCACACACACATACACACACACACACTCACACATAAACGCACACACACACCCAAACGCACACGTGTGTGTGTATGTGTATGTGTATGTGTATGCTTGTTTATGTGTGTGTGTGTATGTGACGTGACGCGTGTCTGCCTTCTGTGTTCTGCACTTCGCACATACGCGTGTAGCGTATTTCGTTTGTTTGCTGGCAAAACAAAACTCAACGTCTCTTCTGTGTTGTTGCTGTTGTGTGTATTGGGGGTTGTGCCACCGCGGTAAGCGGAGAAGGGAGCGGGGGTGGCACTCTGGGCAACGAAGATACGTTTTGTGTTGAAAAGGCACATCAAAGAACGAACGAAGGAGAGAAAGAGAGGCAGTGGGCGGCGGCGTCGGAGTATTCCTCGGCTGTGTCCACAGAGCGCACTCTGCACACAAGGAAAACAAAAAGCAAAGCGATTGAAAGCAAAGAAACAAGAAGCAAAAACCAAGAAACCAAGAAACAAGAAGCAAAGGAATAGAAAGCAAAAAACCAAGAAGCAAAGAAACAAGAAGCAAAGAAACAAGAAGCAAAGAAACAAGAAGCAAAGAAACAAGAAGCAAAAAAGAAAAAAACAAGAAGCAAAGAGATAAGAGGGGGAGGAGGAGAAGAGGAGAGAGTGGAAGGAGAGAAGGCGCATGAAGTGTGCATGAAGTGGCCCCAAAGCGGGGGAAAAAAAAACAATTCTATGAAGATAGTAAAACAATCCTAAAGCAAGTCGCTGTGATTATGTATTTCTGAAACTAGCAATTCTGAGTTGGGCAATTCTGATTCCAGGCAACCAAGCACGGACTGTCTTCACTCGGTCGCCCTACGCGCAACCGTCCGACCGTCTTTCTGGGAGGAGGGGAGAGGGGATTATGGGAAACAAACGTGAACAGATGTTTCTGGTTCACAAAACAGAAAGGATTAAATGCAAGAAGAGAAAAACAGGAGGACACGGAAAAGAACCAAAAGAGAACCCCGAGAGAGAGAGAGAGAGAGAGAGGGGGAGTGACGGGAGAAACAAAGGAGTGAGACGATTGCCACGGACGTGTCGCAGAGGGGACAAACATGAACACGCCGCTTCGATTGAATGCGCTGCGGTTGGGTGTCTTGTGAGCAGCAAGATGTTTGGTTGTGGGTCTCTCTTCTCTCTTCTTAATGTTGGTGGTGGTGTTGTTGTGGAGTACTTGTGTATGTTGTGAGTAGTTTACCGCAGTGAAGTGTTGAGGCTGCAGTGCCAAGGGATCTGCACACACCGCCTTCAACACGCCCAGGGATTATAGCAGAGAGAGAATGGGAGAGAACAGAACAAAAAAGGGAGTCGCAGGCACGCGTCGTTGCGCAGCACACCGAGACGAGAAGAGGGCGAGGCACAAAGAAGTAAATAAAGAGAGCCTTACCAAGCGGAATAGAAGCAAAAGAAGGAAAGGAACGGAAAGATGCGAGAATGCACACCCCGAGGGAGGGGGGAGGAACGATGTGAACTGCAAGAGGGCAATGTGAACTGCAAGAGGGCAATGTGAACTGCAAGAGGACGGTGTGAAGTGCAAGAGGGCGATGTGAGGAGTGGTGAGTGAAGCGATTGGATCGGCAGAGAGAAGGTGCGTTTGCTGAGAGAGGGACGCGGTAGAAGCTAAGCGGAAAAATACAAAAACAAAAGGAGGCGAAGAAAGGTTGAGTTTGGCAGAGATACAGATTCAGGCACCCGAGGAAGCGCACAGTCCTTCACTTTAGCGCACCGGGCGACTCGCATTGCAACCGTACAGAGACATCCGTTCAAAAGCATCCGTGCAGGCAATTGTGAAGAGGAAAAAAAAAGAGTGTGTGTGTGTGTGCAGTTTATGCAATTTTGTGTGCTCCACCCGCCCTGTGATGGAGCGGAGCGTCGGGGACGGAGATCAGCAGGCAGACTAGCAGGCAATAGTGCGGCAATGTGCGCCGTGCCTTTCAGAGTGTTTTCCTCTCGTGCAGAAACCGACAGGAAGGGAGAGAGAGAGAGAGCAAGAGAGAGAGAGAGAGAGAGAGAGAGAGAGAGAGAGAGAGAGTTTGTGTGTGGGAGAGCGTGCGTGTGGGTCTTAAGTGGTGTGGATCGGGAGAAGCAAGAGACGGGGAGACGGGAAAGGGCAGGGGAGAGGGGTAGGATGAAAAGTAGAGAAAAGCAGCGTGTTGACCTCGCAACTCGTGCGGGGGTTTGTGGGAATGCGCATGTGTGCGAGAGGGAGAGGAGAGGAGAGGAGAGGAGGGCACCGCACGCAAAGCTCGTCGACGCTGCCCGCACTCCCCCTGCGCAGTCATACGTGTTGGTTGTGGTCTCTTCTGCTCTCCGTCTCCTGCACCACAAGCGCCTGCATAAATACCGGGGAAACACCACGTGACGGGAGACCAACACACACATACACGATGCAGCCCGTTGTGCTGCGGCACAACAGGAATGTGCAAGCCAGCACTCCTCCTGCAGCGCCTCTCAACATGGCAGTTGGTGGAGGGAGCTCAGGAGTGCCACGGAGCGTTCATGTGTTCACTTTCACGACAGCACTGCGCAGTAGCACAAGAATGAAAAAAAAAAAAAGCACACACACAGAAAGGCTCAGCTGTACGGCATCAGAGAAGGCGAAAGTAGAGAGAAGGAAACGGAAGAAAAGCGAGCTGGCACACCGCCGCGGCAGTGCACCGACAAGAACAACGACACCAGTGCACACACACTTACAACACACACACACACCAACGCAAGGAGAGGCACTGACAGGCACTGTGTCGTGCCCGCACACGAGGCAGAGAATCAAAAAGAAAAGAAGTCCAGCCTAGTCAGACGAAGAGACAAAGAGAAGCGAACACTGGTGCGCGTGCGTGGGGATGCACGGAGCTCACCTCCCGACGGCGCACCACAACAACCACAAAACAGGTTGGTGTCAGAGGTGGTCACAGCGACAGCCAATTGCGGGACTTTCTCCCTCTCCTCTCTCACTCCTCCCCAGCACTGCAGCAGCGGCAGCAGCAGCGTGAGAGGGAAGGCGAGCTGTCACCGCCCCTCCCACTGGGGTGCCCCGCCGCGACTCCTGCGCCGTCCCTTCACTCGTCTCACTCGTCTCACGCTGCTGCGCACCGACGCCGCTGTGGTTGCCAGCGGCGAAGAGGCCCCTCTCCACTGGGCGATGTGCCGCGCGCCACCGGTGCGGCAACCTTCACCGCCGGCACCGTCGTGCGCTGTGTGCCGACCGTCGCCTCGTGCGGAGGACACGCCGGTGGGCAGCGGGACCGGTTTCAGCGCCACGCCGGCTCTGAGCTGACCGCTGATGTCACCACTGCCGCCCCGATCGGCGCCGGTGCCCCGCCGCTGCCTGTGGTTGGGAGGGAAGTCGCAGGCCGCGAGAGAGGGGGCGTGGTGGCCGCGCTGCTGCTGCCCGGCACGCAAGTAGCGTCGCCACCCACCACGCCTGCATTCGCTGCCGCCACTGCGTTAGAGGGTGCAGAGGCGGAGCGCGGAGGGGATGCGGCTGGTGTTGGTTGCGCTGCCGCCGTTGGTGAGGTTGTCGAGGTGAGACTGGGTCGAGAACGACGCGTTGGCGAGGGGGTTTGACGCTGGTGCTGTGGTGTGCGGGGAGGCGCGACGGCGAAGCCTGGCGTTGCCACGTTGGAGAGGAGGCGAAGTGCGACTGCATGGTGGGCACCGTCGACAGCATCGAGGGAGGCGCACACGAACAAGTTTTTGGCGCCCGTGCAGCACTCTCTTGGCCGCTAAGCACCGGCAGGAGAGAAGAGACGAAGAGCACGGAAAAGAGAGCAATTGGACGGTTGTTCGATTCGCTTCCTTTCGCTTGTTGTCGTTGTTATGGCGGTTGTGAACGCAGCACACTTTGGCACTTCTTCAGCTGGTCACGCTGCCGTCTCTGGGGGACGCAACGCAAGAAAAAGAAAAAGAAAACAAGAGCAAAAACAATAGTAGAAAATACTCACCTTTCACAAATTTTCTGAGCCGGCACTCTATCACGTGGTAAAGTGCGTTTCAGAAGGAGGAGAAGCTCCGCACCTTGTCTGCTTGCAGCTGCTACGCCCTTTGCTCCTTCCGGCTCCTATTCCCGTAAGCCGCCTCTTTCGTACTGTTCTACATGGGCGGGGAGAGCGGAGCAGACAGGGAGGAAGGAAAGAGAATGCGGAGAGCCGGCGTGGCAACACAAACACGCGAAGGGCAGCAGAGCAACAGCAGACGGAGAACGGAGAGGGACATAAAGTGAAGTGGATGCCAGACACGTAAAAAACGGAACAGAGAAACGAGAAACTGCGCGTTGCGCGCTGACGCACTTCCGCGTAGAATAACAAAGAGAAGGACAGCGCGAAGAGAGGCACAAAGAACGACAACACCAGAATAACAACAAATGAAAAGCGAAGAAACAAGAAGCAATGAAATGAAAAGCGAAGAAACAAGAAACAATGAAATGATAAGCGAAGAGACAAGAAGCAATGAACTGAAAAACGAAAAACAAGAAGCAATGAAATGAAAAGCGAAGAAACAAGAAGCAATGAAATGAAAAGCGAAGAGACAAGAAGCAATGAACTGAAAAACGAAAAACAAGAAGCAATGAAATGAAAAGCGAAGAAACAAGAAGCAATGAAATGAAAAGCGAAGAAACAAGAAGCAATGAACTGAAAAACGAAAAACAAGAAGCAATGAAATGAAAAGCGAAGAAACAAGAAGCAATGAAATGAAAAGCGAAGAAACAAGAAGCAATGAAATGATAAGCGAAGAAACAAGAAGCAATGAAATGATAAGCGAAGAAACAAGAAACAATGAAATGATAAGCGAAGAAACAAGAAGAAATGAAATGAAAAACAAAAAAATAAGAAGCAATAAAACAGAAAACAAAGAATCAATAAGCAAAGAGAAGAAAGTTGAGAGTAAAAGAAACTAGTGTTTTTTTTTGGAGGACGGAGTACGGAAGAAAAAGAGTGCCACAAATGGCCGGCAGCACCTCACACACACATACACACACACACACTCACACATAAACGCACACACACACCCAAACGCACACGTGTGTATGTGTATGTGTATGTGTATGTGTATGCTTGTTTATGTGTGTGTGTGTATGTGACGTGACGCGTGTCTGCCTTCTGTGTTCTGCACTTCGCACATACGCGTGTAGCGTATTTCGTTTGTTTGCTGGCAAAACAAAACTCAACGTCTCTTCTGTGTTGTTGCTGTTGTGTGTATTGGGGGTTGTGCCACCGCGGTAAGCGGAGAAGGGAGCGGGGGTGGCACTCTGGGCAACGAAGATACGTTTTGTGTTGAAAAGGCACATCAAAGAACGAACGAAGGAGAGAAAGAGAGGCAGTGGGCGGCGGCGTCGGAGTATTCCTCGGCTGTGTCCACAGAGCGCACTCTGCACACAAGGAAAACAAAAAGCAAAGCGATTGAAAGCAAAGAAACAAGAAGCAAAAACCAAGAAACCAAGAAACAAGAAGCAAAGGAATAGAAAGCAAAAAACCAAGAAGCAAAGAAACAAGAAGCAAAGAAACTAGAAGCAAAGAAACAAGAAGCAAAGAAACTAGAAGCAAAAACCAAGAAGCAAAGAAACAAGAAGCAAAGAAACTAGAAGCAAAAAAGAAAAAAACAAGAAGCAAAGAGATAAGAGGGGGAGGAGGAGAAGAGGAGAGAGTGGAAGGAGAGAAGGCGCATGAAGTGTGCATGAAGTGGCCCCAAAGCGGGGAAAAAAAAAAACAATTCTATGAAGATAGTAAAACAATCCTAAAGCAAGTCGCTGTGATTATGTATTTCTGAAACTAGCAATTCTGAGTTGGGCAATTCTGATTCCAGGCAACCAAGCACGGACTGTCTTCACTCGGTCGCCCTACGCGCAACCGTCCGACCGTCTTTCTGGGAGGAGGGGATTATGGGAAACAAACGTGAACAGATGTTTCTGGTTCACAAAACAGAAAGGATTAAATGCAAGAAGAGAAAAACAGGAGGACACGGAAAAGAACCAAAAGAGAACCCCGAGAGAGAGAGAGAGAGAGAGAGGGGGAGTGACGGGAGAAACAAAGGAGTGAGACGATTGCCACGGACGTGTCGCAGAGGGGACAAACATGAACACGCCGCTTCGATTGAATGCGCTGCGGTTGGGTGTCTTGTGAGCAGCAAGATGTTTGGTTGTGGGTCTCTCTTCTCTCTTCTTAATGTTGGTGGTGGTGTTGTTGTGGAGTACTTGTGTATGTTGTGAGTAGTTTACCGCAGTGAAGTGTTGAGGCTGCAGTGCCAAGGGATCTGCACACACCGCCTTCAACACGCCCAGGGATTATAGCAGAGAGAGAATGGGAGAGAACAGAACAAAAAAGGGAGTCGCAGGCACGCGTCGTTGCGCAGCACACCGAGACGAGAAGAGGGCGAGGCACAAAGAAGTAAATAAAGAGAGCCTTACCAAGCGGAATAGAAGCAAAAGAAGGAAAGGAACGGAATGATGCGAGAATGCACACCCCGAGGGAGGGGGGAGGGACGATGTAAACTGCAAGAGGGCAATGTGAACTGCAAGAGGACGGTGTGAACTGCAAGAGGGCGATGTGAAGTGCAAGAGGGCGATGTGAGGAGTGGTGAGTGAAGCGATTGGATCGGCAGAGAGAAGGTGCGTTTGCTGAGAGAGGGACGCGGTAGAAGCTAAGCGGAAAAATACAAAAACAAAAGGAGGCGAAGAAAGGTTGAGTTTGGCAGAGATACAGATTCAGGCACCCGAGGAAGCGCACAGTCCTTCACTTTAGCGCACCGGGCGACTCGCATTGCAACCGTACAGAGACATCCGTTCAAAAGCATCCGTGCAGGCAATTGTGAGGAGGAAAAAAAAGAGTGTGTGTGTGTGTGCAGTTTATGCAATTTTGTGTGCTCCACCCGCCCTGTGATGGAGCGGAGCGTCGGGGACGGAGATCAGCAGGCAGACTAGCAGGCAATAGTGCGGCAATGTGCGCCGTGCCTTTCAGAGTGTTTTCCTCTCGTGCAGAAACCGACAGGAAGGAGAGAGAGAGAGAGAGCAAGAGAGAGAGAGAGAGAGAGAGAGAGAGAGAGAGAGAGTTTGTGTGTGGGAGAGCGTGCGTGTGGGTCTTAAGTGGTGTGGATCGGGAGAAGCAAGAGACGGGGAGACGGGAAAGGGCAGGGGAGAGGGGTAGGATGAAAAGTAGAGAAAAGCAGCGTGTTGACCTCGCAACTCGTGCGGGGGTTTGTGGGAATGCGCATGTGTGCGAGAGGGAGAGGAGAGGAGAGGAGAGGAGGGCACCGCACGCAAAGCTCGTCGACGCTGCCCGCACTCCCCCTGCGCAGTCATACGTGTTGGTTGTGGTCTCTTCTGCTCTCCGTCTCCTGCACCACAAGCGCCTGCATAAATACCGGGGAAACACCACGTGACGGGAGACCAACACACACATACACGATGCAGCCCGTTGTGCTGCGGCACAACAGGAATGTGCAAGCCAGCACTCCTCCTGCAGCGCCTCTCAACATGGCAGTTGGTGGAGGGAGCTCAGGAGTGCCACGGAGCGTTCATGTGTTCACTTTCACGACAGCACTGCGCAGTAGCACAAGAATGAAAAAAAAAAAAAAAGCACACACACAGAAAGGCTCAGCTGTACGGCATCAGAGAAGGCGAAAGTAGAGAGAAGGAAACGGAAGAAAAGCGAGCTGGCACACCGCCGCGGCAGTGCACCGACAAGAACAACGACACCAGTGCACACCCACTTACACACACACACAAAACAACGCAAGGAGAGGCACTGACAGGCACTGTGTCGTGCCCGCACACGAGGCAGAGAATCAAAAAGAAAAGAAGTCCAGCCTAGTCAGACGAAGAGACAAAGAGAAGCGAACACTGGTGCGCGTGCGTGGGGATGCACGGAGCTCACCTCCCGACGGCGCACCACAACAACCACAAAACAGGTTGGTGTCAGAGGTGGTCACAGCGACAGCCAATTGCGGGACTTTCTCCCTCTCCTCTCTCACTCCTCCCCAGCACTGCAGCAGCGGCAGCAGCAGCGTGAGAGGGAAGGCGAGCTGTCACCGCCCCTCCCACTGGGGTGCCCCGCCGCGACTCCTGCGCCGTCCCTTCACTCGTCTCACTCCCTCACGCTGCTGCGCACCGACGCCGCTGTGGTTGCCAGCGGCGAAGAGGCCCCTCTCCACTGGGCGATGTGCCGCGCGCCACCGGTGCGGCAACCTTCACCGCCGGCACCGTCGTGCGCTGTGTGCCGACCGTCGCCTCGTGCGGAGGACACGCCGGTGGGCAGCGGGACCGGTTTCAGCGCCACGCCGGCTCTGAGCTGACCGCTGATGTCACCACTGCCGCCCCGATCGGCGCCGGTGCCCCGCCGCTGCCTGTGGTTGGGAGGGAAGTCGCAGGCCGCGAGAGAGGGGGCGTGGTGGCCGCGCTGCTGCTGCCCGGCACGCAAGTAGCGTCGCCACCCACCACGCCTGCATTCGCTGCCGCCACTGCGTTAGAGGGTGCAGAGGCGGAGCGCGGAGGGTGAAGGTCAAGTTGGTCGCAGTGGCGATTGCTTTTCAGATTACAGCCTTCTTCATGTTCCGTAAACAAGAAGAATGCAGGTGGCGGCAGGAGAGTGGAGTGCCGGAGGTGCTTCGCAAAGTATGCATGTGAAATCAGCAGAACAAAAAAAGGGGTTGGAAGAAGAAAAGCTCGGGGCGGAATACCAACGGTATATCAGAAGGGAGTTCTTGTTTAAAGAGTATTAGGGAAAAAAAAAGGAAATTACAAGAGCAGCAGAAGGATCCGCCGAGAAACGCTGATATTTCTTGTCGCTTCTTGAGGTGATTCAACGCATGGAGTGATTTGTTTCTCCACGTATCAAAAGACAATTAAAATAAACAATGCGGCATTCGGAGGAGTCGTCTGCGTATGGGTGTGGCAAATGGGCTTGTATGGGTGAGCAGCGCTCAATAAACATTAAATGGTTTAGCGTCATGAAGCAAAACGCTCTCTATCGCTTGATCCATCAACTCCAGCTCTGCTTTCTCTCTTCGCTTTGCTGAGCGCCGTTAAGCTTCATTCGATGAAGGACGGTTAATGAGGTGCTGCACTGCGGTGCAACAGGCGCATCGCGATGCAGCTGCGAGTTATTAGCGCTACTAGTCCTTTCCTCCCTTTAGACTGTTCCGCATTGGCCAACAACCACACCGCTCATTGCATGCCGCTGCTGAACAGAGCACTTGAAAAGAAGAAAAGCTTCCTCGTTTTTTTTTTTAATTCGTTGAGCCCTCAGCGCTTCTGCCAGCAGCTTTTCGGAGAACGGCGTTCAGCGCACCGCCGTAGGATTCCCGAGGAGCTCTGTCCTTCTGTGCGCGAGGCTCGGTCTCTACACGCGGCGTTGACGTTACGTAATTCACGAAAGAAGCCGGCCAAATGCGCAGCGCAAAGGCCGGCCCTGCGATGGCTGCCACCGCGCGTGCGACACAGCAGCCAAGTCTTGACAGCACGCTGACGCAGGCGAGGGAGAGGGCGGCGGTGTCGATGCGGTTGGCTGCCAGCTGCGCGGTGCAGTCCTCGGTGGCACGCAGAACGTAGCGTTGCAGCGTTAAAAGCGCCATGACACGCTTCTCGCTCCTCCGCTCCGCGAGCCCTGGCTGCCGCAGTGGTCGTGGCTTTCTTCGCCAACAACAAGACGTGACGGCTTCGCCGAAAGAAACGGTGGTGCCGATAGACGCTGGGTCTACGGTTGGCAGCCAGTATCGTCGACAGCGCAGCACACTCGCGCCCCAGCGCCGCCTGGGCCTCCCGCCGTGCATCTGCGTCTGACGTTGCCATCGGCTCTCCTCCTCGTCCTCGTCTTTCTCCGTGTGTGTGTGGGGGTATGTAAGCGCTCGCGTGAGCCCTACTTCGAGCAATGGCGAAGCAGCAAGGAATCGCAAAGGGAGAAAAGACAGAGAGAGGGAGATATCAAAGGGGTGAATTTGATTGAGAAAGGTGCAGCGGCTGTTAGCATGAACTTGTTCTTTCGTAGCCGAGTGCATGACGAGCTGCCGATGCAGTGCAACGGCCAAACTCTTTCGTTGTCTGCAAAGACTCTTGCATGCCTCCTCCAATGCTAAGGCAACGCTTCATCGCACGCTACTTTCTCGTTTCGGACTGGCTTCCGATGTTGTATATATGAAAGGATCGCGTACTAACAGTAGCAGAAGTCAACAACGACAACAGCAAAAAATAGGGCATTCGAAAGAAGCAGTTATCGGCCCTCTCACCGATGCCGCTAACGGCGGCTCTGACCAGTGTGTTGCCAGCCTGCCTCCAACTCCAGCCGCACACTCGTCTGAGAGGCGAGCCATTCGTGCACTTCCTTCATCCCCACCCACGCCTCATCAACGGAGGATGCTATGCACACGTCTAGCAAGGAGAAGGTGTTGGCGCTTCGCTGGCGTCGCATCAGTGCTGATAGCACTCGGACCCGGTCCGCAGCGGAGTCGGCGAGGGATGTCTGCGAGAGGTCGAGGTGGCGTAGCGTGCTCGACACCTGCTCTACAAGCGTGGCGGTGGGAAGAAGAGGGAGCTTGTTGCGCGACAAGTCAAGCGACTCAAGCACTGGCGCGTTGTGCGCACGCAGTGCCTTGCAAAGGAAGAGAAAGCTGCCGTCACCCCTGGCTCGGCCCTTGTCCACTGGGTTACGCCCCAGCGAGAGGTGCCGCAGCGGGAACGGCGCCGCCTTCTCAAGAGCTGAGGCGAGTTGACCCACACAGTCATCCGTCAAGGAGCAGCGCGACAAATCGAGGCGTGAGAGGACAGATGCGCAGCTCGCGAAAGTCAGCTTGGTTAGTTGCCCATGCAAGTCCACACCGTCGCAGCACAGCGCCGACACCCCTGTCGCAAATGTTGCTTGACACACGCGCTTGAAAGACGCCGGAGGGACGTTGCTGTCAGCCAAGTCGACGAGGCGCCACACGCGCTTCTTGTCCCCCACCGCACGCAAGAGGCGCTGAGCCGCACCGACGCTGATGGTGCAGCCGCGCAGACTGAGAGTGTCCAGTGCGGTGTAGCTGCTGAAGAGGTGTGATAGTGCCTCGTCGTCCTCGGTGAAGCGGTGCATGCCGAGGTAGAGGCCCGTGAGACAAGCGCTTAGCTGCTCGCTGGCCCCAGCCAACACGGCAAAGCACTTGGACGTCAGCGCATTCGCTGAGATGTCGAGGGCGAAGCGCGGGCGAGGGGCGAAGGGGGATAGAGGAGGCGACGAACTCGGCGAGGTGTGGGGTGTCCGCCCAGTTGCACGCCGCCACGTCCAGGTGCGCAACCGACGGCGCGCTTGCAACAGCGCTCCCGACCGACGCCCAGTCGCTCGCCATCGTGGTGCCGCGAAGGGACAGATGTGTCAGCACGGCGGTGGAGCGGACGTAGTAGCCGACCATCGCTGAGCTGCCCACGTGGCACCCTTCAAGAGACACGTGCGTCAGTGCATCGTACCGACGCAGGCACGTAAGCAGGCATCGAAAGGCGTTGGGCGTCATGTTGCACTGCGTTAGATGCAGTTCGTGCCAGCAGCTACGCGACGGAGGGTGGAGCATGCAGGTACCCCAGCTCCCTCACAATCTCGCGCGCGTCGTGCTGGTTGTCGACGCCGTCGAAGCGGATGCTCCGTGCACGCGTGTGGCGCAGAAGGCACCGCAGCCCGCGGTGGCGACTACGCATGTCGTTGCCAGACGCGTAGTACCCTCGTACCGTCAGGTCCACCGCGGCCCCGGCGCACGCCGTCGAGTGCGCCAGGCAGAAGCAATACTCATCGCGGCAGCTTTGCACCGTCGCGACGCACTGCCGCCCAAGACGGACACCGCGATGCACAAAAGGAATGTTCGGTGTGGTGCAGGAGCCTGCCAGGCAACAGGGCTCACGCACGCGGCGCGGCAGATGGCTCTGCACGACTGGTAGTGCAACACGGTGAAGGGCGGCCTGCACAGGGTGCTGTGCGTCCATTCCACCACCAGCAGAGGGCTCCTGCACAAATTCGCCAAGCAGCTTCTTCCACAGCTCGAACTTGTACCCCGCATCGTTGGTCAGCTGAAGTGGTTGCATGACAGGCAGACGCCGTGGTGGCACGCACACGCACTCATCACCACAGAGCGACACTTCGTGGTACGGTGTTCCGATTTAGTAGCTTTCTCCTCTCTTTTCCTCCTCCTCTATTAACGTTGATGTGCACGTGTGAGGTATTAGGTGAGGGCTGCCATCGCATTTGAGTGCCGAAAAGAGAAAAAAAAAAGCGTTAAAAGATGATGCTCGGCAAAGAGGGAATAGAGGAGTCAGAGGATCTAAAAAAAAAATCTACGGACCCGCGGCAGCAGCGTTTGCCCGTGGCGTTTCTTGCTTGAGCCGGCGGTGTCGATAGCGCAGTGCCATCTCAACACTCTGGGAACTTGTCAGCACCATTGCTCACAACTTCCACGTCTCAGAGTAATAAAGCGGCGTGTGCGCATGCGCGTGTTTGCAGGGCAGCGTAGGCAAGGAAGACATGCTGCGCCTCCCATCGCCCAGCATCATGTTCGCTGTTCTTCACCTCTCTGGATTTCTTAAATTTCGCAAAAAAGGCGTATTCGCCGTCACTTGGTAGTCGCACAGCGAAGTGAACAGAAAAAACCAGAGGGAGAAAAAAAAAAAGCAGAAGAAGCCAGAATTCTTTTTCTTTGCGAAAGACCATTATTAAGGGCCAACGGAGGTGTGCATGCCCTTCCTCCCCTCTCCCCCTTCACGCGTAGACAATATGCACCGTGCGGACATTCGCGGAGGGAAGAGAGGGGCGACCAAAGCAGGCGTGAGTGTTTCGAGCCGCGGCATTGGTGCATGGCAAAGACTGCCGCCTTAGGAGCTGCCGCCGCCCTCCAGCTTCAGCTCCACAGGCAGGAGGCGCGTCACGCTCTTTTCACACTTGACCTGGTAGCGCTCCACCAAAATGGTCATGTCGTGCAGCAGGAAGACGCACAACCCGGTGTACAGCTGTACGCCGATGTGCTGCAGGAGGTCGAGGATGACCTCGATTCCCGGAGGCACCGGGGAGACACCCTTGGCTGCCTGTGCGAAGTAGATGTACCACCGCTCGAAGAGCTGCCCCTGCTCCAAGGCATTCGCCGCCCACGTCAGACAGACGTCGTAGTTCGACTCCTGGTGCGTCCACGACTTCGCCTTCTTCGCGAGAGCCCCCCAGACGCTCTTCTTCTGCGGCTTCGCGTCCTTCACGAGGCCGATCTCGCTGTCCAGCGAGCTGCGCAATTCCCTCTCAATGTCCACAAACTTCTTCAGGCACTTCTCCGTCTTGTCGATGTCGCCGAGCGTCGTCATGGAGCGCAGCGGCTCCATTGCACTACACAGGGCCGACATGTACTTGATTTTTGCGCCAATGAAGCGAAGCGACGCGCCGCCGCCGTCCTGCAGCCACACCTCCCTCGACACGTACAGGCTTGGCGTGAGGGGTGTGGGGCGCTGGGGGGGGGGAAAGAAAAAAAAAAACGGGAGGGGGGGGGGGGGGGGGGGGGGGTTGCTCGTAGAGGGGGGGGGGCGGAAAAAAAAGGGGGGGACGGGGGAAGGGGTGGATGATCCCGCGCCCACCGCGAGCGCCGCAGCATGTCAATTTCCTCTTTTTTTTTGGGCGGGCCCGCCCGGGCGGGCTGGACGGCGGGAAGGCGGGGGGGAGGGGGGGGGTGGGTTTTTTCCGCGTTTTTTTTCTTTTCCCCGTTTTTTTGGCGGGGGGGGGGCGGTGGCGGGGCGGCGGCCCCGCCGGGGCCCCCCCCCCCCCCTGGTCCCCGTGGGGGTGGGGGGGGGGGGGGGGGGGGGGGGGGGGGGGGGGGGGGGGGGGGGGGGGGGGGGGGGGGGGAGGGGGGGGGGGGGGGGGGCGGGGGGGGAGCATAGGAAAAAAAAAATAAAACGGGGGGCGGTGTGGGCGGGGCGGTGGGAGACCGCGGGTAGTCCGGGGGGAGGGGGGGGGGGAACGGCGGCTTACAAAACCCTTTAAAAATCAAAAAAAAAAAAAAACAAAAAAAGCGGGATAAAGTTTGGGTGGGGAGAAGAGGGGGGAAAAAAGAAGAAAAAAAACGGAAAAAAAGGGCGGGGTGGGGGGGGGAAAGGGGAGGGGAAAAACAGCAGGGGGAAAGGGAGAGCAAAAAGATGAGAGTGGAACAGAAACGGGGGCGACTCTCACTCAGGACTTCAAGAGCACGCAGTCATCGGTGAACACCGAAGAAAAAGCCGAAAAGCGACTTGCAGCTAAGACATTCGTGAACGAACAACGATGACTTTCCTCCTGCGTCACACACACACACACACACACACACACACACACACACACACACACACACACACACTCACACAGGTGTCTCGAGAAAGGAACAAAGGTCAGCGTGTCAGAGGGGAGAATAGGACAATGATGCGCTTCTCTTGATCAGCTACTGCCAAAAGCTCCTTCTCGCCGTAAACGTCCAGTGCAACGCCAACGAACTGACAGTAGCAGAGGTGAGCGCGAGTGCTAAGTTTTTGTTTCTTTTCATTTTAGCTATTTGGAAAGAAAATAAAAGAAAAAAAGTAAAGCTACACCCAGCGTGGTAAAGTCCACAACGCCGCAGAGCCGTGCTTAACGGAGGCGACGGGCCTCACGCTCCGTCTCCATCAGGGAGAGCATGTCGTTCTCCTTGCAGGGGCCCTTCACGTTGCGCACGATGGTGCGGTTGTAGTCCGGGGAGCCAGACTCCGCCATCAGGCGCACGCGCACCTGCGTCACGTTACCGCGGGAGCCCGTGCGGCCCAGGATCTTGATGATCAGGCCGACCTGCGCCTGGTCCGTGCCGGAGGCAACGACCTCCTCGGCCTTCTTGTTGTCCTTCTTTGCGTCAGCCATTGGGGTGTAAGGCTGTGTCTCGTTTGCGCGGTGCGAATAGCGGCAAAATAAGCCGAACAGGTGTGGAGTTGTGCGGGGATAGAGTAGGGAATGCAAAAAGATGGAGAGAAAAAGAGAGGGACGAGTTGCAGAGAGAAAAAAAGCACTTACATGGGGAGCTAATAAAGGTTCTCTACTTTTCTATTGCAGTTGCAAGGAGACGGAACCAGCTCTTGGATCTGAGGACCAAGCAACCCTTCCTGTCTTTGTACACCACTGAGAAGGGTGCGAATGAAAAGAAGATTGCACGGCGTGTTGCTCGATTCTCTTGGAGCCGTGCACGCGCACAAACACGTAAAGAAAGAGAAAAAAAGGCAAAAGTTTTCGGCACAGAGACTGCTGTGTCGCGACTCGCTATCAAAGAGACGCCGCGAAGGATCACATGAGAGACACGACGCCGCTCCCCCCCTCTTCTCGGATAAACGTGCCTTTTTTTTTTTTAATAATGTTGGCTTGGGTGAAAGTAAACTAAAGAACAAAAGTAGCTGCTACTGAGTCAACTTGTGTTAACGCAGACGGCGGGCCTCACGCTCCGTCTCCATCAGGGAGAGCATGTCGTTCTCCTTGCAGGGGCCCTTCACGTTGCGCACGATGGTGCGGTTGTAGTCCGGGGAGCCAGACTCCGCCATCAGGCGCACGCGCACCTGCGTCACGTTACCGCGGGAGCCCGTGCGGCCCAGGATCTTGATGATCAGGCCAACCTGCGCCTGGTCCGTGCCGGAGGCAACGACCTCCTCGGCCTTCTTGTTGTCCTTCTTTGCGTCAGCCATGATGCTTAGTGCAGCTGTCGCCAAGTTGTCGCCGCGGTCAGTAGGACATGCACGAGAGGGTGCGTGTGCGCATCGTTTTGTTTTAAATTTAGCGCCGAGGAGAGAGAACAAAATTGAAGGAGGAGAGGAGAGAAGTTGTAAAGTGCTGTTCAGGAAACGGAGCTGAACGGCGGAGCACTCGAATACACGTCACCTAACAGACATGCACTCGGGTAGCTTCTGCGGCAGGCACCCAACCACGCTGCGACATTAGCATCGCAAGAGACGCGAAGAAGCCACATGATGGGCATAGCAGAGAACAGCGCTTTTGAAAAAAAACTTTCACACTTGTTGCTGCTGCTGTTCCTTGTGAAAGAAGACAAAGGACAAGGACACTTTCAGACCAGTATGCAGAAAGGCAGGAGTCACCGATAGTTGTGCGTTTTTATGGTTGAGATACATATATCTACTTTTGATCTTCGCGGAGAGGTATTACGTGTAAGACAGCAAAACAAACAAATAAAAAAGTACAAGTAGGCGGTCCCTGTTGTATGAACGGGTGCGCCGTAAAGCTCCTTCTCAGCCTACTACGACTGCCGCCGCTGGGTTTCCATCGCCCACAGGCACGCAGTGAGAAGGAGGGGTTTGCAGCAAGCTTGTGCTGCGCTGCAACGAGAGAAGGGTGGGGGAAACACAGAACAGGCCTACGCGTGTACACATAGACACAAGGAAGAATGTTGGGGGACAAAAAAAAAGAGAGGGGACGGGAAGGAAGGCTGCAGCCTCCTATTCGATGATCCCCTCCGTCTCTTCCCGCCTCCCTCTCACGGTGACGATTCACCAGCGGACGATGGGGGACTAATCCATGGCGCAAAAGAAAGTAAGGAAATAATAAGGGGGGTGTCAAAATGGACTTCCCACAGAGACTGTCAGTTCTTCCAGCGCTGGAGAGAAAAGAATGGGAAGAGAGAGGAGCGCGCTGCAGGCAGGTACACACGCAAGACGCGTTGCTCTCCTTACCCCTGCATCGATTGCAGCAGCTGTTTGACGAGGGACTGCCGCTGCTCCACGTCCATGCCCAGTGCACAGCGGGTGATATCGTGCGTGCTGGGGCACTTGATCTCGTGGAAGACGTACGTGCGGAGATAGCAGTACGTGAAGAGGCCCATCAAGCCTTGGCAGTCCATGCGGTCCGTCATGCCACCGTGGCCGGGAATGAGGTCACCGAAATCTTTCAGCTTGAAGGCACGCTTCAGGCCGCTAGCGAAGAAGCCGCCAAATGGGGCGAGGAGGGACGCGAAGGTGCCGAGCACGAGCGCATGCTTCTGCGCAGGCGACACAAGAAAAGTCGTCAGCGCACCGCCTGAAATTTGCCGCACCCACAGCGGAAAGGCGACCTCCCGCTGCAGGAAAACGGTGTTGCGCTCGCACCGCGTGTTGACGGCGTTGTTGAAGCCCACCGCTGGGCAGTACATCTGCGGGAAGTAGCTGAGGAAGCCGCAGAACCAGAAGCTCCAGATGACGGTGAAGAAGAAGGCACCGAGAAAGCCTTCCACGGTCTTCTTTGGCGAGAGCGAGAGCAGCTTCGTTCGGCCGAAGCACTTTCCAAAAATGTAGGCCCAGATGTCGTTGTTGACGACGCAGCTCACTGGGAGGAGAAACCAGATCATACCGCGGACCATGTTGCGCATCTCGCCAGCGAATTGCACCTGCGTGATCACCAGCACCATCACCGTCCACGTGAGCTGGATGAACTGGTAGCGATACATGCCCTTGCGCAGGCTTAACACAAAAATCACAAGACCCAGCATGACGCCACAGAAGGAAAGAAAGGGCAGAATATCGTACACAGACTCCAGCCAGGAGAATGTGTTCTGCATCGGCTCTCGCAGGCACGACAAAATAAGGCCGAGGTAGCTCGTCACAAAGAAATACCACTTGATGAACACAACGGACGGCAGCTGCCGATCTTTGCGGACACGCTGATTAATGCGGGTGATTTCGTAGAACATGGCGGTCATGATCACCATGAGCAGAAAAATACCAAAGCGGATGCCCACCGAGATCCACCCCAGGAAAACGTACGCCATGAGAATGGTGAAGACGGTGCGGTTGATCACATCCTTTGTACCCCATCTTCTTCTTGGGGTCTGCCGCGCCGTCGCTGCTCGGCGGCCCATTTTTTTTACTTCCCGACGCAGAGCCGGCCTCACCACTCGCGGCGGTGTCGGCCCTCTTCGCCGGGACGAGGGGGGAGAGCACAATACGTTGCTTTTTCCCTCCTTCCATTGCTCCCTTCTATCACTTCTTGTTTGTTTGTGTGGTTTGCTTTGCTGTAACCGATTTGTGTGTATTTGTGTATCAACCGCTAAAGATCGGACCAAAAGGACAGTCTCGTATAAAAAAAAAAGGCTGTTTGAGCTTGACCCGTAGTACACTCTGCGCTCTTCTACCTTTCCTTGCGTGCGCGTTTGTGTGTGGCGACGTTGCGTAGAGGCGCTTGTACTCCAGACAATGTATGCGGAGAACGATGCCGCGTGTAAAAACACCGAACAGTTGTCCTGCTGGAAAGAAAATGCGACGCGTATTGCGCTACTGAAGACGGCGACGCTTTCCTTGCAGAAGTGGCGAATTTCTGTGAGAGTCCCATAAGAGAGAGGGAAAAAACCCCACAAAGGAAAGATGATGGATAGATTGAGAACGTAGAGGGCACGACAGCGACGAAGAGAGGGAGTTTAAAAATGAGGTGGGAGCGGTGATGCTGGTGTTGCTTGCAACAAGGCAGCAACTGCCGCAGAGCGTGCTGTCATGTCCACTTTCAATATACGTATACATATGAATTGCTGCTGTTTTGCGAGCCCTTCTCCACCACTAGATACGCATGACCAGTTTGTTGTGTCCGCGAGGAGGGAAAGAGTGAGACAGCAAATGCAATTCATGACTTTTCAGCTGAAGTTGAAACCGGTATGCCGCTCAAACACATCGTACGCCATTCATCGATTCTCGCAGCCTCACAGGCGATCCTCTATTTCTTTTCTTGTTGATTCTTTTTTTTTTTTTGCAGTTGTTGCTTCCCCACATTCGTCTCACGCCAGTGTGTGATTTTTGTTTGTTTGTTTGGAAAGGGGCTTCCAAGGCGCACTCTCATCGCTATCAGATAATTCACCTTCCACTTAGTGGTGCTGCTGAGCGCGGTACACCCGACAATGAACACAGACATTAACGTGTTTAGGAAATCGTCACAGGGGGAAAAAAATGACGAAAACAAGTGAGAAGACGTCAAATGATTTTTTTTCTAGTAAAAAAGTTGAGTATGCGGTGGAGAGGAACAAACCAGAGATTTCGCTAGCTAATTATCATCACTGCTTTGGATCTCTCTAAATAAACAAACAAACAAACAAAAGAAAGGAAAAAGCGAGCTAGTTTAATTTTCACTTACTCTCTTCGTTTCGTTTTCTTTCTCCACTTCCCCCTCTCTCTCGAAAGGCGGCGGGTTGACAGCGAAGTCCTAAAATCCAGCAACGCAAGCGAGCTCAAAAGGGGGCTAGCCAAGCAAGGTCGGCAGAAGAGGACAGTTGGTGTTAGAAAAAAAGAAAAAAAGTAGCGAGGAGGCGATCTTTTGTTCTCCTCAAGAGATGGAGTTTCCCTTTTTTTGTCTTTTGAAAGGCAACCTTAACGCTTCTCCCTACTACTTGATGTTCCCGATCGGCTATACAACAATGAAACACAAGCATCCGTCCACAGGGCGGTGATGATACGTCGACGCAGCACCAAGTAAAAAAAAAAAGGAGATACTCCTTTTGCGATGTTTACATTGAAAACTGAACAAAGAGAAGAAAAACAGACGACGTAAACAAAAAAGAAAGAAAAAAATTAAGAAGAAAAGTAAGGAAAAGGGAAAAAGAATTGACAAGAAAAGGAAGTTCGAAGCGTGGAAATGAAGGCCGTTCACAGACACGCCCACACTCACGCTGTGTCGCACCTTTTCCAAAAGTGGAATCTTGTTTGCATGTCACAGGTACACATACACACACGCGCAAACAAGAGAAACGGTGTTTCGCCGAAGAAGCACACACACACACACATACAGGCTGTATATCTTCGCTCCTTCAACGCTTTTTTTTTCCTGTTGTTGTTGTCATCTTCAATCTTCCATTAGTTTACGATCGCTGGCAGGAGGAGGGGAGGAAAGAGAACAGAGACAAAGGGGTGTGGAGGAAATTCTCAATCAGCGGCTAACACAGGGATGGGGAAGGGGGAAAGAGAGAAGGAGAAAAAGTTGTCACGGAAGTGATTGCACTTTTTCCTTTTCATTTTTTTTTAGTTTCTCCTTAACTTCAGTGGAACGAAACAAGACGAAAGAAGTATAAGAAAAGATGTCCACTAAACGAGAAGGAACTGTCGTTTTCAATTTTTTTGTTTTGCCCTTCGCCTACGCGAACCCGAAGCGCCGCTTCAGCTCTTTCATCATCATCTTGGTCTCGCTGTTGCCTCCGTTAGTCAAGATGGAGGAGTTCTCGACGGCGCGGCGACCGAGATAGTGAATCGTCTCCCGCACCGGTCCGTAGGGGACGTACTTGTACACGTGAAAGCCCGCCTTCGCCAAGGGAACGGTGAGGTTGTCGCGCATGCCGAAGAGCTGCCCAAAGGACACGCGGGACTGAATCTCGGGGTGCAGTAGCACCTTCGCGGTGATGATCTCAAGGGACTCCTTGTTGTGTGTGCCGAAGAACACCTCGTGGTTCTTGCTTGGGTCCTTGATGAACTTCTCAAAGATCTGGTCGGCAGCCGCGTCGTAGCACTTGTGCGTCTCCTCAATCGTGGGCCAGATGGGGCTGGTGTAGCCGTCCTTCTGCGCTGCCGCACGCTCCTGCACCATGTACGCACCGCGCACGATCTTGCCGCCCCACTTGAAGTCCATGTGGCGGGCACGGACAAGGTCGTTCTCGATGCGGTCCTGCGCGTAGGTGAGGTAGCACTGGTACGTGTTGTACACCACCGGCACCTCCTTGTTGTACTTCTTCTGCAGGTTGGCCACTACGGCGTCGATGGCGAGCTGGTAGAAGGTCTGCTCGGCATCCACCAGCATGCGCACGTTCAGCTCCCTCGCTGTCGCGGCGATCAGCGCGAGGCGGTTGTTCACGTTCTTCCAGAGCAGCTTCTCCTTCGTGCTCATCTGCGGAAGGCCCTCGATCAGCGCCTTCTGCACCTCCGTCGGCTCCGGTGCGATGAGCGCCTCGGTCAGCATCTCCTTGTACTCGAAGTAGTTCACCTTGCCCTCCTTGCGGCGGTCGAGGGCCTCGGCCATCTCCTTAAACTGCGCATCCGTCAGCTTGTGTGACGGGTTGTAATGGTCAAAGCCCGCCCGTAGCTGGTCGTAGGTGACGAAGAGCTGGTGCTTGCGGTGGACGCCCATGACGACGCGGCACTCCTCCAGCTTGACCGTCTCGTTCTCGCCCGTGAAGTGCTTGCTCCAGCTCTGGTGAACAGACATCAAGATGGCCGAGACGCGCGCGAGAAGCTGGGGATCGCACATGCCCGTCACCTTCACCGCAGCCACACCAGCGGCATCCCGCGGGCTGTACAGGGAGGCGTGCATGATGCACATCATGTACAGCTTCATGTTCTCGTCAAACACGCACTCGTCCATCGGGTACTCGACGTTGCCCTTCGTCACCAGCCGCGACATGCAAATCTCAGGGCCCACCGCCAGACCAGGCTGAGGGGCGAAGCCCTCCGTGTCCGCCTCCGCGGCGTAATCAAGCACGGCACCAATGTTGCTCCTCGCCATCTTGTGGATCGTCTCTCGCAGCTCCTGGTCGTTCTCGCCGGCGCAGAAATAGTTGTAAAACGACTTCTTCACCAGAATGCTGTAGGTCAGCCGCGTGCCCAAAACCTTCTCAAAGCGCTTCATCACCTGAACAGAGTTCGTGGCGAGGTAGTTGATCCCACAGAGACGCAGGAGGACCAGTGCCTTGGCGAGATACCAGGTCGAGCGCTCGCGGTACGTGGTGTCGTCGTTGAAGTCCGGCACACACGGTGACTGTGCCCCGCGGGCTTGCATGGTGGCGCAGCGAACCGATGCGGCGAAGGCGCCAGCAGCCGGCGGTGACGGGAAGAAGCGACGCATGGTCTGAAAGCGAATTATTAGGGAGCACAGACAATCTACGATGGTATTGAAATAATAATAATAATAAAGGAGGAAAGATTAAAAGTAAGGGAAGAAACGCGAAAGGCGAGAAAGCCAAGGAAAAAAAAAGGTAAAAGAATCAATAAGTGCAGAGAGAGAGAAAGAGAGAATGAGAGCGCGCTGATACTGCTACGATGAGAGGTCAACGCAAATGATTGATTGGTAAGGCGAAGGGAGGAAGAAGAAGAGCAATTTTCAACAATAACAAGACAAGAGAGAGAGAGAGAGAGAGCAGTGAAACGAAGGGAAGCAAGTCCGGAAGCATCACCGGCTACCTCTGAATAACTGTGGCTGCGCGCTCATAAGCCATATCGAGTGTCGTGTCGTCGACACTTCTCCTCACAGCCACACACGTGAAGCGAGACAATAGTGAAAGACAACAGTAGCCGGGGAAAAAAAACCGAAGAGAGGGAGAGCACACCCCTTCTGAGCGCCGCAATAGGTTCAAGGGTTCGCACCACCGGCAGCAGAGGGGACTTCCGCCGGAGCTTCACTTGCGGCAGTTGCTCTCCATTTACTTTCGTCCTTTTTGGCCTCGGAGGAGTACGTGACGCTAGTAGTAGCAGTAGCAGCCGCAGCGTTGTGCTGCCTTGAGGTACATCAGAGAAAAAGAAAAAAAAAGGGACTTCACGACGCTTCACGCAGCACCAGCAGCAACAGAGATGACGCTCCCAGACTCAGAGAGCGTCTCAGCAGAAGTTGTCCCGCACGCGCGACAGCTCCTCCTTCAGCTGCGTGTCCACGACCAAATTAGAGGGAGAGAGCGGCTCGCCGGAGACCGGGCAGACGTGATAATACCGGAGGTAGTCGGTGATGACGTCCTCGTCAAAGATGTACCCCGTCGCGGCGACAACAGGAGTGGACCGAATCAGCGCGTGTGACAGAGCGCAAATGTACCGCGTGGGAATGGAGCGCGGCGGGGGCCCACGTCGCCACCGCGACACGTCCGGCAGCGGCACCGCGGCCACCGCCTCCACCTCCGACTCGTCACTGTCACTTGTCAGTGAGTCGCTGTCGGTTGCTGCGGTGTCGACAAGCTCCTGCGCCAACGCATCCGGCTCGGCACTTGGACCCGTCTGCTTGGCAAGCAGCTGAAATCGCCGCTTCATCCGCTGGCGACGCGACGGTCGACTGCGACGTGACCGGGAACGCTGGCCCCTTCCCTCTCCCCTGCCTCGGCCGCGGCTGCGACTGCGATGACGCTGCCGAACGCCACGCTGCGGAGCTGCTGCACCTCTCACCGCACGCGTGCCCGGCACAGGCGCGCCGCTGTCAACTTTAAACACACACCGTAGCGCCTCGTAGGCGGGACTGAAGATGTCGACAGGGCTGGTGCGGCTGCTCGGGTTGCTCAGAGAGTGCGCCACGCGCTGTCGGTCCGCCTCGTTTAGGTGGCCTTGCCAGAGACGCAGCACCGCGGCAGCAGCCGCAGTGGCCTGCGCGTTCACCGCGAGTCGCACAAGCTGCCTCACCAGCTCGATCAACGCCCGCTCATCGCACACGGAAAGGAGCGAGGCGGGGTCGGCAGCGACGTCCTCGACCACTTTCACAACGGCAGGTCGGTTTGTGTCCCAGTGCTGACTACCTTCTCCGCTGCGAAAGGACAGGGTAGCGGTCACGTCGGCACACTGCTGAAGCAGCGCAACGTGCTCGGTTGTTAGGGGCTGCTGAGAGGCGAGGAGACGCAGCAGTGGTTCACACACGTTTTCTAAGATACCGGCCTTAAACAGAGCCTTGCGGAGCACCGCCACGTACTGGTCTGTGAGAGTCAGCAAGGACTTGAGAAGGGAGAAGTGCGCACGCAGCTGCGCAACGGCGTTTTCCGGCACCTGCAGTGCCGCCTGCGCCAGCCGCGCCATGTGTACGACGGCACACGGGCACCAGTCGTAGCGCAGCACGTGTGCGATGATCTGCCCCACGTGATGGCGGTACGGGCCGGCCGAGACCTGCAACGGCGTATCCGCGGTGTTGCGCGAGGCAGCCACCTGGGACCGGCTCCCGATGCCGAGGCGTGCGTGCAGCGCCTCGTACGTGGTCCAGAAAGTCAACTCGTGGAGCAGCTGCACGAGGCGGAGGGAGAGACTGCTTTGAAGCGTACCGGTCACCACCGGGGCGGCACCCGGTACAACGCCGCAGACATCGGCGTAGAGAAGAACAAGGAGGTGCACGGCAGCCTCCACGCTGGCGTCGACAAACTCAACGACATCCGTCGCCGTCACTCTCGCCCCACCAGACGCCACGACAACGAGGAAGAGACACGAGAGCAGACTCCGATTCGAGCTGCCTGTGGAAAGAGGGGCTCCGCATGCGTGCGGGGTCGTCAAGGCGGCGACGTGTGGCACGACGGTGGCGTCGATGGCGTCACCGTGCATCTCGACCATCGCGAAGACGACGTCTCGATGGGTGACCTCCGCACAGAGCAAGAGGGCCAAGCGCAGGCTCAGCAGCGACTCCGGCGTCTCTGATAGGCGGGCCAGATTGCTGGAGAGCCTTTGAAATACAGCGTGCGTGGAAGGCAGCACAGTGGGAGTGGCGCCAACGAGCCCGATCAAGGCGTGTAGCTGGACAGTGGTGAGACCGTCGCTGGCGTCGCTCCGTACAATGCTATCGATCAGCGTGTCCATTGTCCCACACCAGCTGAGAAAAATAAAAGACGAAGGGATATTATGCAGTAAGCGCCTCTACGGTGCAGCAAGATATTCACATTTGTGTGCGTGTGTGTGTGTGTGTGTGTGTTTGTGGAGCGACAGAGTGTGATATGTGCGCGCAAGTGAAAGAGAACAAGAGAGGGAGACGTGACCAAAAACGGAGAAATAGTAAAGAGATGGAACACAGACAATGCAAAAGGCAATGCGGAAACTGCAGCTCCGCTGTTGTCCGGCGGTGTACAGCATCCAGCTGCGCGGGTAGCTGCAACACATAAACTCAGCTGCGGACGCGGAAAAAGAAACCGAAAAAAAAGGGGAGAAAGATGTGAACGCTTTGCTTTGTATTGTCGAAGCAAAGTACTGTTGACCGTCGACAGTCGTTGAGAAAAAAAAACACACTGGTTCCTCAATTGTTGAATGATCGTTTTCTCGCAGAAGGCACGCAATTTTAGGCAGCGAATCACGAAGTGAAGCGAGGAAAGGAAGAAAGAAAAAAAAAGCGAAACCGCGCGCTTCTGGTTTGGTACGACAGCGTTGAAAACGCAGCTTTATTAAGAGCACCGAATTAGCGTGACTTGCGAGAGCGAGAACTGGAGCTGGAGCTAGAGCTGGAGCTGGAGCTAGACGAAGACCGGTGATGGCCGTGGGGAAATTTGTGCTTCTTGTCCTTCTTTTCTTGTGCTTCTTGTCCTTTTTTATTCTTCTTGTGGTTCCCAGGCTCGCCGTAGGCGCCATAAGCTCCTCCCTGCGGCGGGTAGCCCGAGCTCGGCGGCTGCTGATACGAGTTCGGAGGCAGTCCGTAGCCCTGCGGCTGCGCATAACCCTGCGGATGTCCGTAGGGTTGCGGCTGGGCGTAGCCGTGTGGCTGAGCATAAGCTTGTGGCTGGCCGTAGCCGCCAGCCGATGGATAAGCGGCGGTACCGGGACCCGGTCCATAGGCGCCGTTCACGCCGAGTGGGGCGGGCATCGTGCTGGCCTGCGGCTGCGGCGGTGGTGGCTGCCCGTACCCGAGCGGTTGTGGCTGCATCTTGTGCGCAGACGGCTGACGAAGCTAAAAAAAACGGGTATAAATGAGGAACAAGGAAAGACAAAGACTGAGAGGGGGTGTAAAGAAGTCTTTTGTCTGCTGAAACGCCGAGTACGCGAGAAAGAGAGGGAGAGAGATGAAGGGTAGGACAAGAAGGAGTGGGTAACGAAAGGGTGTAGCGGAGAAAAGGGGTTTGCTCAAAGGAGAAGGGTGAGGGAAAAATTTGGTCTGTGTGGATATAGAACCGCGCAGCTTTCTCTCTGAAGCTCTGCTGATTGACGTACGGGATCGAGGCAACGCGACAACACCGCTGCCGCCTCAGGTGCGACCACGCCAAAGGAAAGGGCCGAGAGCGTTTAGAAACACAGACAAGGGAGAAAGGTGAAAAAAAATACCTACCTCACTCGAGCTCTCAGTTGCTTGCATAAGAGTTCACGCACACTTGCGGCCATTTTCCAATTCCCTCCAATTCCCCATAGGAAAAAAGAGCTTTTCTAGTTTGAAGTTCGCCACGTCTGCCAAATGGTTTCTTTCTCGCCCACACTTCTTTTTCGTTTCCGCCTTTGTGTTGAGTGCTGCTTTGATGGAGGGAACAGGACCCTAGAGAAACGTGAAATAAAAAGAAAGAGAGTGTCGGTATGTGAAGCGACGGGGAAATACGCGAGAATGAATTCATTCCATCGATCCAGAAAAAGCAAATCATTCTTGCACAAAGAACTACTGAACAGGGGGAAAAAAGAAGAAGAAGGAGCGTAACCACTCAAACAAACCAATAAATACACGCACGCGCGGCTGTAGACACACTATGTACATCGTGTCCAGCAAAACGCACAAGAACAGTCAAGCAACGCAGCAAAAAGTTCTCCTGCGACACTGTCAAACGAGTGGGGCGAGACGATCCGAGAACGGCAGCAGGGTGAAGACAGTGCCAGCTGCTACCACGTCAACAACAGAGAAGCACGGCGGAGTCTGCGTCCTCGTCCCTCACCATCGCTGGACATCCTCGAGAGAAAAAAAAATAGAAGATTGACGTAGAGGGTGGGTAGCAAAGCAAAAAAAAAAAAAAAACATTTGCACCACACAGGTTCCAGAAAAAAAAGAAAGGACAAGAGATGGGAGAGGAGCCCCTTTTTTGGAAGCTATTTTGGTAGAAGAGAAAAAAAATTTACAGAGAGAAAAACAACAAAAAAAGAGAGACAGCCGTTTTACATAGTACACACCCGCACGTTCGCGAAAAAAAAAAAGAGAGAGGTCATGTCAATAAAAGAGAGAAGAAAAGAAAAAGGTGGTGGTCTGTGGAGGTGTAAAGCGCAGCGTACTACATGGATACATGAATATCAGCCGCGTAAAACGCGAGCGGGTCGAGGAGCCACACCTGGAAAAAGAAAACGGAGAAACTGAATACGGCACTCCCACAAGCAGAAGAGGAGAGAAACGTCGAAACACTCAAACACACACACAAACAAGAAGCAGACGCAAGCTCTTCGGGCATGGAGCAAATTGCTGTTCCACAATGCTAGCAGAAACAAAACGAAAGAGAGAGAAAGAGAAAGCGAAGCGGACGGCGAGGCGTTAAGCAATGCGAATGCGGTAGATGTTGCCGTTGTCATCGCCACACACCATGGTGTCCCCGACAAAGCTAGATGCCGTGTATACGCTCGATCGCAGCTGCAGGTCAATCAGGCTTTCCTCGCCATCGTCGTCACCGCTCAGCATGTGCATCTGGCCACTTGAGTTAAAGCAGAAGACGAGGTTGGTGAAGTCCTTGCCACCGAACACGGCGGTGGTCCACAACACCTCCTCCGCTGCTGCGTGGGGGCCGCCTACTATTGCGCTTTGAAAGACCCGTATCGAGACGAAGGAGACGCCGTCCCAGAGAATTACCTTTTGCTCGCAACACGTCAGCAGCAGACTGTCGTCCGCGTTGAAGGACGCCTGCCACACCAGCGACTCGTGACCGCTTAGCTGTGCGAGCAGCTGGAGGTTTTGGGCACTACATATGTACGCGCACTGGTCGCAGCTCCGCGAGAAGGCGACGGCCTCGTTCTTGGTGTGCTGCGTCCCCAAGGCAACAATGACGCCTGGCGAGTCGCACGGGACGTCCGGCAGGACAGCGCGCAGCTTCGCCTTGGAGGCCGTTATTTTGCGAATCAAGTTATCCTGGCACCCGCTGTAGAGGAACTTGCCGTCGTGGCTCACGGCGATGGCCGTCACGATGCCCGGGTGCTCGAAAAAGCTGCACTCGAGGCCGACGGTGCGGTCCCACGAGACGAGGTAGTTATCACGCGCCGCGGTGACGACGTGTTTGCGGTCGGCAGAGAAGGAGATGCCCAACAAAGACTCCTGGTGCCCGACCAGGCGCCGCACCTCTACCCCATTCAACGTGCAGACGTGGGCTACGCTGTCATGCCGGTGTGCCACCGCATACAACTCCCCATCCTGTGAGAGTGCGATGCACTTGATTCGACTGGCCTGGCTGGGCAGGTGTGTCACCTCCACCGCTCGCATTTGCAAAGCGCGCCGCTTCGTGCTTGCACGCACCTCCGGAGTCGATGAGCTGCACCGCGACGTCCTTCAACTCCTCCGACACCACCTCGTCACTGGAGCCGGAGTGCAGGGAAGAAGAGAGCATCGCGTCGTTTTGATCGGCCTGGAGGCAGGCGTCACCGTCTTCGACGTGGCTAAAAAAGGAGACAAACTCACTCTCGTTGAGGTGGCCATCCCTGTCGTGGTCCGCGGCGGCCATCATTATGTCAACCGACATCTTGTTTGTGTCGCTGTGGAGTGAAGCAGCGAGCTGCGCACTTGAAATGGTTCCCTTCCTATCCGTGTCAATTATCGCAAAGATGCGCTTTAGGTAGTCTATCTTGTCCTCCTCTCCTCTACGGGGTGAGAGGCTCTGCAGCTGGGAGTAGATCTCATTAAAGGAGTTGCTGAGGCCGCGTGCACGGCCTCCGATGCTGCACCGGACAGAGGCGCGTCGCTCGCCGCTTCTCCCCACCTTGAAGTCATCCATTAACGAGATCTTATCTGCAGCGACAGAGAGCCGCTGCATGCTAATGCGCTGCAGCACCGCGATGGACGACGAGCGCTGCGCCTTCTGCGGCATCGGCCCGGCGTCCCCTGTGTCTACCGGGGTCTGCTGCATGTCGGACCACACGTGGTAGTCGTACCCAGCAAAGGGTCTGTCCGAGCTCATCGACTTGTTTTGCTCTACGGTTGACATCTGCGGTGTCAGCTGCGGCACCACAACGCTAGAGGACTTGCGGTTGAAATGTGGGAGCGGAAGCGACACCTCGGCGTGGCCCTGAGAGGCGGTGGAGTCCGCCTCCGCGACGACGGAGGTCGGGTGGGCAATACATATCCCCATTACTGCGGCATTTGGCAGGACAACAGCAGTGAGTGAGTGGCCAGTGGCGTGCAGAGACGCGCGCGTACGTGGTTGCACATTTCGAAGCGTGAAGAGATAGAGGGAGAGGGAGAAAGCGAGGTACGAGAGAAATCAAATCAAAAGATGAGATGGTGAAAAAGTCCGGTGGACACGCTTCATGTCACTGCGGAGTGCGGAGTCCACTTATTGTCGAGGAGTAGGTGAAGCGTTTCTCGTCCACGGGATGTGTTGTTATTGCAGAGACACAACTGGTGAGGAGAGACTCCCACTCGCTCTACAATGGTCACTGCGGCACCGTCCGCCACCACTGCTGCTTTGTTCGCCAGGGGCCACGTAGGACCTACAAATATAAAAAAATGTGCCACCAGAAAGACTGTTGTGCTGCTGCTTTGCAGCCTCTGCTACTACTCTTATCATTATTATCAGTGTTTCAAGCTCAGAGCAGAATGCATCCAACAGCATCGGCTTCTCAGAGAGAAAGATAAGAGAGGAGAACGAGAAGCAGAGCAAAAAAAAAAAAAACATCGCAGCGGAACTCTTTCCTCCATCCGCCGCGTACCTCTGCGGTGATTGGTCACCCACACAGCTCGAACCGCTGTGTGAAGTACAAGCTGAAGCTGTAGAGCTCATAGCTACCGCAGCCCGTCGTCCCTAGCGCGATTCGCGTGGTGGGGGAGATGTACCGCTCCGTGTGAAAGAGCTTCGAGTAGAGGGGCATATCCAAGCAGGTTAGCCCAGTGGACATGGAGGAGACAGCCAGCACGTTACCTGCAAGTGCGGCACTACACGCACCGGCCTGTCCGCCATCGGGCCGGGACGTGAGGAGGGTGATCACAGGGTCCCTGTGCGAGGAGAGAAAACGAACATCCCACACCTTGGCCTCGCCATCCCGTGCAATAGAGACGACGCAGCATGGCGCGTCCGGAACGGCAAAGAGAAACTGCACATCTGAGCCGCGGTGACGCGCGGTGGTGTCGAAGGCGCCGTGGCGATGAGCGCCGTCGTCGAGCAGCTGCAGCGTGCCGTTGCGCAGCCCCGCCACGGCGAGCGACGGTGCCGACGGCGTTGCTGCCCGCACCACCAGCGCTGTGATATCCGTGGTCGCAAAGGTCGTCCCTCGCGACTTGCGCCACGCGCCACCGTCCTGCTGAGAGAATGTGGAAACTGTCCGCCCCGCGCCGATCCACACGTCGGGAAACCCGCGTCCGCCGCCTTTCCCGTGCGTGCCCCAGCAGGTGACGTTGGGCAGACGAAGCGCAACAGTCTGCATCCGTGTTAGTGTCACGTGTGGAAAGGGATTTTTCGGCGGCTGGCCAGGACGGACCGCCAGAGACACGAAAACGAGGTGCGTCACCCCAACAATAATTAACCGGCACCGCAAGAGCCACCGCTCCTCCTCCTCTTCCTCACACGACAGCTGCATTCCCACACAAGTCTGCCGCGGAAAGTCGAGAGTGATGAAAGGCGTCTCCACAAAGGCGGCGGTCTCCGCCACGTAGCAAATTCCGCCGAGGGAGCCGGTTTGTGCGTCGAACTTCCACAAAAATCCAAGGGTCTCGTCGTGGCAGAAGACCTCGTGAGAGTGCAGTGTCACCTGAGAAGAACGCAACACGTCGTACTGATGCTCCCGCAACGCCGGTGGGTGCTTCACCGCACCGTTCCATACGCCTCGCTGCATGATGCGCTGGAAGCGCGTGTTTATCAAGGGGTCGGCCAGCCCCGCCAAGGGGTGCGCACATGCGACGGAGGTCAATCGCGTAGGGGCTGCCGGTAGTGACGCAAGACAACCGCCAGCCTGAACCGCCTGAAACACGTAGAAGCCGTTCTCGGTGGCGTTGGTCAGGCAGATGAGAGCATCCTGGCCGCGTGCGTCCGCACCGTCCGACACGCGGAGAAGCTGAACCAGCTCTGGCGACAGTGCGGGCCGCCGCCGCACCGGGATGCGGCCATCCCCAAACCAGCACTCTGGACTACGGAGGGCCCGCAGCACGTGCACGTACATGTCGCGTGAGGGGATGTAGATACAACCTTTGCGAATCTCAATAGAGCGGCCATCAGACAGTGTGTGGTGTCGCGCCTGCGTGCGGGTGGAAGACGGCGTCCGCACAATTCCACGCTGCTCTCGCCGCTCCCGGCGAAAGTTTCGGCTCAGCTCCTCCTCCAATTCCGCATCCGAGGAGGACGAGAAGTCCATCAAAAAGAACGAAAAGAAAAACGCCACCCGGGACTACGCGACACGCAGGTGGCAAACGACGCGCGGTGTCTCACGGCTTGTAAACAGATGGGAGAAGAACAGAAAGCGGAACAGTGCATCAAAGGAGAATAGTGATACAGGCGGCATTTTCTTTTGAGGGTTTTCTTTTATCTTGCGCACAACACAAGATCCGCCGGCTTTCTTACTTCTTGCCCGCAGCAGAAAAAGCGCGCACGGAGAAATACGAGCGAAAATGAGTTCGCGTTGGCAGAAGCGCAGCCGTGATATGCAGACACGTCAAAAGAGCTGTTTTTCAGGCAGGGCAAGAAACGTGCCACACGGGCCGTTATCATTGCGCCAACTCAATACACTGATCTGCTGTTCTGTGTCCTACACAACTCAAACGACTACTCTGCAGCTCTGCACGGCGCTGTCGACCCCTTCACGCCGCCGGCTCGCGCCGACAGAAAGCCCACGGTTATCTGTTGGTGCCATACTTGCACAGCCGACCGAATCGGTTCTTGGCGACAAACGATAAAGGGGGAAAAAGAGCAAAACAATAACAACAGCAACGCAAAGATAACAGTACTGAGAGCGCCTTACACCATGCAGCTACAGGTCGAGGAGCAAGAGAGACTTCAGTTACTTTAGAAAAACAAAGAAAACGTGCACAATACTGGTTCACAACACGTGCACCTTCGATAGCGATGTTTTTCGTTGCGAAAAGGTGAATTAGAAAAAAAAAACTCTGCAATTTCAGCTCTTAGCTTCCAGCTGGAAAACAAACGTAAACAAAACATTTTTCTAGAACACGGAGCTACGCCACGCCGCAGTTGCGCAGAAACGCCTCGTTGTTCGGCTTGCGGCCAAGGAAGGTGGCAAGCATGTCATTCGGGTCCTGGCTGCCGCCAACGCCAATGATGCAGTCCACGTAGCGGCTGCCCAGCTTGGGATCCAGCAAGCCGTCGTGCGCGCGGATGTACTCGAAGACGTCCAGCGCAAAGACCTTGGACCACATGTAGCCGTAGTAGCCCGCACCGTATCCCGTAAGGTGACCAAAAGCACTCTCAAAGTGGGTGTCGTGCTCGTAGTTCATGCCCGGCATCACCTTGGGCTCGATGTCGTAGAAGAGCTGCGTCGTGTCCAGCTGCTCCTTCGGCCGCTCCGAAAACGGAAGTCCGAAGATGTGCAGAGAGTAGGTGGCGAACTGCAGCTGACGCAGCATGTCCCGTCCAACAAAAGCGTTCTTCGATGCAACCTTCGCGTCGATCAGAGCACGGGGCAGTGGCTCCTTCGTCTTGTAGTGGCTCGTGATCTGCTGCAGAATCTTCGGCTCCCACAGCCACTCTTCAAGCATCTGCGAGGGCAGCTCCACGAAGTCACGCTTCACCCGCGTGCCAGCAAACGTGGACATCCGCGTCCGGCCCATGAGGCCGTGGATGGCGTGACCGAACTCGTGGAAGAAGGTCTCCACATCGTCGTGTAGGAACAGCGCAGGACGCTCAGCCGTCGCAGCTGGGAAATTGGCGATCACCACCGCCGCAGCCGGCGAGAATTCGGAGCCGTCCTCCGTCAACAGCACAGGAGGAACCACGGAGTGGCAGCACGCATGCGAGAACTTACCCCTCGCGAGGGAACAGGTCCAGGATGATGTAGCCCAGCACGCCGCCGCTCTTGTTGTCCTTCACCTCCAGCGTCTTCGTGTCGGCATGCCACAGCTCCGACCCGTTGTCGATCTGGCGGAACGTCACGTCGAAGAACGCCTGGTACACGTCGAACAGCGCCTTCACCGTCACGTCCATCGGGAAGTACTCCTGGATCTCCGTCTCGCTCACGTTCAGAAGCGTCTTCTTGATCTGGTTGATCATGAAGGTGATGTCCGACGCCTCGATGTCGCCCTCCGCCGACAGCGCGCAGCTCGGGTGCAGGTGCTTCTTCAGCAGCGCCGCCTCCTCTGCCCACTTCTTCTGCAGCTTCGGGATCAGCTCGTCCACGAACGTCTGTGCTGTCTCCGGCGTCTTGGCCATCTTGTCCGAGATGTACAGGTGCGCGAACGACGGGTAGCCCAGCAGCTTCGCCAGCTGGTGGCGCTTCTCGATCAGCTCCTTCAGCACCGCGTCGTTGGCCGGGTAGGCGCGGTTGTTGAAGGCGCGGGCCATTCCCTGCCGCGTCGCTGCAACCTCGCAGTTCTTCATCACGCCGAAGTACGTCGGGTAGTCCATCTTCAGCACGCACTCGCCCGCGTCGGTGCGCTGCAGCGCCGACACAATGTTCTCCGGCACGCCCTTCAGCTCCTCCGGCTTGAAGTGCACCTCCGTCTTGTCCTCGCTGATGTTCTGCTGGAACGTCGTGCTCAGCGCCGCCAGCTCCTTCTGCAGCTGCACCACCTGCTGGAACTCCTCCTCCGGCAGCTCCATGCCCTTGCGGCGGTAGTCGGCCAGCTGCTCCTCCATCCAGTACGCGTACTCGCGCGGCGCCTTCCCGCTCTCGTACTCCGCCGCGTACGCGGGGGCCGCGCACACCTCCTTCAGCGCAGCGTACAGCCGCCGGTTCGACTCGAAGTGGTCGATCGCGAACGACTCCAGCTCCACCACGCGCTTCGTCGCCTCATCCCTGACCTCTTTGGTGGGGGCGACGCTTGCAATGACGGACAGCAGGCTCGCAGACACATCCAGCTCTGTTGCCGCGACGTCGATGGACTTCGCCGTGTTGGCGTACGTGCGCTCTGCAGCAGCGACCTCGTAGATCTTACCCAGCGCCTGCTCTGCCCGGGCCTTGGCTGCCTGCACCAGCTCCTCACAGGCGGCAACGGTCTTGGGGAACAGCGCCGCCGTCTTGGATGCCGACGTCACGTCAGCGAAGATGCGAGACATGGCTGTTGGAAGGACTGCGCCAAAAAAAAAAAAAAAAACGTAAACGCAAAGAAGAAAATATGGGGTAGGCGGCTGGAAAGAACTCGAGAAAAAAAAAACTCTTAGTGCGAATAAACTATTTGCAGCCAGTGCGGGAAGAAGCAGGGAGGAAGCAGAAAGTAAAGAGGGAGTAGATATGCATGGATCGCAGCATAGGGGAGGCCAGCCGGCCTGTCCAGAGGCTGTGCACCACATTCTGCAGCCCACAAACATACCGGCCTGCGGGTCTGTGTCCTACACAACTCAAACGACTACTCTGCAGCTCTGCACGGCGCTGTCGACCCCTTGCGCCGCCGGTTCACGCCAACACAAAGCTCACGGTTTTCTGTTGGTGCCATATTTGCACAGCCGACCGAACCGGTCCTTTGCGACGAACGATAAAGAAAAAAAAGGGAGACAAAACGATAACAACAACACCAGCGAAAAAAAAAAAGTTTCTGAGCGCCTCACACCATGCAGCTACAGGTCGACGAGTACGAGGAACTTCAGTTGCTTTAGAAAAAAAAAACAAAGGAAACGTGCACAACAGTGATTTACAACACGTGCACCTTCGATAGCATTTTTTACAAGAATAGTAGTGAAACAGAACGATTTCGCCTGGACAGGGAAATAAATTTCGACCGGGAGGTAACCGCACTTGTTTCGTGAAAATAAACTTAAACGAAGCACTGTTTTAGAACACGGAGCTACGCCACGCCGCAGTTGCGCAGAAACGCCTCGTTGTTCGGCTTGCGGCCAAGGAAGGTGGCAAGCATGTCGTTTGGGTCCTGGCTGCCGCCAACGCCAACGATGCAGTCCACGTAGCGGCTGCCCAGCTTGGGGTCCAGCAAGCCGTCGTGCGCGCGGATGTACTCGAAGACGTTCAGTGCAAAGACCTTGGACCAGGTGTAACTGTATACTCCAGCAGTGTAGCCCGATAGGTGGCCAAAGGAGCATTCTGGATGGTCCTCCGTGTCGTATGCGATTCCCGGCATCACGTGCGCTTTCACAGAATGAAAGAAGGGGGCGAGCTTTTCCTGCTTTGCGTCCTCCGCGAACGGTACGCCAAAAACCTGGAGAGAGTAGGTGGCAAACTGCAGCTGACGCAGCGTGTCATGGCCTGCGAAAGCGTTCTTCGATGCAACCTTCGCGTCGATCAGAGCACGGGGCAGCGGCTCCTTCGTCTTGTAGTGGCTCGTGATCTGCTGCAGAATCTTCGGCTCCCACAGCCACTCCTCAAGCATCTGCGAGGGGACCTCCACGAAGTCCCACTTTACATGGGAAGAGGAGAGCCCCATCATAGACGAGCGGCCATACAAGGCGTGCATCGCGTGGCCGAACTCGTGGGCAAACGTGTTCATGTCGTCAAACGTAAATAGCGCTGGGCGGTCCCCCTGAGCAGCGGTGAGGTTTGTTACAATGACGGCGAGACCAGGTGCAAACTTCTTCGTGTCCTCTGAAGTCACCACCGGAGGAACCACAAAGTGACAACAACCGTGCGAGAACTTCCCCTCGCGGGGGAAGAGGTCCAGGATGATGTAGCCCAGCACACCGCCGCTCTTGTTGTCCTTGACCTCCAGCGTCTTCGTGTCGGCATGCCACAGCTCCGACCCGTTGTCGATCTGGCGGAACGTCACGTCGAAGAACGCCTGGTACACGTCGAACAGCGCCTTCACCGTCACGTCCATCGGGAAGTACTCCTGGATCTCCGTCTCGCTCACGTTCAGAAGCGTCTTCTTGATCTGGTTGATCATGAAGGTGATGTCCGACGCCTCGATGTCGCCCTCCGCCGACAGCGCGCAGCTCGGGTGCAGGTGCTTCTTCAGCAGCGCCGCCTCCTCTGCCCACTTCTTCTGCAGCTTCGGGATCAGCTCGTCCACGAACGTCTGTGCTGTCTCCGGCGTCTTGGCCATCTTGTCCGAGATGTACAGGTGCGCGAACGACGGGTAGCCCAGCAGCTTCGCCAGCTGGTGGCGCTTCTCGATCAGCTCCTTCAGCACCGCGTCGTTGGCCGGGTAGGCGCGGTTGTTGAAGGCGCGGGCCATTCCCTGCCGCGTCGCCGCAACCTCGCAGTTCTTCATCACGCCGAAGTACGTCGGGTAGTCCATCTTCAGCACGCACTCGCCCGCGTCGGTGCGCTGCAGCGCCGACACAATGTTCTCCGGCACGCCCTTCAGCTCCTCCGGCTTGAAGTGCACCTCCGTCTTGTCCTCGCTGATGTTCTGCTGGAACGTCGTGCTCAGCGCCGCCAGCTCCTTCTGCAGCTGCACCACCTGCTGGAACTCCTCCTCCGGCAGCTCCATGCCCTTGCGGCGGTAGTCGGCCAGCTGCTCCTCCATCCAGTACGCGTACTCGCGCGGCGCCTTCCCGCTCTCGTACTCCGCCGCGTACGCGGGGGCCGCGCACACCTCCTTCAGCGCAGCGTACAGCCGCCGGTTCGACTCGAAGTGGTCGATCGCAAACCGCTGGAGTTGAATACGCTGGCTGCTGGCTTCGTCACGCAATTCTTTGCTTGGAGAGACGTTAATGGTCACAGAGAGAACGCCAGAGGCAATCTCAAGCTCACTGCGAGCCCTATCGATGGACTTCGCCGTGTTGGCGTACGTGCGCTCCGCAGCAGCGACCTCGTAGATCTTGCTCAGCGCCTGCTCCGCCCGGGCCCTTGCGGCGCTTCCGAGTTTGCGACAGTCATCAGCGTTCTTGGGGAACAGGTCAATACAGCCCTGTAGGGAGGTGGTGTCAGCGAAAACAGGAGATGTCATTTTTCGCTTTGGTGTATCGGCTGTCTCGAGTAGTAAATGTGGGAAAGCAGAGGCAGTATTGCAGTTGTGTCGATAGAGCGTTTAATGATTGCTGAAATTCTACGCTAGGTGTTTTTTTTTCTTAAATAGGCATGCCTGCGAAAAGAAAAAAGAAAAGCTGGGGCGTCACGATTGCAGGCGGGCAATAGAAGTAGCAAATGAAGCCGGTACTTGTGAGATACTCGCTGCGAATTTTCACTCATTTTCCAGTGTCGTTCACCAACGAGTTCAGATGTTGAGAGAAGACGGAGTCCTCGTGCCTGCAGCAGAGCACGCGTGCACAGTGGAACGCTAGGTGTGAGGTCTAAGCTGTTACCTGCTCTGACTAAGATTTGCGTGCAGCAGAGTTGCATTCGTTGACGACAGTCAATTACCTCTAGCTTTGAACACAACTCTCATTCTCGCAGTTCTGGAGCGCTACTCTGATGCATCATGATGCGCACCATCTATTCAACTCATTTTTATTAATAGCCACATTCGTTGTTGCTTCCTGTGACGCTAAAAGCATCAATTAGATACCAAAGAAGAAAACTGCTGCTCACGATACTGCTACCTTGCCAATCCCTGGTGCCTAGAACACACATTGCCTCTTATAAGCATCACGCGCAAAAGCTGCTCTCAGTAGTCATCGGCGATAGAGTCGTACAGTAGTTCTTCTCCCACGGTCGCCTCTTCGTAAGAGTCACTGAGAAGCAGCAACGCCTGAAGCTGTGAGGGGCACTCGACTGCACCGTGCAGATCCCGGCTGATGCGAATCACTTCGAGATGTGCAGCGTCGGCGAGTGGCGCTAAACTGCGGAGGTTGGCGCAGCTGTCAAAAAAGACAGCTTTTAGGCGAACGCACTCCCCCAGACCCTCGATGCATTGCACGCCGCTCATGGCAGCGTTGATGGTCGTCAGCGCTTGCGCCCCGGCCAATGGCGTCAAGGAAAGAAGCTCACTGCACCGCTCAAAATCGACTGACGTCAGTTTTGGGCACCTGCAGAGCCCATCCAGGTTTTGCACGCTCGACTTGCTTGCCTTGATCGTTTCCAATAGTGGGGCACCGGCAAGCTGTGCGAGACTGCGCAGGTTTTTGCAGGAAGTGAAGTCAACACTTTTTAGCTGTGGGCAGGCGCCTAAACCCTCCGCTTCACCCACGCCGCTGTGGCTGGCAAGAAGGCTGTGAAGCTTCGGCGCGTGAGCCAGGGGAGATACATCGCGCAGGGCAGAGCAATAGCTGACGTCGATGAGTTCCAGCTCTGGGCAGCATCGAAGCCCGTCGAGGCACGCGACGCCACTGTGGCTTGCCACTATGCGTTGCAATTTTTGCGCGCCCGCTAATGGTGAAAGGGTGGTAAGCCACTCGCAATGGTCTAGCTCAATACGTGTGAGGGCGGCGCAACTTGCCAAATCAGCGATGCTGTGTGCGGTGCTAAAGCTGGCTTTAACGAGTTGCAGGTTTATAGCGCCGGCGAGGCCCGTTAGTGAGTCTAGTCGAGCGCAGTGCTTCGCCTTGACTATCTCCAGCCGGGGGCAGGTTTGCAGCGGAGCTAGGTCGGATACGTCTGTGTGGCTTATTTTCAAAACTCGTAGCATCGGAGAACCGCGTAGTGGAGAAAGGTCCGTCAGCTGCGCACAGTGCTCTAATCTAAGCTCCTCCAACGCCGGACAATTGCCTAAGCCGGCGGTTGTGCGGACGCCACTGTGGTTGGCGCTTATCGTGCGCAAACAAGGCGCACCAGCGAGTGCGGTGAGATTGAGCAAACGCTCGCAGTACTCGAACTTGACGCAGTTCAGCTGCGGACAGCGTCCTAGACCTGCAATGTCCACGATGCCGCTTCGGTTTGCGTTCACGTGCTTCAACTTGCTCAGCCCGGCCAGCGGCGACAGACTCTCCAGCTGGTCACACCATCCCACCTCCAGCTGCTCGAGGGACGGGCACATTTCGAGGCCGCTGATGTCCCGAACTCCACTTCCGCGGACATCGACAATTGTGAGCCGTGGCGCTCCAGCGAGGGGAGCAAGGGACAGCAAATCCTTGCAGTGCTGAAAGTTCACGATCATGAGGGAAGCACAAGCGTTGAGACCATGAATGTCAAGAGTTCGGCTGTGCTTTGCGTGAATCTCCTCCAGCCGCGGAGCTCCCGAAAGCGGCGAGAGGTCCGTTAGGCGGGCACAGTACTCGAAACTGACGTAAGTGAGCGATGTACAGCTACCCAATCCACCGAGGTCGCTAACCGGGGTGCTGTTCGCCACGAGAAGCTGCAGGCGTTGCGCACCGGCTAGTGGTGTCAGAGCTGTCAGGTGCACGCAGTGCGACACGTCTGCGGAGACAAGTTCTGTGCAGCAGCGCAGACTTGCAATGTCGCTGATGCCGCTGTACCCTGCATCGACAGAACGCAAACAAGGCGCGCTTCCGAGCATAGAAAGGCTGCTCAAGCGCCTGCAGTGCCGTACACAAAGCGCCTCGAGCGCTGGCCAATCACCAGGAGTACTATTGTCATGTAACCCGCTACCGTTGACGTCTACCCGGTGCAGACGTGGTGCTGCAGCAAGAGGCAGCAAACTGCGAAGCTCGGCACACAGCGAGAAAGTGACGCTGGTGAGCGACGCGCACAAGTCGAAGCCCGATACCGATGTCAGGCGTTGGCCTCTGATGTGCAAAGCTTCGAGGGCAGGGGAGAATGCAAGGTCGTGCATGTCGACTTCCTCATCAAGGATGGTGGCGGACAATGTGGCCAAAGCGGGAAGCTCTCGAAGACTCTCCAACGCCACCGCGGAGCCGGAGTCCACCGTCAGGGAACGTAAATGAGCCATTCGAGAAGGTGTCGCGCCAAGGGAAAAGCGAGTTGCTCTGTTAAGAGACAGCCGCTCAATGGAGAGCGCAGCTGCATCCGGTAGCGTGAAATTGACGCCCGGGGCATCGATGTTGAGAATCTTCAGGCGTTGTAAGGGAAGCTGTGGTGCAAGTGCGGGCCACCGTGAACCGCAGGTGACCACACACAGAGGCAGCATGCACTTCTCCACCCACCACAGAATATTCTCAACGGGCTGTGTTTCTTTCGCCTGTTCCAAATTGTACTGGAGTTGTTGCGTGACTCCGCTGCTACTGTGATAAAGCGATAGCTGCTTGTGGGCGATGCTGTGAGAAAGAATCTCTGTGGCCAGACGAATTCTGGGGTGTGTCGCTGTGAGGGTTAAGCGACAGAGTTGAGACGGGTCTGTGTAGCTCAGCACTTGCGAAAAAGAGTCCCACTCCATACACGACAGCACATTGCTCGATGATACTGTTGTAGTCGTGTCCGCTGCAGGGCAATTGTTTTGGGAACGCTCAAAACATAGCAGCAACCCAGCGATACATGAGTCCATTTCTTTTCAGTGAACACACACAGGGGTGTTTCTGGAAAAGAAAGCAGGCGGGTATGTCGTAGTTAAACCGAGAGGTGTGGAGGGCGTTTAAGGATTAAGCGGATCACGGAAGCAGTAGGCGGGGCGACTTTCTGTGATCTGCGAGGGCCTGTCCAAAATCTGAAAAAAAAAAAAAGAAAGGGCGTTATGTGATGAATGAGTTGACTTAATTTACTTGCGCGTTTTGAGGCTCGCAAAGGAGACGGAAAGGATCCGCATAGTTTGAAAAAAATAGGAAGGTTTTATATGCGACTAACGAGAAGAAAGGAAGTAGCGAAGCACACGAGGTAAAGAAGGAGGAAAGTCATACTGAATAGAGAGACGTCAATCAACACGTTACAGCCCTCCGTGGCTTGTTCTCTTGAGCAAAGAAAAGCGAAACGTGTTGCGCAGTAAAACGCCATTTTTCGTTTCTTCTGCAGATAAAAGAGAAGCGGACGCCGACGCCGACAAGGCAGAAAGAAAACAAAAGGATACAGCTGCCTTTTTTTTTTTGCTTTCTGCTAGTGTGCATTTCAAGAAAAGAAAAGAAAATTACACGGTTTTAAAAGAAGTCGCTTCTCGTTGCTACACGAGGTCGACATATTGCACTCGCGTTGGGTTTACTAGGTAAACCACCATGAGGCCTAGCGAATTTTGTTCTCCACTTTCATAGTTGCCTAGATCGATGTACGCAAAAGACACTAGAAAAAAAAGTGTTTTACCTAGCCTCTCTTTTATTCACTTCGATATACACACAGAACAAATATATATTTGAGTATTGACTCCACTTTGTGGCTCAACGGACACTTTTCCATTTGAGTTTAGGTAGAGAAGTTTAAATAACTTGGAGAAAATCTTTTTCTTTAGATAAACAAAAAAAAAAAACGAGCTTTTGTCAAGCCAAACTTCCACTCGTTCCCAGATGTTTCGCCTGAGGTCCACTTGCAGGAAAAAAAATAAATGTTCAACGTACTTTTATGCTTGCAATACTCGCAATGCACCACGACAGCTGTACAAAACAATAAAAAAAAAAAAACACTGAGTTAGCTGCCCGTGCAATGCGAAAAAATTAATCAGAGCCTCGAAGCATAGTTGAATACGTAGAGTGCGTAGAGTCAAGCGGCGTCCATCTGTGGCGATAAAACTCCGGTGAAGTACAACTGTGGGAGCTGAGAAGAGTTCGAAAAAACAAAGTTTGAGATGGTTACGCTTACTCGCGCTTGCGCTCTGCCTTGCGCTTGATGGTCTTGTGGATAGCGAGAATCTTGTTGGAGACCATGTCGATAGGGAGAGCCTTCATCACCACCTCGATGACCGCGTGGTTGCTGTGACCGGATGTCTGAGGGACAGAGCCCAGCTTGTCAAGAGTCTGGTGAGCCATCTTGGCAGCGTTCACCATAAGGAAGCTCTCGCGCGGCTTGCGGGAAGCCACACCCTGCGTCATGCGGCTCACCACCATGTTTGGAGACACGGCAAGGACGTCAATGCCAAACTCCTTCAGCTCGTAGTAGAGGCCGGCGCCGAACGAGAGGTTAAAAGCCTTCGTGCCGGCGTACGTGCTCAGCATGGGAGCCGGGGTGACAGCGGAGACAGAGCCCAACATGACGATGGCACCGCAGTGCTTTGCCTTCATCTTCGGAACGATGTACTTTGTCATGCGTACGCTGGCCTCGCAATTCACCTTGAGAAGGCGAAGGTCTGTCTCAAGATCAACCTCGTCGAAGTAGTTTGTGTAGCTGTAATTCACACCGACGTTGTTCACGAGAACAGCAATCTGGATCTTGTCCAGCTGGGCGAAAAGCTCATCGTAGTTCTGCGGCGTCGCGGCTGCAAAATCAAACGAGATCGACTTCCCCTCCACACCGATCTGCTTCAGCTCCTCTACCACGCTGTCGAGCTTGGACTGCGTGCGTGCAATAACGCACACGTTAAAGCCGCGGCGACCGAGGTCGATGGCCATAGCCTGACCGATGCCTTCGCTCGCACCAGTGACAACAGCCCATTCGCCAGCCTTGCCGTACCTCTTCTTCATGTTAAGGGAGGTCATGTAGTTGACCTTCACAAAGGTGAAGACCTTGAACAGGACAACGCCGAGTGCCACAGCACCGACGATGGAGAGGAAACCTACCATTTTTTTTTTTAAGGTCTTGATAAGAGAGAAAAAGGCAACAGTAATGTTTGCTGCTATGGCGCTAAGAGAAACAGAGAGAACAAAAAAAAAAATTAAGAGAGACTACGGAAGTGCGACTGTCGCAGGTGGAAAGACCCGTTCATATTATTTTAAAGGGAGATGGGACAGTAATGCAGCGAAGAAGAGAGACAGTAATTAAACAGTATGCAGAGGTCAGGTTTTCGATTAATCGCATATGAAGGGAACAAGGAAAATAGGCCTTTAAAGCTGAGAGCTTTCCACCAGCACTGCGTCGTAGTGAGGAAGGTTCAGTCGGCAACTAAGCAGCACAAGTCGCTCTACTGCGGCGAGTAGGTAAAAGAAACATGTCGAGTTTTTGAGAAACTTGTTTTGAGCGCAATAGTGTATTTTTTTTTCCAATCGAAGCATGAAGAAGACTTTAGTCCACTTCTCTCCCTTGGTGCCGTCTTCTCGCGTAATAATAGCGTTCTTAGCAAAAAGTGTCACATTTTATGTGCAGAATATCCACGTTTTTGAGTACCGCCGCCTCTTCATCGCTTAAATGCTTACAAAAGTACATACGCTTTCAGCTCTTCTTGTTATTGTTGGCATTCTCTTTTAAAAAATAGCAATTGGTATTTTGGTACTAAGCCGATGACAAGGCGATCAGCTTACACAAGTCGGGAATCCGGATCTATTTTGGAGAGAGAGAAAAAAGGCCCAACTGAACGAGTTCAAAGCTTTTTCAGATGATCAGGGTAAAAATATATATCTGTATAGAAAGTGAGCACATAAGTTTATTTGTGCACTCCAGCACTTCAGCGTGTGAATAATAACAAAACAACAATAAGGAAAAGGAAGCCGTAAATTGTGTGCTAACAGCGCTCAGCAGTGACGTTGTTGTCGGCAAAACACATTTATTAGTCACAGATAACTGCCTTTTTGTTTCTTCTAACTAAGTTTTAACACGTTGCCTAAAGAAAGCGCCAAAATGAACATGCGAGAACGTTGAGGAGCACAATATACTAATAAAGGGGGGTCATACGCATTACACAAGACCACAAAAGCTTCATATAGCAGCTGCGCATCCTTGGCGCGAAGGACGCCGAAAGAAAAAGGACGTTAAAATTTTTAGCTTTGCATCGATGTGAAGATATGTAAAATGAAACATTATGCACAAATAATTCACCTTTTTGTTTTGCTCACCTAAATATGTAAAACAAATAATTAAGCACAAGTAATTCCCCTTTTTGTTTTTCTTACCTAAATATGTAAAACAAATAATTAAGCACAAGTAATTCACCTTTTTGTTTTTCTTACCAAAATATGTAAAACAAATCATTAAGCACAAGTAATTCCCCTTTTTGTTTTCTTACCTAAATATGTAAAACAAATCATTAAGCACAAGTAATTCCCCTTTTTGTTTTCTTACACAAGTAATTCACCTTTTGTTTTTCTCACCAAAATATGTAAAACAAATCATTAAGCACAAGTAATTCCCCTTTTTGTTTTCTTACCAAAATATGTAAAACGAATTAATATGCACAAGTAATGGTCCTTCTGTTTCTTTTTGCCAAAAGTTACAACGTTGCCTATAACTTTCGCCAAAATGAACATGCGTGAACGTTGAGGAGCACAATATACTAATAGAAGGGGGACGTGCGCATAACACAACATCACAACGGCTTTATATACTAATTGCGCATCCTTGGCACGAAGGACGCCGAAAGAAAGTGCACGTGGAAGTTTTAGCTGTGGATCGATGTGAAGATATCTAAAATACAGGAAAAAAAAGGGGGGGGGGGGGTCGCCAGTGGAAAAGATAACAGCACCGTGGCACTATGTGGAGCCAGAACTGAGATCCTTCGTCGCCATTAGAAAAAAAAAAACAGTTTTGCATTGCAGCGCAATTCCAAAAAAGCTGATTTTTTTTTTTTGCAGAGCGTACGAGTTCTTTGATAGATAAGGGTTTTACAGAGAGTGATGGGGGGAAGCTGGCTTCGTTTCTCTACCGAAGGCCTGCAAGTCACGCAAAAAAAAAAAAAAGTCAGAAAGAAACTCTTTAAAAGTTTACTTTGTTATTTCGGCTTGTTTAACAGCACTCTCTGACTGCTTTCTGGCAACAGTTCAGCTCGAGCCTGCGCGCTGCTGCTCTGGCAACGATTACCCGCTGAAAATGCCGCGGGCCGAGAATTTCACTTGTCTTATGTTTGCGAAAGCAAAAGAGGACGTAAAAAAGTATTTAATCTGGCTACCTCGCGATATGTCAGCCGCATAATTTAACACTTTCCCGTACGACTTTGCGTTCTTTGAAATATCTTCTTCAACACTGGTGGACTAATATAAGCGGCACACAGAAAGTCCAGACGCGCAAAATAGCCAATACTTTGGTTCTCATCTGCTTCGGTGTCAGGTACAGATGTGTGCCGATTGAGAACGGAAATGATTTTCAATGAAATTTGTAATTTTCTCGATTCTGCGTGTGACTCCTCGAGACGGAGGCTGCTCATGCTGAGTGCGGTGTCGCCAGCCTTTAGGGGCAGTGCACTTGCTGATCCGGGTTTAAAGCTCGCCCACACGCAGATCTCAGTCGACTCCGCCGGCCTTAACTTGCTGATACGATCCGAGCACCTCGTACCGCCACTAGAATGGTGGAATTACGGCGGGCATGTGACCATTGAGAGCAGCAATGCTCCACTGACTGCGTGCGCGTTTGTGGAGATGATTAAGAGCTCGTGGCCACGAAGCACAATACACTCTGTACATCTGCACCATGACGACGAAGTTGGGGAGGAGGCACAGAGGGCAATTCTTCGTACCCTCCACACTGCATGCGGCGACCTAGTAGAGCTGCATCTCGAAAACTACTATTTGTATCCCGAGGACAAGCCTCCTCTGTTGCCCTCCTTACGCACCCTGTACCTTTCTGGCTTGAGCGGTCCCATTCAGAGCTGGACACCTATCCTCAACGGATCTGTGGAAAGGGTTGAAATACACGACACTGCTGCGTTCACACCCGAGTCCTTTGCGTTCTTAAAGAGCAACTGGTGGCAGCGCTTAGTACTGGACAACAGCAACGTCAGCGACTTTAATTTGAGTCATTTGCAGTGTGCGTCGCAGTTGAAGACGCTGAGCTTGGTGGATTGCCGCCAAATTGACAGCTTTGACGGCTCAGCTTTTCCAAAGCTTCGGCTCCTGCTGCTTAGTCGCACCCCCATCTCCAGTGACCTTTTGACGGGTATGGAGACTTGCACACACCTGCACCTCATCAACCTGGGAGGCTGTCGCGCTGTAACAGACATCAACTTTTTGGGAGGCCTGAAGTCGATTCGTGAAATATTTGTGCATGAGACCAGCGTCACAAATGAAGGAATTATGGGGCTTGCTGAGTGCGAGAACCTTGAGAAGCTGAATCTGGGTGGTTGCAGAAACATCTCAAACGTCAACCACCTCGGACGTCTGCCGGCTCTGAAGGAGCTGCATCTCTGGAGCACCAGGGTGTCCAATGCGGGTCTTCGAGGCCTTTGCGGGTGCGCTTCGCTTACGGAGCTCATTTTGGACGACTGCACTCGCGTTTCAGACGTGGCTACGCTGGGCAGTCTTTCCTCCTTGCGTTGGCTCTCCCTAATTGGCACCGAGGTAACTTCTCAAGGCATCAAAGATTTAATTCACTGCCGAAGCCTGGAAACGCTTGCCTTAGCGGGGACAAGGGTGGAACATCCGCCGAAACTCTGGCGGCACGACGCCGTAGTTGAGTACCTTTCTGGGTTTCAGTAGGTGGCAAATTGAGATACACTACTCGTTTTGACACCACGACAACAGAAAACAATGCTCGATGCTACAGTTTTCGCTCTTATTTTAATTCTCTTGGCGAGGGTCGTATACAACGTGATACTTACACGAGCAAAAACAAGAAAAAAGAAACAATTGGCGCGGTTATTAGTGAACTGAGGCTTGGAAGGTACGCAAAGCAGCCTACGCTGATATACGGTAGTTCTCGCAGAATGAATTGCACTTTCTACGACATCCAACAATGCGAGCTAAAAAGACCTTCTTCGATATGCGAGGTCATCTTCTCTTTGGTTTGTTAAAGGCGAACGTGCGCCGTTCACAAGCACGAAAAAAAAAGGGATAAAATGCCAAAAAAAAATATCCCTTTTAAAAGGAAAACAGTCATCATCCCCGTATTTATTCTTTTCGCTCTATCTCTTTGTTTCAAAACCGTTTTGCCAAAAGACGTGCACGGTGCTCGCTGCGCTCGAAAAAAAAAAAAACAGCAACAAAAAAAAAACGGAATAGTACTTTCACAGAAAATTCGCTTTTTTTTTCAAACATTAGCTTTGCTTTGAAGGAATCAGTAAGAAAGAAAAGCCAAACGCGATTTGCACAATTGCACTGCGTCGAGTCGGGAGGAGAAGAGTAAAGCCCGAGCAGTATTTCCACATTTTGCTTTCTGTCTCAGATTTTGTTTCTTATTTACAACACAAGTCTCTCATTTATTTATTCACTTGCTCTTTTCTTTTTTGTTTGCCACTGCTGCTGCTACTTCTCTCTCTTTGCTTTTCTTCGCCGCTCCTAGCACACGTGACTGGTTGAAAGATGGGGAACTACATTTCTCTTTGCCCAGAGCCCGTTCAGGGTCTCATTAGCTCCTACGGCCTTGGCGTGAGTTCGAACACCCATCCGTCTGGTGTGGTCATCAAAGGAGTGGATTACTCCGCAGTGAAGCTTGTTGGCGAGGGTGGGTATGCCTTTGTCTACGAGGGTTACAACAATGCGACGGGCCAGCGCGTCGCCCTGAAGCGCTATGTGTTCTCCGAAATGCACCAGCAGCAGAGCGCGGTGGACGAGATGTCTATTTACCATGACGTTTGTCCGCACGACTACATTGTGACGTACCTTGACTCCGAAATGCTTTACCGCCCCGGCGCGCCACTGCCCGAGATGTGGGTTGTGATGGAGTTTTGCGACGGACCATCGCTGCAAGAGTACATCAACAATCGCCTGCAGTCTTCTCAGTCCTTTTCTGTGCGCGAGGTGTACGAAATTGTAGACAATGTTGTACACGCCATCGGACACTTGCATTCACAGTCACCGCCAGTTTCTCACTGGGACATCAAGCCTGACAACTTCCTCTTTACCGAAGCCGGAAGGCTGAAGCTGTGCGATTTTGGTAGTGCGACCCAGCAGTTTTACGCGCCAAGGTCGCCAGAGGAGATTGCCGTCGCGGAGGCAGAACTTGGCGCGAGAATGACGTTGCTGTACCGCCCACCCGAATCGCTCGACTTGTGGTCGAAGGAGCGCATCGATAGCAAAGCAGATATTTGGGCACTCGGAGTCATGATTTACGTCCTTGTTTTCCGAGAAATGCCGTTTGAAGACAACGCGATGGATGTTATGGCTGCAGTACCAAAGCTGTACAAAAACGGAGAAGACTGCTGTCCGGACGAGTTCAAGCCGCTTATGGAGGTGGTGCGCTCGAAAATGCTCACTAAGAAACCAAGTGATCGCGCAGACATCTTTGGCATCTCGGAGGCGCTGGAGAGAATCACAGAGTTGCCGCCGCTTACCCGCCCCCGGCCGGGATTCCAAAGTGCACAGCGTCCTCGCTTTCCGTAGTCGAATTCTTTCTCGTGCCTGCCGTTAACTCTCGGGTGCTCAGAAAAAAGGAGAAGAAGCGCTTTTTTTTTCTTTTCAGTGAATTTACATTTCTTTTTTCTCTCGTCTTTTCTATTTGCTTTTTTTTTCTTAGTGAGAAGCGTTCACAGTGCGTTATCATGTGGTCGCACCTCGTGTTCCTCTCTTCTCACTTGCTTACGTTGCTACCTGGGCCACTGCAGTGAGCGTAAAACAGCTTTTTTCTCGTGTCTTTGTGCAGATCAGGTATGTATTGGAGGTGTCGAGTATTGTTGTGTTAAAGTTTTCCTTTGTACTTCGAATGCTGCGGGGTGACGCTGGTTTGTCTTTGGTAGCACTTTGTGCCCACCCTCGGCTCCTATTCCGGGCCAATTGAAGAGAGAAGAACACAGCGCTCTTTCTTGTTGCAGTGCTTGTGCTTGTGCTTGTGCTGTGACGCTCTACTAAGGGCTGCATTTTTTCCATGCTCTCTCCTCTCATGTGCCCCTTGCACAACCTTATCTTTGCCTTTCTATTTCTCTCTCCTTTTCTTTCTTTCTCCCCTCATCTCAAGATATTGCTTCGCTGGCGAAAGTACACTTTTTTCCCGTTCTCTGGGTGTACGTTTTTTTTTTCTTTCGCAAACCATGCTGCCGGTCAATTTGAAGGTGATGGAGGATGACGCGGCGGACGACTCTCGCGGTCTGTCGTCTGAAATGATGGAAAAAAACGGTGACTTTCGACGATTTACCGACCGGATGCGAGGGATGGGGCGAACATTTGTTGTCAAGTCGAAAAAAGACCTGAGCGCCCGCCTAATCTCGGCTTCGCTCAACGGCGAGGAACAGTCTGACGAGGCAGGTAAAGAGTGGCTTGACTGCTGTCTCCGAGAGTACCTGGAAAGGAAGAGGCTCTTTGGAAACAGATTCAGCAGCCGCAAGCGCCTCATGCTGCGCATTGTTACATTTCTGGTGCCTTTTCTCGCAGCGCTGTGGGCTTTGTGGCCGCTGTGGCGTGTACTGATCGACGTCGAGACGGACGCCTACTACAAGGTTCTGGATGTCCCTTCCACCGCAACAGCCGGCGAGATAACCAGGGCATACCGCGGTATGATGAAGAAGTGGCACCCCGATCACAATCCCAACTGTGGGCAGTATTGCCGCGATCAGACGGAACGCATTAAGGAGGCTTATGACATGCTTCTCTCTCGCGGCGAGCACCAATTTACTCTGGCAAACCAGTACCATGAAGGCTTGATGACACTTCGCTCGACGCTGTCGTTTCGCGGTTTCCAGATCTCCGGCGGCGCCGCCATGGGTGTCTTTATGATTCTCACCCGCTTGTTTCCCGCCAAGGCGAAAAGCAGCAGCGCACTGCGTGTCGGATGTAGTGTGCTGATCCTGCTGCTTTGCACGGTGCACGAAACGCTTTACGTTAGCGGCTTTAACATCGCGACCGTCATTGGGCTCTTTTACTACTGCGTGTCGCTGGCGAAGGCCTCCGCCCAGCAGCGTTCCATGGAGGAGGTAATGCGAAACTCGTATTTCGATGTCTTGCGCGACGCTGCAGCGCTGCTCGGGTGTGCTGGCGTCGTAAGCCTCACGATGTACCTCCGGGAACACTCGGCTGTGTCGGTGGAGGAGGTTTTCCGCATGCTGTACGGCAGCGTCTACGTGATGGCTTTCCTCTACAAGTTTGCCCCGAACATTTACGATAACATGCTCATGCGCAAGTACTCGCTTCCTGTGACTTACATGAACATGGGTACCGCCAAGTTCACGTGGGTCCAATTTGCGTTGAGTGAACTGAGCTTCTTGGTGGATGACCTTTTTGTCTTCACCTGCCGAGTTCCCAGCCCGTATCGCATCGTGGTGTACATCACCCATTTTGTGTGCCTCTGCCAGTTTGCCATGCTGCCGTGGGATGCGCCGATCACTGCAGGAAAGGCGGGCGCCAAGGCGAGTGCCTCTCGCGCCAAAGAGGCAAGCGCTGCTGCTGCTGCCGTTACCGGGGCTCCTAGCAAGGCCGAGCAGAAAAGCGCAACGGGGCGAATTGAGAGGGCGGATAGTGTGACGAGCTTGCCTATCCGGGAGTCTCCTCTGACGAAGGAGGAGGAGGACGTAGTGACGGACCTTGACGGCGAGCAGGTCACGTGGATGGACATCGCAACGGTGAAGTACAAGGCGCTTATTGGCACGCTAGGCCGGAGGTACACCCGACAGCAGGGACAGAACGCAGACGCGGTGGACATCGCTCCGACTGCTGACTTGCAGCACGTGGTGGTTTTCGCGTTTGCGCGACCCACGGCTACGGCGGCGGGGCCGGGTCAGCCGAAGGTTGACATTCTGTGCCGGGTGAGCGATCCGGCAACAAGCTGCCTCATCGCTCAGGACCGTGGCCCACAGATCCTCCTGCCTCCGCGGGTGAACACGCCATGGAATCTGGATATGGCGAGAGCCGAGTACAAGAAGGCGTTTGGCGAGTCGGCGCAGCTTACAAACTCGCAACTGTGGCGAAAGCGCGCGGCAAGGAAAGAGGGCTTGCAAGCCTGGCAAACGGTGCTGCTGATGGCGCTCGCCAGCTGCGTGATCGCGGCTGTTTGTGCCGTATTTGGACCCTCTTCTCATGACATCGTCCGCAGTACGAAGGGCCTCGACAACTCGCTGCGCCCACAGCTTCACGCACGATTCTCAGCCATTCTTCCTGCTCAGCACTTCATCAACGCGCTGTCGGGAGGTCTTCTCACCGTTTCCGATCTAACGTTTTGCGTGGTGGATTGGTGGGATGCTGGTGTGACGCTCGGGTTTCTTCGCTAGCCTTCCTTCTGCTCTTCCCCGGTTGCATTTTTTTATTTATTTATATATGTGCTCTCTGCGTCAAGATCCCCAGACTTGCCCCTTTTTTTTCGTACAATATGAAGGGGAGGAAAAAAAAAAGGATTTGACCTTTTGGCGAACAAAACGACGTACACAGGTGCACTCCGCAGAGAGGACCTCGCGTCTGTCATGGACGCACACCTTGCTGCAGAGCGCAACTTACAAAAAAAAGTTGCTAGCTCTTTACTTTTGATTTCGTGTCATTTTACCGGAAGCCACGTAGTTAAACAAGGGCAGCAACATACAGGTAAAACCGTGACAATGCACGACGAAGCCGAGTAGCTGTGGTCTTCATCCTTCTGGGCCTCCCAGCTCAAATGTCACGACTTGCTTATTCCCACATCTGTGCACACACAGCAACTTCTTGAGCTTCCTCACATTCTCTTCTCCCATTATTTATTTTTTCTTCCCCCCAAAAAAAACACAAATTCGGATCAGGATAAAACGGTGCACAATCTGTACACCAACCGCGTCGTCAAGAAGCCAGTAGTGCTATCTGTCACGGCTGAAGTGCTGACAATTTATCTTACTCTTGTGTTGTTGCTCGCACGATGACGGCAGCAGAAGCTCCCGCGCGGCGGGGCGAGGCCGACGGGAACCGCGGCGGTGGCTGGTCGTTTGGCTCGAACGCTGTGATGTACATCGTGCTTTCCCTCGTCATTTCCAACTTTGTGTTTCCTAAGCCACCGGTGGACTCGGCACCGCGTACGGCAGAGCCGGCGGAGGTATCGATGTCTGCGCCAACGGCGCCTAAGCCGCTGCGACCCCTCGCGCGCGATCGGGAGCGCTTTAGCGTAACTGTGGAGACGGACCCGCAACTGTTCCCCCCTCTCCGCTACAACAACCTCGTCTTCAACCACGACGCTCTGGCCGCAATGCGGCTCAACAGCACTGTTCCGGTGGACCTTAGCGGCTGCTTTGCCTCCAATTGCTCGGTGACGATGACGGTAACGTGGTCGCTTCGCAATCAGTCCTTCTCGTCGACAC